>SKCR01011666.1:0-406117 GCA_019454045.1 Zanthoxylum bungeanum | reverse complement strand
TGTGCATTTTCTGCTATGTGTTTTAAGTAATCTAGTGCATCTTCGGGAATTTTGTCCATAAACTCACCATTATACATCATTTCAACTACTTGTCTACTTTGGGGTGTTAAACCATCGTAGAAGTATGAAACTAGCCTCCATGTTTAAAAATCATGATGTGGACAGACATTTAAAAAAAAATTAAATCTCTCCCAACATTAGTAAAATGTTTCCCCCGACTCTTGTGTGAAAGTTGTGATTATTCTCTTAAAGGAGTTTGTCCTATGAGGGAAAATAATTTTTTCAGAAATTGCTCTTATAAATCATCTATGTTTTGATGGATCCTGACCTAAGGTTTTGCATCTAAATTTTAGCTCAATCCTTCAAAGAAAAGTGAAAAAAATTGAGTCAGAATATATTCATGATGCAATTTTGATATGTGCAAGTATTGCATATCTATTCGAATTCCCTTAAGTGCTGATAAGGATTTACTGATTCTAGACTGTGGAATATGAGTAAAAGTTGGATGACACATGGTTTAAAATTAAAATGTGATGCATCTGAAGGGAAATCAATGCAAGATGGTGGTCATGTCCTAGTAGGATTCATGAATTCTCTGAGTGTCATAGGATGATTAAGATCGCCATGCTAAGAATCATGTTCTACCTAATCAACTGGATTTTCATCTTGGTTAGGTGGGTTTTCATTTTGGTTATCCGTCATTTTAACTAACGGTGAAGGTGATGTATACTCTCTATTTAATCTACCGTTAGATGATCGAGACCAATGTCGCATGCAACCTAAATGCAGACTATATGCTAAAATTTTAAATATGCAAAAGCAAATGCAATACTTACAAAAAGAAGAAATAATAAACAATTTAAAAAATTTAAAATAAATGACAAAAAAAAAAAGAAAAAAAAATCAATGTAGTGATTAGATCCTAAAAACGTCATCTGATTCTTGTCAATTCAGATCTCAATTGAATTTCTCATTCAGGTGTCTCAATTTATTGAATTATGTTCTCACAAAAAAAATATGCAAGAATCACTAGAAGGAGATGGTTCAATAAATTCTTTGGCAAAATGTAACATCCACAATCTGGGAGATGTCACCGGTAGGGGATAGCAGAACTAACCCCATAAGCCTCCAACTTCTCGACTATACTCTTTACTACTAAACCATCTATATGCAAAGTCATGCACAAGGACCATAGCCCAACTAAACAATCATGAAATGTTTTTATAACTTATTTATAATTGTGTACTTAATTATACTTTTCTTTACAATTTAATGAACACTTATAAAGACTTATACAACACTAAGATATGCATGCAACTTTACTTTGACTCTGACTGAATATGCTCTTGACTTTGAACTGGTGGACTCTCAATCCTTAGTGACTGCATCAGTATCTATCCTCCCGAGCTTATCCTCCCAGAAACCTACAAAATATGAAAACTGGAGTGGGGGTTAGATCACTATACGATCTAAGTGAGTGGACAAAAACTGAAAACTGTTGTAAAAATTTCTAGCTTCAAAATCATAGTTCCAAAAGCTTCTTTTTTTGAAAACTTTGTTTCTGAAAACTTCATCTTTCTGGAAACTGCTTTTGAAACTCTGGTTTCTAAAAACTAATTCTGAAAATCTGATTTTCTGAAAAATTATTTATTGAAAATCTATTCTCTGTGAACTGCTCTGTGTCTGAAAACCTTGACATATAAGGGCGTTACGTATCGCCGTCCCCCCATACGCCTAACTGTAGCCAGCAGTGCAAATCCATGACTTTGGGGCATTACGGATCGTCGTCCCCCAAAGCATGCCAATACTGTCTCTGAAACTGGTGGTCTTGGGGCGTTACGTATCGCATTCCCCCAAGCCACAAACTAGAATTGGGGGTGCAGATCTATGCTACCATCCAAGCTCTGAACTATAATCTAGGTACACAAACCTATGTCGTCGTCCTGGCTCTGAAACTAGGATCTAGGGGCGTTACGTATCACTGTCCCCCTAGTCCTCTACATGTGCACATGTCTTATGTCTGTCAATTTCATACTGTCTCAAGTTACATACTGGGGTGAGTTTTTCCCTCCTACCCCGAAAAACATAAAAATCATACTAGAAATATCTCTTTTCTAAAACATTCCTCAAATCATGCTAAATCCTAAATGATATGAAAAAAAAACTTGGCTAACTCCCTATTTGCAGAAAAGTAAGTCTGATATGAAAATGCAAGATGAAAAACAGGTAAAAGAGAAAGTGTCCACTCACTGTTTTGGGATTTGACTGGTACTGGATTCATTATCGAAGAGAGTTGTGATACCTGAGGATAATCTGGGATCGGGAACTTGATTAGTATATATATAGTAAATAAACCTTAATATCTAACTGAGATTCATGATACATTAATAGGTTTTACATACGAGGGTTGTCACAATCTTATTTTTATGTAAAATATGTATATGAATTGATACGAGACCCCAAGGGTGGTCTTTAAGGCGCTAGGGTGGAACTGTGGGTTTAAAACTAATTTTTGGGAGATTCTGTGTCTCGCGTCGCGACGCAAACCCTTGGGCGTCGCGACGCGCAACGCCCAATTTCCAAGATTCTATTTTCTTCTTCCAAATTCATCCAAAGCTCCAAACATCCAACTCCACTCCATATCAATGCTTCGATACTACAAACCAATATACAATACATCATCTTACACTCCATTTAACATACATCAATCTTCCATTATACCAAAATCAATTTTTAATCCTTTATATACATTTTACCAAATCATATCCAAACTCAACAAATTAGGGTTTATCAATATTTCCATTTTTCCAAAACAAAGAATCATACAATCATCATCATATCTATTTCCATAACACAGCACAAGCATCAATTCATCAAACTTATCATTTAAGTAAAATTTGGGTTTTGGTTTCCTACCTCTTCCTCTTGATTTCCCAAATCTTCATGGTTGCCAAGCTTCTCCATTCTTTGTTTCTTACTTCTTTATCCTCCTTCTTCTTCTTCTTTTCTTTCTTCTTTCATTTCTTCTTCTGCTTCCTATTTCCCTCTCTTCTTATTCGCGTCCTTTTCTTTCATTTTGTTTCCAACATTTTGAGATTTGTGAATAGTATACCCTTTATATAGTGGGGGGGGTATTTGATATTTGGAAAGTTGGGGGAAGTATATAAAAGTCTAGAAAATTTGAGATTTCTCTTTTTATTCCTGAAATCACTATTCATCTGAATTGTGACTCGCGTTTTTGACCAGTTTCTGATCCGCATTTGGGTAAATGTTCAACACGGAAGTTGGAGGTCTCGATCTCAGCTTTTCAAAGATATAAAATTTATAAAAATCGGAGATCGTATGAAAATGTTACGCCCCAAATATCATGGGTGGTCCAAAGAAAACACGGTACAGTCTCGTCCCGGGACTTCGAGAAATTTACCGATTGTCCCCAGAGTCATCTCATGAGTATATTTGAGTCTTAATATTATTTATTTTATATTATATTCGTCCAACAACACCACAGTATTACAACGTAATAGTAACTAAGCTACCGGTCGTTACACACAATGCAAGCTCCATTTTAAATGAGTTTTATGTCTCTTATATTCTTGAAGAATTAAGTATAAGGTTTGTCTGTATGTGAGATGTCTATGATAATGATTCATTTAGGATTAATTAGGACATCTTGAATCTACACAAATGCAAAGGAAAAATGGGATGTAGAATATAAAAATAAAAAAAATGTAATTATCTTAAATTATTATTTTATCTACTAAATTATATTCCCTGGCAACGACGCAAAAAAGATTGACACACTCACAAGTTATTCTTTACTCCGAAGTATAAGAGTGCCGAAGTAATAAAATAACCCGGTAATTCCAGGATCGATCCACATGGAATAGATTTTGTAAAATAAAATAATAATTCAAGTGAAAAATAAAAAAGTTGAATTGTTTAAAATGATGGATAATTTTAAATTAGACTACAATAATAATATAAAATATTGGGGCTAAAGGATCCACTCTTGATATTTTAAATTTAGAGAAATCTCACTTTTTATAATATATAAATTGTCATTATTACTCAGTTAATTTACTTCAAGAATTAATTATGTCAAAACATATAAAACCATCCAATAACATTTGTCTATAACAAGTTCAGTTAAATACTCAATTATGTCAAATATATAAAACCAACCATATAGACGATAACAAAGTTTGTCAATAATTAATTCAGATTTAAATTAAATATTAGTATTTATATTACCATTCATATATTATAATATAAATAAGATAAATCTATATTCTCATATTCAGAGTTTCACCCTTTACCCCAATATGATGGAATTAACTACTATGCTTTGAATAAAAACACACATAATTTTATTACTGAAGAGAAAAAGTTACAACAAAATTTGAAAAATAAAACACATAAGAGCTGAAACTCCATAAATTTTCAGAGAGAAAATTATGGAATTCGGTCTGAATTTCTAAGGTCCTGAGCACCTCTATTTATAGTAGAGGGCTCAGCATCCTCAATGTAATTTGCAAATTGCAAATTGCAAAAGTAATTTGTAAATTACATGTTTGGTGGGATGGAATGTCATTTCTCACCTTTTTTTTTCTCTCTCTCTTTTGTTTTTTGTTTTTGTTTATGTTTTTTATAATAATTAAAGTTACATGCAACACACTTTAGATTTTTCATCAATTTCGACCTTGAAAACATCACAACTATAAAATTCTTTAAAGAGAAAAGTTGTATATATTTGAGTTTTCTTTCATATGAAACTGGACTGGCCTCAATCCGTTATCGGAGTAAAATGTTATGGCCAAAATACGAAAATTACGTAAGCGTAAATTGTACACTGTTACGACACTTTTTTTAAATTTCTGGCCTCCAAATTTCAAATATCACATCTGTTTTCTTAGTTATATATCCAAAGTATTACTTCACTTACATAAAAAATAAAAATCATAATAAAAGTATATAAAACAGATATAATTATTATTTTACAAATGACCTAAATTAAGGCGATTAATGAAACTATAAGTGTAAAATGATTAGTTTTCTTTTAATAAATATAAACTTTTTAGTGTTCATCAAACTAGTAAAAGATGAATGAAAAAGAAAAATAATGCTACAAGATCAAATAAAATATTAATTTATATATTTCTCAATGTGGTGTGAAAAACGTAAAAATTTATATTTATGCAAATTAATGAGTATATCTATGCTTTAATTTCATAGGTGATTCGACCTTTATCTAATTTAGACGGTCGTCTTGTTGGTGATTATCTAGATCCCAAGATCATTAAACAAGCATGATAAAGTGTTGAATATATCTCAAAGGAGTTTCGGAATACTCACATCGATCGGTTGAGACGATTGAAGACGAACAAAACCATTTTGGGATCCTCCAAGGTGCGCCAAACACAGCAGTTCACAGCCCACTGTTTCAGTTTTGGATCTTCGTTTTGAGCTTCGAATCTTCGTCGAACGATTCCCGCCTCAAGTGTAAGTGTCCCTAACACCTTCGTATAACTCTCGGTGTGCTAGCACTCAAGATTTTTGCTTCAAAAATCAGATTATTCCAGCCCTCATTCACGCCATTTTGGGCAGTGAGCAGAAAGGGAAAACAGCCCCTTGGGCGTGAGCATAAGGAGAAGAAAGAGAGATGATTTATTTGTGTTGGTTGGTAAAAGGTATATCAAATACACCTTTTATATTTTTCAAAAATAATTAAAAGGATTTACCAAATAAAATATCAAAAAGTCAAATGGTAAATGCTTTCCAACAACTATCACTATTCCAACAACTCACATCACTCAAAGTGTCAAGTTGCTTTCAATCAATCAATCACATCAATCAATCAAATGTCACATCACTCAAAGTGACGTTTGATTTGACGCTTGATGTGACGAATGATTTGACGCTTGATGTGACTTGCGTGCCGCACTCGAATTCGAAATACGAATGCGCTCGCAATCACACTCGGGCTCGGGTTCGTTAATTCCAAATTAACGATTTATTCGTTGCGTCGTAATTAAATGATTACGCCTGGCGAATTCACTATTCACGTCGCTAACGAATTAATTCCAAATTAATTTGTTCGCCCGAATTAAAATCCAATTTTAATTCCGCATCGAAATCCAATTTCGTTTAATATATCAAATATATTAATTTACCGATTAATTCCAAATTAATCGTTATCTCTCTTTTATTAATATTTTATCCTAGATAAAATATTTGAAATTAATCCTAGATTAATTTTCTCTCTCTCATTGATTATCCCAAATTAATTAAAGTGCGAGTCATACTTCATCGGTGTATCATTGGGACGCGACCCAAGAGATCCCCGGATATGTTGGCAGTGAATCGGGTCGTCAGACTATCCGAACACGTACGTACCAAGTACTACGTTTTACCGATTGACAATACAAGGTTCGCTTCTAGCAAAGCGCCATGCCTACCCAATTCTCCGGAAATATTCTTACAGGAATATGAGATCTATATCAAGCGTAGTATACCGTAGTATTGCGTATTTCGATCCAGTATCAGACTGTCACGTGCTAGGCCTGGGGCTGGAGTTGTGTCTACCCCGTACGAAGCACATGTCGGATGTCTGGTAACTAGTCTCTATAATCGGATATACATGACCTAGTCATAATATCCCTATGGCCGAGCAGCACTTAAGAGTACTAATACCGTATCCTACGTGACATCATCTCCACTATGACTGGAGTGATACTTCTGTCTTGACATCACACCCAATACTCTACGATTCTCAATATACCTAGTATCGGCGTACATAGAACCGGTTAAAGCCCTAGACGACCTCAACCAAAGTATATTGATTGTCGTAAGCATTAGCGGTGCAAGTCTCAGGTTAAGACCAAATACACCTACCCTGATGTCGGACTCCCATAGACACATAGTCAAACTACCAATGGGATTCCGAGGGGGTCTATCCAGAGCGAAGCTGTTTCCCGTACCGTCGGTGAAACACAACCTCCTACCGCACTTTCATAAGTATCCAATACTTAAGTATATGAGAACTACGTCGTTGTGCCCTCACAACGCGCACAAGTACGATACTAGTCTTTTACGTATTTATCGATGTCCAATCTCGATAATACTCTGACTATGGATATTTAATGATTTATCCTTCGTTGATTGATACTGTCTCATATCATTCTCAATCAAGGAACAAATCATAAGGACCTCTCATCATTTATACATCTTGGTGATCTAATCACAAATGATAAGAGTGTAATTTCCTTTGTCACATAGTTAATTTGTACAACAACACAATGATCTGTACAAATAGTGACGCTATGGGTCATAACTGTCCAACAATCTCCCACTTGGCCTATAGCCAGTCACTCGAGTGTTTAACACCCGAACTATGTACGGTTGGCTCAAATTGCTGAGAAAATATTTTCGTCAGCGGATTTTCATGATTATCGTCTGATGCGATTTATACGATCATCACATCGCCACGATGTATGATCCGAACGAATCAGATGAATAGACGAAGTATATATCTGGATCGTTGATGAGACCATTAATTCTTTAGCATGTGCTGACGCTTGGCTCAGCTGCTAACAGAAATATATCTAATCTAATTAGATTTATTATTGACCCAAATTCCTTCAATTACTGCTTCAGCTGCAGCAATTTATCCGCATTTGTTGTTTATTCGGTAACAGTATCTTGCTTGGAAGATTTCCAGCTCACTGTACCGTTATTCAAACTGTATAGTACCGTTTGCGACTTCCAGTCATTTTATCGGTTTGGAAACTTGCAGTAGTGATCCCAGTCACTTCAAGTTCTCCTTCTCCACAGATTAAGACAGCATCCTTAGATCTCTAAGATTCTAATGGATGTCCTTAACATCAATCCAGTGACCATCATCCGGATTGGCCTGATTGTGAATCCATATGCTCAAAGCGTATGAGACACCAGGTCATGTACATTTTTCAATGTACAAGTTCTCATAGAGTTTTGACAACTTAATCTATCCCAGTAGATCTTTATTCCTAGAATAAAGGTTGTTACTCCCAAGAATTCTACGGAGAATTATCTCGAAAGCCAAGCTTTCGCCGATTGTTTTATATGGGAATTTCATTTCCAAGAAATGAATATGTTATCATTATTTTATTATAGGACATTCTTTGTTAGTGCGCTCCCACTAACCTCCTTATATACACAAGAATCATTTTCGTTTTTTTTGAATTAAATCATAGACCATTATGATTACATCAAAACGATGATTCCAAGAACCTTAATGCTTGCTTCAATCCAAACGTGGATCGAATAACCTGCAAACCTTGTTTACTGGTTTTAGTACGACAAAAACGTCAGGATGTTATAAACATCCTCCAAAGTGTTTCCGTTTAAGGAAAGCGATTTTGATCATTAACTGACACATTTCATAAATGAAACGTGCAGCTACTGCAAGCATTATCCAAATGGATTTGCCGTGGCAACATGCAAGGTTGAATCGTAATCAACACAATGTTGATAACGATACCTTTTCCGCTACAAGCCTAGCTTAGTACGTTGGTATGTTGCCATCCACGTATGTCTTCCTTGAAGACTTATGCAGTACCTATAGGCACAATGCCTTATGGTACATCAACTAGTGTCCAAACATAGTTGTTATACATGGAATCCATTTTGGACTCATGGCACTTTGCCATAACGGAAGTCGATACCTTGTATCACCCCTTCTTACGTAGTCGGTTGGTATACCTCAACAAGATTGACATCTTTATGAGGTGAGATCAGAAACCCATACCCCAGGTTGTTTTCTGATTCTCTCCGATCTAAGCGTTTCTTGTGTATACGAAGATTAATGGTATAGTTTCATCCTTGATGAACTATTTGTGTTCCATTAAGGACTTCGTGCCTGAAACAATATTACTCCGATTTTCATCAAGTTATACCGTCCTCCCACTGACCACTGTATATCGGTAATCCTATAAGGAAGACCGCATGGCGAGCAACAATTACAGTTGTTCTCTAGTGAGATGTATAAGTACTATACTTATGGTTTTTCCCTAGGATAACCCATATATGGCACTTATCCGATTTGGATTCTTGTTTGGTATCATCCAAATATAAGCCTAGCATACCCAAATCAAAAGGAGTGTGAAACCCAGTTTCTTTCCCGTTCATATTTAATATGAAGTCTGTCAAACAGAATTTACATGGAACCTTATTCAAAATAAGTTTTGCACTGTTAATGCTTATCTTTGAATGAAAAGGTAGCTCAGAGCGACTCATGATTATCATGTCCATTTACCGATTAATTCCAAATTAATCGTTATCTCTCTTTTATTAATATTTTATCCTAGATAAAATATCCGAAATTAATCCTAGATTAATTTTCTCTCTCATTGATTAATCCCAGATTAATTAAAGTGCGAGTCATACTTCATCGGTGTATCATTGGGACGCGACCCAAGAGATCCCGGATATGTTGGCAGTGAATCGGGTCGTCGGACTATCCGAACACGTACGTACCAAGTACTACGTTTTACCGATTCACAAGACAAGGTTGGCTTCTAGCAAAGCGCCATGCCTACCCAATTCTCCGGAAATATTCTTACAGGAATATGAGATCTATATCAAGCGTAGTATACCGTAGTATTGCGTATTTCGATCCAGTATCACACTGTCACGTGCTAGACCTGGGGCTGGAGTTGTGTCTGCCCCGTACGAAGCACATGTCGGATGTCTGGTAACTAGTCTCTATAATCGGATATACATGACCTAGTCATAATATCCCGATGGCCGCGCAGCACTTAAGAGTACTAATACCGTATCCTACGTGACATCATCTCCACTATGACTGGAGTGATACTTCCGTCTTGACATCACACCCAATACTCTACGATTCTCAATATACCTAGTATCGGCGTACACAGAACCGGTTAAAGCCCTAGACGACCTCAACCAAAGTATATTGATTGTCGTAAGCATTAGCGGTGCAAGTCTCAGGTTAAGACCAAATACACCTACCCTGATGTCGGACTCCCATAGACACATAGTCAAACTACCAATGGGATTCCGAGGGGGTCTATCCAGAGCGAAGCTGTTTCCCGTACCGTCGGTGAAACACAACCTCCTACCGCACTTGCATAAGTATCCAATACTTAAGTATATGAGAACTACGCCGTTGTGCCCTCACAACGCGCACAAGTACGATACTAGTCTTTTACGTATTTATCGATGTCCAATCTCGATAATACTCTGACTATGGATATTTAATGATTTATCCTTCGTTGATTGATACTGTCTCATATCATTCTCAATCAAGGAACAAATCATAAGGACCTCTCATCATTTATACATCTTGGTGATCTAATCACAAATGATAAGAGTGCAATTTCCTTTGTCACATAGTTAATTTGTACAACAACACAATGATCTGTACAAATAGTAACGCTATGGGTCATAACTGTCCAACACGTCTATGGTCTCAACCAAATGAAGATCTCATAAAAATTTGTGCCTATACATTTAAGTATATTATAAAATTATTATTAATTTTTTATGTAAAAAATAACAAAATTTGCCTAATAGATTAGTTAAGATTATTAATTATTATATATTAGCAAATATTTACCTTAATCTATCTTATTTTCCAAACAAATAATATGATTATTTTCTTTTTCTAAAAATATCTCTAATTTAATAAGCATCGTTAAATTTTTTCACCTAAAGCCCCATAAAAATCTTAAACCGCCCTGTTAGTTTGTATGTTTCACTACATATGAAATTATCCTGAATAGGTTGGTTCCAACTTTCAATATAATACTTATCCCAAAAAAAAAAAAAAAAAAAAAAAATCAACATATTACCTTCTTTATTTCGAAAACGTTCGAAACTCTGCTATTAAACCACCTGATCCAGGCTTAAAAGAAATATGTAAAACTCTCGACTGTCCCAAACTGTTATAAAAAATACATCATTGGATTCGAACCCTACATATGATAATATATCATAAACCCTTTATCACCGATTCATTGAGGCAATATAATACATTCTTCTAAAAGAACATGCCATGTTTCAAAATTTTATCATATAGAGTATTAATTTGAGAATGTTTGCATATGTCGTGACTTGGTAGAAATTTATTAGATACAAATATTTAACGTGATAAGTCTGTTCAACTTAATATTCTTAGAATAATATTGAATTAGGATTTTTCTTAAAATAAGAAAAGAAAAAATACACGATCAGTTTTGATCGAGTGAATATATGAGAGAGAGGATAAACTTTAACTCAAAACAAATTTAATCCAACATTAAATTAAATCTCATAGCATAATGGTATGAGATGAAAAAAGAGGAAGTAGAAAAACATACAATTATGAGAGACATTTCTCTAGCAGCATTTCTAGATCCATATCCCTCACATTATTTTCAACACAAATAATAAGAATAGAAACAAAACTAACAATAATGATACCACCAATCATAATTTTTAAAAAATGGAGCATCTCGAATTAAGCAAGACACTTAAATTCAGCTGGCGGGTGCTTGCCACAGTCGTTGACCAGTACATGTAGAGAGACGGGTAGAAGAAGATTGATGAGGTTCAGAGCCTTAACTTTAATGGCAGTGCAAAGACATATTGCAGCATCCAAATCTGCTAGCCCTTGCAGCAATGGCAACATTTCTCCTTAGGATTGCCACCAATACCAATATGAATCAAACCGCCTAGCACGTCAACACATGCAGCTAGCTTGAGAGCATCAATGGGACAAGTTTGCTGTTTTGATGGCGGTTTTGGTTTAGGGCTTGGGGAATAAGGTGATTTTGGCACACTTGGTGGCTTAGGGCTTGACGAATATGGCGGCGGGGGGCAATTTGGTGATTTAGATGGAGGAGGAGGAGGAGGAGGAGGATTTGAGCAGTCACAAGCTAGAGAAGAGAGCAAAGAGCCAAAGTTCAATAAGAGAACGAGGAGACCAACTAATTGATTTTTGCCCATGATAGTAAAAACTTTCAAAGCTCTAGCTCTTTTAACTCTAACAAAGAACTTGTACATTTTTTCTTGTGAATGAATGACTTCTTATATAGAAGAAACTAAAAGGGAGATAGAAATCAATCAATCATGATTAAATTACAAATAAGAAAATGAAGGATTCATTGACTCTAGATCGTGAGGGACATGACACCAACTCACAAAGGACAAACATACACTTGCAACTAAACAGTTGCCAAAACTGACTAGAGGCATATGGGTTCATGTCATCAAGATCTTTTGAAAATTGAAACCTCTAGGAGGACAAACAGAATCAAGAAAACGCGGATCTTGATATTTGAGGCCAACATGTTGTGCTTTGTTTGAGCCCGTGATCGGGAATTAAGAATGCTAAAATTCAAAGACTATATACAACTCATTTTTTCTTGCATTGAAAGCTACATGACAAACTGTAGAATATTTAAATTTTAAATAAATATATGACAAAAGGAATGAACGTGCCTGAATTTAGGAACATGTTACTGGCTAATGTCGACTTATTTTATTTGGTAGAATATTTTCAGGGATCCACATCAATAATTTTATTCATGGCTTAAGCCTTTAAGTAATTGAAATTGCTACAAGAGTCCAATAACATAATTAAAAGGCTTATATAGATTTATCCGGGATGCATTACGATAAAGACTTATATTAAGGTGAAACAGACAAACTTGTTACTGTCCCACAATTGCTATACGCTATCGACCTGCTAGAATTATGACTTAAATATGCAATGTTACAAAAATACCCAAAATAGCCATGCGATCCATAAGATACCCTTCAGCTGCACGTATCGAGGAGGATGGAGAAGTGAGAACCGCCCACATAGGGGAGATGCCGGTGACTGTTTCAAAACTGGAAATTATTTATTTATTTATTTTTCGATATTACATTATAATTATTTTAATATTATAATTAAAAATCAAAGAGGATTGTTGATGGTGGTTTTTTGTTAAGCTCTTGGTCCAAGGAAGGTCGAAGTGTTAGGGTTGGTACTTATATTGCCAATCCGAATCGTATTTATGTTTGATTCATAAATACGAGCTATTCTATTTTGCATAAATATTACTAATTAATGGTAGCACCCTTGTCTTTTATACATATATTCGGTCCAATTACGATTAGATATCTGATTTTAATTAGACCGAAACTAAATCTGGTTTAGTGATATGTGTCTATTAGACAAAAACCATAGGATTTACAATATGGTGCGCATTTACAACAGAGTTTTTAATTGATATTGGGAAACACATTATAAGATGTATATCCTTAAATAAAGTTCCTGGTCAAGATTTACTAACACGGGTCTGTTAGTAAAATTCGATAAGACCAGTACATGTCGTATATCGTGACTTGATCCGATGGTTTATCCCAGTGAACCATGAGTCTCGGGAGACTCGTATAGACATGTAGATGTTTATTTGATAAGACACTGAACGACTCACGGAAGGTTTCCTAATAGATGGTACACCAACGTCAATAAAAACCTTCTCGAGTTGAGCGAGCATAGTGGTCATTTGACTTGAGATACCACAGTGGGATATATGAGTTATCCTCCACACTTTGATGGCAGTCACGTCAACGATCTATCCATGATCAAACCTCCGCCTGTTCGTTGGGTGTGGACTGATGCCCATGATATCGGTGAGTATCAAGATAGGATCCGTCAGTCCTGTGTACAGGGCATAGGCATCCTCACGTGTTTACGATCTAGTAAATCCATGGCCATGGTATAACGTCGGAAACCAGTTTCGAGTGTTATTTCGTGATCGTAAATTGAAAGTCGACTGTATTATACCGAACGGATTTGACATTCTGATCTATATCCCAATATAATACGGATGGCCTATGACAAGGGGATTATACGTATGCTATGACCTCGACTTGCATAGTTTAGCGAGATTATCTGTGGTCATCATAATTCATGAGTGGGTGAATTATGGACACAAAATTAGATTTCGTGACGGATAAACCTAAACTTAGAGAGTCCCACAATACGAAGTGTACTCGTTGAGCACTTGGGCAACTCGATATGAATAATACAGATTATTCATAATACTTCACTGGATTAAATGAGTTAATTCGTATCGTTTAATCGGTTAAACGATAACACATGCATTAGGAGATTTTGTCCGATAATAATTATTGTGTATTTGTATTTGATACTTAATACTATTAGATACACATTAATTATTCGTCAAATGAAATTTTGACACATGCCATAAATATATGTATTTATATTTATTTTAAATAAAAAAATACATATATAATAATAATAATAATAATTGATTATTTGATAGTTAATTGTTAAATATTACAATAATCAACCTTTTTTTTTATTAAATGTTATGAAATATGGTGAGGTATTATTGGACCATTTGGCATGAGTTTGTTTTCACTTTATAATGTCCTAATTTGATTGGCCAAAAATAAAGTGAAAATGGACATTTAATTTGTTAAATTTGAAAAAGATAAAAATACTCATCCAAGCCTAATTTCGTTTTTTATATAAAAAATGAGAGAGAAAAATTGTTTTGATTATCTTCATCTCCTTTTATTGACGTGAAGCACTCCAAAAATGGGTTTGGAAATTGTTTTCAAGAATCCATGAAGAATTAAAGAAAATTCAAGGAAAAGTCTTTGGAATCAAGTGGATTAAAGGTAATTCATTAAATCCCTTGGCTTAGAAATTTATTTTCTTGTTTCTTGAGTTGCTAGATATGATCTAGGATTCTTTAATTTATGAAAATTTGGGGCATTATGTTTGTGGTTGAAGGAGAAGGAAGAATAAGCATGTGTGAAGTTGTAATTGGAACTAATTAGTGTAATATATTTCCAATTTGTTCAAATTATTGTTGGAAATTTATGTTGCTATTCTAGAGTTATTGAACCACTCTATTATAACCTAGAATTTTTCTAGAGTGCCTCATGTGTGGTGACTTTAGTTGGTGTTATGGATTAACTTGATTGATCTTGAAAAATGGATTTTAAAGCATGAAAATGGTATTTTTGGTTCTGCTGATTAGATCTGGTAAAACTGAAAGTTATGTGATAATTTTGATGTCTTATGAATATAATGGATGTGTTTTGGAAGTTGGCACAATTTCCGGAATGTGTTTCGGACTTGAAATAAGCGAAAACGGCCAAAAACGGCGTTACTGGGTAGATTTCGAGCCAACCGGGTGACGGCTGTGAAACAGTGATTCCATCACTGTTTGGGCAGCCCATGAACTGCCTCGATACTATTGGATCTGACCTGGGAAGTTTCCATAAGTGTCGGGTAGTCGGTTCGGTCAAAAATGCATTTTAGGTAATTTTACGGAAAAATGATTTTTGTAAAAGTTTCGCGAGTTTCCAATGATATTTATGTCAATATCTGATGTTGAATAAATGGGTTAAGCTGAAATGTGAATAAATTGTTCATATTAGATATGAATAAATTATTTGGTATTTTGAAAAAGTTTTAAAATACTATATCGCCTGAACCCGTGCTTCCGCTGTGCCCCGACACCCAAAACCCCAACAAGAAGGGTATAGTGGTAATACTCAATCAAGTGGATAGAAAGGCCTAAGGGCCCACAAGTGAGAGGAAATATGGAATGTGTAACGAGGAATCAGAGATTTTGAGGTGAGACGAGTATATATAGTGCCATACCCAATCACATAGAATGGTGTTTATAAGGTTCTCTAAGAATTGTTGAGGACCAACCCGATGACGTGTATCATATGTGTGAACCCGAATATATTGATGATTGGTTTTGAGAGAACAAGTTGTCTTGGAGACTTGACCCAATGAATGAAGATAGGATCACGACCGATCAGTATGGAAGCAGCATGAAGTATGCCCTACTTGGGAATGGGTGTGTCTAGAAGGTTAACGATGAAATAGATAAACTAATAGTCCACATTGTAAAGTAACGGTCCACATTGATTATAGACCCTGCGAGCTGCTATAGGCTAGTGCAGTGGCAAAGCAGCAGTCGCCATAGGCCAGTGCAGTGGCAGAAAAATGAGCGTATATGAATGGTTGAGAAAATGGTAGAAACAAAGACTAAAGTTTGTAATCATTATTCAGTGACATCAGCTTATGCCAGGGTCGAATGCAATAATAGATTTGGGACACTATATAGAGGGATAGAAGTCATTAGAAAGGGTTAGCAATTTTCACATTTTACAACACTTATAATTTCAGAGAAAAATGGTGATAGAGAGAGAAAATACATTGTGTACACAACCACACCTTGAACCCTAGGGATATTTATTATGTGAACTGTGTAATTTCTTTGTTAGATACTCGGGTCGGTATTAACCCGAGCCTAATAAAAGTAAACCTCTTTCTCCCATAGAAATAGGTTGACTTTGTGATTGTTTGTCTTCTGAAAGCTTGTGTGGTTCCCACTAACCAAAAAAATCACATTTGAGGAAGGTTTGAGGGGTAGGTTTCCTATACTGCCTTTGGAAAGAAAATGAATCGTCAATAGTTGGCGCTGTCTGTAAGGATCAGGTATGAAAAACAGTCAACACACTAAGATGATGGCATGAGATGGAAATCATAGAGGCCATGAGCCATCAGTAGTAGACTGGATTCAAATAATAAATGAGAATCTGCGGCTAGAACGAGAGAAAGCCAAAAAAGAAAAGGAACAAACTTGGAACTTCATAAAGGCGATGATGGAAAAGATTAGAGATTGGAGAAAAGGTCATGAGAACAAGCTCCTGCGGGGACAGTCATAGGAGGGAAGAGATAGTTAGTGGAAAGAGAATAGTTGGTGGATAAGGGGAGCAAGAGGTCAGGAGGAGGAAATCATACAAACTGGATCAGTAGTTGTGGCCAGCGAAGTGCCATTGGAAGAGCATTTGGAGGGCCATGACGATAAGTGAATGCCCGAATCACTAAACAGAAACCCTTATCATGGGGAGTATGATTCGAGGTGATATCAGAAGCGAGAACAATGAATTCTGCATGTGAGGATGCACCATGGTCGGAAAGAGGATTATGAGGAGATCTCTTGTAGCAAACAAGGAAATCCGGAGAGCCAATGGAGGAATTGGTTCAATCGAACGATGAAGAGATGGGAGAAAGAAACGCGAGGGTGTGCTTGTGAATATCGAGATTATGAGCTAGAATCTCCTTTTGCAAAGTAAGTCCAGGATGTAAAGTTTCCCAAGAGGCTTATCATACCCTCGATAAATGTGTATAAGGGCAATATTAACCTTAAGTCAAATATTGAGAGGTTTATATTACTAGAGAAGATTTACAGTGTGGTAAGGCATGCAATCTGTTAGATATTCCAACTAAAGTTGGGAGGGCCTGCCCGTTTATGATTCAGAAACTTGATGTCTGAGAGTATTAATAGATTTTTACAGTTGCGAATGTGTCACTTCAAAAGAGCTTGTGTGCCAAAGAAAATGATCAGGTCATTGAAGAAAATAAAGTAGCGGGATGATGAGCCGCTCAAGAGTTTACTAGATCGCTATCATAACTTAGTGTTGAGATGAGGGTGTATGAGCCTCCGGAAGCTTTGGAGAATTTGAAATACGCATTAAAGGTCGGGAGATTATGGTCCCACCTAAGAATTCATGAGGTGTCTGATTACACCACGGCCTTGGAACAGGCCAGAAGATTTATTCTATTGGAAGAAGAGAATAAGATAGCTTGAGAAATTAGCGTTTTGGAACATAAAGAAGTGAGAAGAGACGATTGTCGAGATGGTGGCGGCTAGAAAGGGCAAGTTTCGAGGATACAAAGGTTTATGGCATAGATGAGGTCCATGATTAAGGTTTTCCAAATAACTGGGGGCACGACATATATTGCTCTCAATAGGCCATTATTTCAAGTAGCCCTAGAGATTCGAGATAAAGAGTTTCTGACTGAACCCAACCCAGAAGGTTCCCCATTGACAGAAAGGAAAAATAAAATCTATTGCTCCCACCATAATGTCAGGGTTCATCAGACTGAGGGGACCTACAGGAACAAGTCGAGAACCTGGTTAGAAATGACTACCTCAAATACTGCATAGATCATGAGGCCATGAGAATAAGGCAGCGCTGAGAATAAAAACATGTGTTTACAATTACGGGAGGAAGAATATTGGCGGAGACTCAAATAGGTTTAGGAAGAAATATTATCGAGTCAACGGTATTGAGGTGCTGAGTATCAGAAATGGACTCGAGGATATAGAAATCTCGACCAGTGCCAATAATGTTCACTGATGAGGACGCTCAGGGAGTAAGTTACACTCAGGATGATGAGCTCATTATTATGGTCAATATAGAAGGGTCAGACATGGATAAGATAATAATAGATCTTGGGAACGCAGTGGATATTATATCGAATGGACACCTGAAAGGCCTGGGTGTGGGATTCACCATATTGATTAAAAAAATGTTACCCCACTATATTTGTTTGGAGGATTGACAGTTGTTCCACTTGGTTGGGTGAAACTTACAAGACCATTATGACAAGCCCTCATACTCGAATCATAATAATGGATTTCACGATGATACATTACATGAGCAATTACCAGGTGATCTTAGGAAGACTCTTTATGATGAAGTCAATGACAGCTATGTCGAGCTACAACTTGAAGTTGAAATTATCGACTATGGATGGGGTTCAGATTGTTTATGGAAGCTAGAGAATGAAAAATAGCTACTTTACAACGACTTCAAATAATACTTTATGCATCATCGAAGTTACATGGCAGAAAAAAAAACTGTCACGGGCCAAACTTTGGTATCACCAAGTTGAGTCCGTGCGGCACTTGTTAACGTTGCGTCTAACAAGTCAGCCTAGAATTGACCCTGCAAGGTCGGGCCCATGGTTAGCCATTTATATAATGGGAACATTATGAGGCAACAAAGTAAGCATACATCAATAAACACACATCCACGAGGCTTGGAACAATGAAACACGCATGAGGCATACAATATACATATTCAAGCATCATATTTGGACAAAGCAATTGGAAATCAAAAAGGGTAACATGTTTCATTAGCGAGGGAGTACACAGCTTAAGCCCCTAGTATGCTGGTGGCCAAGGCCCTTCTAAGGTGCCAGGGTCACCCCCCCCCCCCAAGAGGTTTTAAAGACATTGCACAAGTGACACTAGGAAACACACATGATGTTTGAGTTGTCACCCCCCCTAAAATAGAAAATAAAATAAAATAAGAAAAATACAAAAGTGCACCCTAGCACCACATGCAAGCGGCCATGGGCAAGACATGGGCCCTAGACAAGCTTGAGTGCAGGTGCGTTACATCATCGCCCACTTAATCTTTTGATGCCCTCGTCGAAACGTCTGAACTGCTCTCCTCTGCTCTTCACCTCGGTGCTGATCGGTTTGAATGTCTTCACTCTGCTGCTTCGGTTGTTGCAGGTCTTCGGCTCGTTTGTCTTGATGTTGAAGGGTTGTAAAGTCTTCGATCTTTTGCTGAAACTGCTGTAGGTCTTCGGCTCTCTCCCAACTTGTCTCCTCGACTCCTAGGTCTCTCCACTTCACTAGGAACTAATTTCCTTATCGTTGGTCCCTGTTCCCTTCTTTTTCTGCCAAAATCTCCTCAACTTTCGTCGTGGCTCTCTTCTTAGTTGGTCCCTCAATCTCCGGTCTTCGTGACTGGTCACGTGTTGCACCATTGCTATCTGCATGAAATGGTCTCAACCTGCTAACATGAAAAACTGGGTGCATCTTCATCCACGCTGGAGTCTCGACTTTGTAAGAAGCTTTTCCCACCTTCTTGAGGATGGCAACTGTATCTTCATACTTCCTCACCAATCTCTTGTCTCTATTCCCTCTGAACCGCATTTGCTCTGGGTTTAACTTGATCACACCAAATCTCCAGGTTGGAACTCTATGGGTCTTCTATATTGATCTGCCCACTTCTTCATCCTCGCAGAGGCTTCTCCAAGTATGCTCGCGTAATTTCTGCATTGGTTCTCCATTCCTTTGTGAAGTTGAAAGCGCGCGGACTCTTCCTTGTATATTCTATCACTGTGTGTGGGAGTAGAGGTTGTTGACCCATCACAATTTCGAAAGGAGTTTTGTTGGTGGCGGAGCTCTTTTGAGAGTTGAAGCAAAATTGGGCAACATCAAGAAGTTGTGCCCAATTTCTCTAGTTGGCACTAACAAAATGGCGTAAGTACTCCTCTAGCATCCCGTTGAATCTCTCTGTCTATCCATCAGTCTCAGG
Organism: Zanthoxylum bungeanum; assembly: GCA_019454045.1. Taxonomy (NCBI): domain Eukaryota; kingdom Viridiplantae; phylum Streptophyta; class Magnoliopsida; order Sapindales; family Rutaceae; genus Zanthoxylum; species Zanthoxylum bungeanum. The sequence goes on along the minus strand of SKCR01011666.1, from coordinate 385,906 downwards.
GTGGTAGCTTGTTGACATGTTCAGCTGGGAACCAAGTAGTTTGAAGAGTTCAGACTAGAAGGTTCCTGTAAATCTCTGATCTCGATCAGTCCCAATTTGTCTAGGCACGCCCCAATACTTCACCACATGTTTGAAGAATAATTTTACAGTCTCTTCCGCCTTGCAGTACTTAGGTGCTGGTATGAATGTTGCATATTTGGAGAACCTATCAATAATTACCAAAATGTTGGTTAGTTCGCCAATTTTTGGAAGTCAAGAGAGACACTCTCCCAAGGTCTGTTGGGGATGTTCAATGGTTCCAATAACCCAGGAGTCTTCAATTTTTCTACTTTATCCTGCTGGCAGATGAGGCAAGTCTTGGTGTACTCCGTTACGTCATCTCGCATCTGTGGCAAGTAGTATCCTTGTTTTAATAAGGCATGAGTCCTTTGCCAACCAGAGTGGTCGGCCCACAAAATATCATGACATTCCTTCATGAGGATCTTGCGTCTAACAAGTCAGCCTAGAATTGACCCTGCAAGGTCGGGCCCATGGTTAGCCATTTATATAATGGGTACATTATGAGGCAACAAAGTAAGCATACATCGACAAACACACATCCACGAGGCATGGAACAATGAAACATGCATGAGGCATACAATATACATATTCAAGCATCACATTTGGACAAAGCAATTGGAAATCAAAAAGGGTAACATGTTTCATTAAGCAAGCCAACTAAGGGCGAGGGAGTACACAGCTTAAGCCCCTAGTATGCTGGTGGCCAAGGCCCTTCTAAGGTGCCCGGGTCCCCCCCTAAAGAGGTTTTAAAGACATTGCACAAGTGACAACTTAAACATAAAATAAATAGAATATGAGTCAACGAATGTAGAAATCATAAACCCTCGACCAAAGAAGAGTACCTAATGAGGGAAGACTACAAAAGAGTGAGAATTTATGGTACTCACTGACTCAGATGGATTGGTGAGGGAGGGAGTCAGGTTGGAACAAAGTTTGAAAAATGAGCTTGGTGGACTACTTAATGAGTATGCAAATGTCTTTGTTTGGAGCCATAAGAATATGCCCGAAATTGATCCTCGGGTCATAAGTCATCGCATATCCATTGATCGAGCTCATAATGTGGTGAAACATAAAAATGACTTTCAACTAAGAATGGTACGAGTCCATCCACGCGGAGGTAAATAAATTCTACATGTTGTGTTCATTAGAGAAGTGAAGTACCATGTGTTGGTAAATAGTGTTATCTTGGTAAAAAAAAAAAGGCAAATGGAAAGTGGAGAATATATATTGATTTCTCCGAACTGAATAAAGCTTGCCTAAAGGATAACTTCCCACTTTCCAAAGTTGAACTGTTGGTGGACTCAACAGCCTATCACGAGCTCCTCAGTTTTATGGATGTGTTCTTGGGTTACAATCAGATCAAGTGTTCCATAGGGACATGAGAAGACATTCTTCATTACTAATCAATGGCTTTATTGTTACAAGGTGATGTCTTTCAAATTGAAGAATGCAGGGGCAACGTATCAGAGGTTGGTGAATCGGGTCTTCAAGCATGTCATCGGTAGAACGATGCAAGTATATGTAGATGACATGATCACCATGTCAGTGTTCCCTATGGATCATCTAAATGACCTCAGAGAGACTTTTGAGCTACTCAGAAAGTATGAGATGAGGCTGAATTTGGAGAAGTATGCTTTTGGTCTTTCATTGGGAAAGTTTTTGGGATACATGGTCAGTGCAAGGGGTATTGAAGCCAACCCTCAGAAGACCTAGGCTGTGTTAGATCTGAAGTCCTCAATGACAGTCAAAGAAATTCAGAGCTTGACGGATTGGGTCGCAACACTTAACAGAATCATTTCCAAGGCAACTGACAAGTATCACATATTTTTCCAACTCAAAATGAAAGCAAGGAAAGAGATATAATGGACAAGCGAGTTCGAGTAAGCCAATTCCAAGTGAATACTTAACACGACTTTCGCTTTTGGCTAAGCTAATTCCAAGTGAGAAATTACTTCTATACTTAGCTGTTTCACCACATACTATTACCTCGGTACTGTATAAGAGATAGATAAGGTTAAGAAGCCAACATATTATTCTTGTAATGTCTGGTCATTTTATGAAACAATCAATAGAGATAAGTGAGTATGATATATGTTACTTTCCATGGGTGTCAATCAATGGGCAAACCCAGCTGATTTTATAACAAAGTTCATTGGACCATAAGTGTTGGTGGTCAGGAAAAAAAGAAATGAGAGCTGTATATTTTGGAGTTGGTTCTTGGAGAGTCAATCCGAATAATGTATTATATATTATATATTTTATTATTTATTAATAAAATAACTACATTTTTATTTCATACTTTATTAATGGTATTGTCATTGTGCATATTAGATTGATGAATAAATATACTAAGAATGACATCGACTTTAGAATAGTCTTGTAGTAATATTGGATACTAGGTGGTCCGATATTAGGATTAATATTACTATTATAAACTATTCTTAAAGTAAATATTCATAGTCGTTGGTTTTGGAATATGGTTGAATTCTTATAACCTATAAAACTAGCACATGTCGTATATTGGAATGGAGTTCCAATGGTTTAACCCGATGTACGATTAGCTTTGGAAGCTCATATAGACGTGTGGGTACTGGTTGATTCCTAATAGTTGGAAGTACACACTATCGTCAATAGGAATCTCCTCGAGTCAAGTAGCATATGTGATTCTTTCAATATATGATAGCATTGATTTTGTGTGAGATCCTCCACACTTTGATATCATGTATGTTAGAAACCTTTCACGGTCTGGCCTCTAGATGTTTATTAGGTGTGGTCTGATGCACTCGTTAATCAGGTGCGTGTTAAGACAGGATCCGTCAGCCTGCATGTGTACCATAAAGGATTTAGGTATCCATGTGAGTAAGTCATGATTCTGAAGACTTTAACCAAACCGATCACCTATGGTGGATCGCATTGGTTGTATAGAAACATGGACATATCAACAAGAGATGTGTGTCTCAGAAACTGGATGGTGTATTCTATATTTCCTAAGCACAACTCGGATAGCCTACGATGGAAGGATTGTTAAACATATGTGATGACCTCGTCTTGTATAGTTCAGAAAGGTCGTTCGTGTTCTTCGTGAATTCTGAGGTGGCGGAATTGTGTACATATTATTTAGTCTTATATAAAGAACGTGTCTGAACTTATAGAGTCTCACAATATGAATGGTACTCGTTGAGCACTTGGGTAGCCGATTTGATAATAAATAATATTCGATATTATAATTATCAACTAAGATAATAAAGTGTTATATGATAAATTTGATTATTTAGTTTGACCAAATTGGATTAATTCAAAATTTACACAATGGATTTGTTGTAAATTCATAAATATCTCTACCATTGGACGATATTTTGGTAATTATAGGTGTATTTGTCTTGATTTAATTAAATTAAATCAAAGTGGTAGATATGTAACTAATCTATTAATTATATTTTGTCTTGATTGATTAAATTAAAGTGGCAGAGAAAGATAATTAGTCATGCCGAATTATACATATTCAGACAAATTACCTAAAAATTGATTAAAAATTTTATTAATTAAAAATTGTCTAAGTTTTACTATAAATAGCAAGCTTGAGCAAGGTTTTAATCAAGCTTGTGAAAGCTAAATGCAAGTAATTCTTGGAGAAATTAGACTAAGTTAAATAAGTATTTAGAGAAGATCTGGAAGATCTTTACAACTTCATCTTGGAGAAATCAAGATTGGATCGTGGAGTGAAGCTTGCTAGCATTGGCATGAAAATTGGATTTTGGAATCAAGCTTGCAAACCTTGGAAGTTCTCCAACTATTTCAACAAGGAGAATAAGATTGGATCTTTGTATCAAACTTACTAGGTGAGTTTGAACTTCTCTTAAGCTATGTGCTTCATTAGTGAGTTTTCATTAGTGAGACATATAGTGATGAATTATGTATTTGATGCTTACATAGCTTAAAGTTGAAATAAGGCTAATGAATTGTGTTAGGATGTTTTGGAAGTATGAACCCAATATGCTTGTAATTAGGTCAAAGATGTTCATGTTTGACATTGAATAATTATAAGAATTTGCTGAGGAGCAAAGATGAAGCTATTGAGAGCTTTATACACTATAAGAACGAAGTTGAAAATCAACTTGGCAAGAAAATCAAGAGAATCGGGAGTGATAGAGGTGGTGAGTATGTGTTACCATTCGGTGAATATTGTTCTGTGCATGGAATTATTCACGAAACCACTGCTCCTTATTCTCCTTAACAAAATGGGATTGCTGAGCGCAAAAACTGAACGTTGAAGGAAATGATGAACGCCATGTTGACAAGTTCTGGTTTACCCCAGAACTTGTGGGGGGGAAGCCTTGCTTTCTGCGAACTACGTTCTAAACAAGCTTCCTCACAGAAGATTGGACAAGACACCATATGAGTTGTGAAAAGGTTACGTACCTTCCTACAAATACCTAAAAGTGTGAGGTTGTCTTGCCAAAGTAATGGTTCATAAACCTAAGAAGGTTAGAATATGACCTAAAACTGTTGACTGTATATTCATTGGATATGCTCGCAACAGCAGTGCGTATCGATTCTTGGTACACAAGTCTGAGATTCCTGACATCAATCCGAATATGAAAATTGAGTCAAGGAATGCGATGTTTTTTGAAGAGACATTGTCCTTATAAGGAAAGACAGAGAACATCTCGACTTGGTTTAAGAATCAACATTTTCTACAAACATATTTTTCAGGTTTTTCTATGCTTCCATTAATTGCATGTTTATTATTTATCTGTTGCTTGAATTATGCATGAATTACAACACATCCACCAACAATCTTAAGAACTTATTAGCCTCCGTCTCCGGTGCTTTACGGATTCAAAATGGCCAATGTTCTCCCAGGATTCCTTGGATACTTCTTGTTCAAGGAGCACTCCTTAACAAGTGTTTGAACTGGGAAATATGGTGGAACTCTCTCTTAAAAACAATGGAAAATTGACTCACAAAATTCAGATTCTATTTCTATATCTAGAATGAACATGGAGCATTCTTTATAAAGGCATGAAAGGGTGCTTTAAGGGCGCCCTTTGGGTTGGGGTGCAACCCTCTAAAGGGTTATACCCCTCCCATGCACCTCTCCCATCCAAAAGACATATCCATTCTATTAATATTAGAAGAATTTTTCAACACATATCTGTTCCGTTGTTATCCCTAATCTAAATTACAGTTTAGACTCTCATCTCACCCACAATAATGTACATATTTTATTGTTTTTGTTATTTGTTTGTTTGTGTTTCTTTCATAACATTGTTCTCTGTCAGTTTAATAAGCTTTTCTTTGGCTTTGTGATCTCTTATCTTACCTCAAATACCAGAATGATCAAAAAGTTATACGTTAATATGGTTAGCATATATTAAAAAATTAAAAATATATATAGTTTTGTCTACTCTCCTATATATTTTATATATAAGAGATTGGCTGTTCTTCTTCCAAATTTACAAATAAAAAAATGAATGGCATTTGAGAATATTAAAAAAAAAAAAAAAAAAAAAAAATCTAGCTGTATTTTCTAACTAGTGAGAGCAAGATTGGGCAATTTTGACTATGAGAAAGATTCGAATGCTTTTTCTGATCTTTAAGCCAGATTTATTCAAGCATTGTTGACTTATAAGAAAAATTAATCACCAGTGGTTTTATGAAGTGTGGTTTTTTCAAAGCTAACATTTATTGACTAATACTGCAAACCTTTTATTAACTTTTAAGCCACAATTCCACAGTACCAAACGAAGAGTATATAACTGGAGAGTGATTGCTTTAACTGAGATTCCATACTTAAGTTTTCTAGGATTAGACTTTATTGAGAGAAACCAGAAATTTTAAGAGGAAAGCCAAAGAAAATTGATGAAGTTAGAAAATATAAATACTCCACGGTTAAAGGACAAACTTATGTTACATTAAAAGAAATTATATATGAGTGAAAATTGTTAAATAATGAAAGATTTTTTTTCATATGAACACACCGACTTGATAAGAGTAATCTTTGGTACATAATTGTATGAGTGATGTGGTACCACCAATCGATAAGTATGTAATATGTGGAGTTGTATTAAATATAATAATAAGTTGTTTAATTTTTTACTGTTTTAATAAATAGGAAAAACATATTATTAAATTATTATATTGATAACGACTTACGTGATATTACCATCATATCATATCATATCATAATATATCATATCATATCATACTTCATACTTACTATTATTTTTGTCATCTATCTCCTTTAGTACTACCACGTGACACCAGAAAAATTAGAGGATAAAATTACATTTAAATCCTCACTTTAGTTGATATTTATATTAAGTCCACACTTAAATTAATATTTATAATATACTAAATTTAATCAATGTTTATGGTATATTATATTTCTACCTATCTCGATATCTACAACGTATTTAAATTAATCATGTATATTTTTTGTGTTTCATGTATCTTATTATAATCATATGTATATATAAAGGGATATTGAAATATATTAAAAATATATGATCGAATTAGAATATTTCACTTTTACTTTGATAAACGGCTTCATTTAGTGAGATGGTGGCTTTAACTTGGCGGACTAAACCGACTTTAATGTGCTACTTATATATATATATATATATATATATATATATATATTTTTTTGGAAAATAAAAACTACATCAAATATAATAAAGTTTTCCACTTCTCAGAATCCATAAGGCACAATTTATTAATAAGTCTAAAATTGCCCCTCTCACTTTTCAATTGACATTGTAATAGATAACAGCTCTTTTAAAACATTGTAGTCTGAGAAAATGGCTTACGCTTTTATTAATAAATATTTATTCCCGCAACTTATGCTGCTTTCACAAGCAATAAGAGATCACTGTTGAATTACAAAACATATATTTATTATATGGAGACATTGCTTCTTCAAAAGTACTTCTACTTAACAAACAATAATCAACAATTATTTTTGAGCTATTGCATTGTATCGCCAATTAAGCAGGACATTGAAATCCTGCTGGAGGATGCTTGCCACAGTCGTTGACAAGTACTTGTAGAGAAATGGGTATAAGAAGATTAATGAGATTCAGAGCCTTAACTCTAATGGCAGTGCAAAGACATATTGCAGCATCTAAGTCTGCCAGTCCTTGCAGTAGTGGGCAGCATTTCTCCTTGGCATTTTCACCAATACCAATGTGGATTAAACCACCTAGCACGTCGACACATGCACCAAGCTTGAGAGCATCAATGGGACAAGTTTGTTGCTTTGGTGGTGGTGGGTATCTCACGCTTGGTGGTGGTGGTAGTGGTGAATGAGGTGGTGGCGGCATCACAACCGGAGGTGGTGGAGGTGGTGACTTTAAAACAGGAGGAGGTGGTGGAGGAGACTTTAAAACTGGAGGAGGTGGTGGGGGAGACTTTAAAACGGGAGGAGGTGGTGGCTTTACAACAGGAGGAGGTGGTGGAGGTGGTGACTTTAAAACGGGAGGAGGTGGTGGCTTTAAAACAGGAGGAGGTGGTGGAGGAGATTTTACAACTGGAGGAGGTGGTGGGGGAGACTTTAAAACGGGAGGAGGTGGTGGCTTTAAAACAGGAGGAGGTGGTGGTGGGGGATACTTCACGACAGGAGGAGGTGGTGGGGGATACTTCACCGCTGGAGATGGTGGCGGCGGCGTTTTAGGGCTCGGCGAAAATGGTGGCGGGGGACATGGCAACTCAGAAGGCGGAGGGGGAGGAGGAGGATTATTTGAGCAGTCGCAAGCTAGAGAAGAACGCAATGTGGCCAAAAGTAAAATAAAGGAAGCAGCTAATTGATATTTTCCCATGATGACAATTTTTCTGAACTCTCCAAATGAGCTAGCTAGCTAGGGTTTGAGTACGTTCACTATAAAATGAATGCCTTTATATAGAAATGACGAGAGAGGGAGAGGGTAATCAATGGGTGATCATTTTAATTTTTCAAGCTGTGTTTGATTCATTGACTTTAGGGCTCGAAGGAAAATCCAAGCCAACTCACTAATGGACAGATACACAGACAACTTGCATTAATTAATTTATTTTTCTTTCATGCTTGAAACATGGGATTGATTATGAAACTAAAAAGAACATTTGATTAATTATTATATTAATTTGTTATTAATTATTAATCAACTCTTAGATTATCTTTTCAAATTGCCTTAAATCACATTAACTAACAAGGATTATGTCTTCAAATTTGTTTTTCCGCATAGTGACTTAAGCTTTAAAAACTCTCTTGCCATATGTATATTACTCTTTTGTGGGGAGATTGACATTTTCATATTTGTAGAGTGGTCTCTCTTTTTTTTTAATCATTTGGGTCTTTTTTTTTTAAATTTCCAAACACTGTATTTTGTTTGAAACGCTAAAACATAAATGAAAAAAATGCATTTGTTGAAAGATAATGTGACCTATTAACCTACAAATTAAGTGATTTTAATTACACTTTTCTATACCTTTTGATGAACTTCAACATAGCGAGGAAATATATTAAATAAAAATTAGGAGGTACATAAAATTAGGGAGACTCATGATTCTTACTAGGGATGAGAACATAATCAATATTCATATATGTCATGTTCAATTAACGGATACGAATACACGTATATGATTCTAAAATAATGGGCCCTTACGGGTCCCGTTTAATATTTATTCATACGAAGATTTTTTAATCTTACTAGTCAGGGATGTCGACGCTCATACACGGCCAGTCCAATTAACGAGTATAGAAAATTAAACACGTATCCGATCTTAATATAATGAGTTCCGTGAAATTTTTGACATCCCTAATTCTTTCCTCAGAAAATATACGTGGCAATAAATAAGACAAACAGGCAAACTCTAAAACAAAGTAAAACAAAAATAGAAAAAAACTATTTTTTTACCTCTTGTTTCTACTGTAAAGGCTAAACCAACCGTCTAATAATTAAACATGAACTTTATTCATTCGGATAAAAACTTAAATCAAAAGTGGATCCTAACTTTCAAGACTAAGTGTCCATTTAGAACTACTTTGTGAGGGTTTAAAAGTACTTTTAAAGAATGAAAATTACTTTACCCTTGTATATGATTGGTTGTTTTTATTAAAAGTATTTGATATTGGAGTTGGTACTCGGGGTGCTATTTCCTCATTTATTTTTCTGTAAATACATATATGAATAATATTTTATTATGAATAAAATATATAGTTTCGTTAATATATTATTTTTTAAATGGTAAAGACGTACAAGACCAATGAATGATTAAATTATAACGTAATTGCAAAAGCGTCGCAATTGGCATTGAGATATGTTATAACAGTATCTTTCTTAAACAGTTCCTAGTCAAGGTTTACATTCTTGGTCCGTAAGTAAACCCGGGAGACTCGTGCTTGTTTTATATCGGAATAATAGATTCTAGTGGTTTATCTCAATGAGCCATGAGTTTAGGGAGACTTGTATAGACATGTAGGTGTTCATAACAGATCAGCATTGAACGACTCATGGAAGATTTCTAATAGATGGTACGCTTGCGTCAATAGAAATCTTCTCAAGTTGAGTAGCATAGTGGTCCTTTGACTTGAGATACTACGGTGGATATATGAGTTATCCTCCATATTTTGATGGCAGTCACGTTTTCGACCTTTTTAGGTTAGACCTTCGCATGTTCGTTGGGTGTGGACTGATGTTCAGATATTTGGTGATGTATCCAGAGAGGATCTATCAGTCATGCGTACAGGGTTTATGTGTCCACTTCATGAGATTGCGATTTATCAAAACCATGGTCATGGTACACTCGAAAATGAGTTCTGAGTGTTGTTGAGAAACCGTAAATCTATACGTCGACGGGATTATATCTTATGAGATTTGACAATTATATCTATGTTTATGACATTTTTACGGATACTAATGATGGAAGGACTATACGTATGCGAAGATCTCAACTTGTATGATTCAGCGAGAATATCTATGGTAGTCATAATTTATGAGTGGATAAATTATGGGCACGAGATCAGATTCTGTGACGGATATACCTGAACTTTGAGAGTATCATATAATCATAAATACTCATAGAGTACTAAGGCAACTTAAAACGAATAATATTGATTATTCGGAAATCGTTTAACGGCTAAACAAAAATTTCACACGCGGGGACATGCAGGGGCATCATAAATTAATATGTATATGTATTATATAAATAATTTGATTAGATATGCATTAATTAATTACCAAATAAATTTGAAACATATGTTAATCATGGATGTATTTTATCATTTAGTGTAAATGTAGAAATACATTATATATTTAATTAAAATATTAATTAATTAATTCTTTGAATAAATATATTTTAAATATGTAAGTATATGTCATTTATGGAAATTACATGTGTTATACATTTAATGATGACATGTGGCCTATTTTTGAAAATTAGTGGGATGAGATATTTTTTCTTGAAATTATTTTCAGAATAAAAAATTATTTTTTCCTCTCTCCCTTGGGGGCCAATTTCGACCATGACATGAACAAATAGGGGTTGTTTATTTTCTTCCCAAAAATTAACAAGAACAACAAAAAAGAAAACCCTAAGAAAGAGAGAAAAATTGGTGAGATCAAAAACTCAAGTTTAAGCTTAAAGATTTGGAAATTGTAGGTAAGTTTCTTAATCTTTTAAGTAGGAAATTGTTTCATTTGCTTTATTTGAATACATGTGATGTAGTTTTGATTTTTTTTCTTCTCTTGGATATGGGTTTTGCTTGTTGGATGCTTGTTGGGATGAATACATGCATGTGTGATGAAACTTTAAGCTTAATAATGGTTATTGGAGTTCAATTTTCTCTAGGAAATTTAAGTTGTCATTATAGAGTTTTTATAAATTGGAGTTCAATTTATGGAATCGTAGAATTGTTCTTGAGTGTTTTTGGATGTGGTGAGACTTTAAGAATATTGGAAACATTGTTTTAATGCTAGATTGAAAGTCAATTTTGTGAAATTTGATTAATGTGATTAATTGGATTTTCTAGGATTTATGCCTAATGTTAAATTGGCGCTTTCATTCTATGTATGTAATTGAGTATATAAGTAATATACTAATTATTTTAGTAGTATTTTAGAAACACTTAAATGTGAATTTGAGACTTTTAGATTAAAATGAGTAAAATATAAAAAAAAATTTGTATTTTAGGCTATTTTCGGCAATAGGATATTTTGGACATTTCAAAATTTGATTTGGGATTTAATATTAAAATAAATAATTTATTTTACTAGTATAAATAAAATTTTTGAAATTTGAAAAATCTGATTTTTCACCTTTCATTACGCTACCCAACAAAACCGTAAATACACCAACACTAAAAACATTTGAAAAGCACTATCAAGTGATTTTCCTATAGCACCAAAAAGTTATAATGAAATTGCTTCAATTCCGAAAACACCCTCATAGATTTCAAAATTCCAATACAGTCCCATTTGCTTACCAAATCGATTTTTCTTCTCTATTCTTTCAGTCTCTTTCTTCTCCCAAACTGACCCCTTACATTTAAACTTTCATCCCTCGAATAATTGCTAGAGTACATATTTTAGTTTAAAATTTTCATTTTCTTTCTTTTACGCAATAGTTCACGACTTTATGGTCTTACTTCAAATGGCATGCATTCTGAGGGAAATAAAATAAAATAAAATAAAATTCTTCACGTTAACTCAACCTATTTTTAAATGACCATGCAAGAAATGAACTATTAGTTATATATTTTTTCTTTAAAAGATAGGCAAATCCACGTTATACACACATATACCCAAAAAAAAAAAATGATGGCTCAACGAACGAGACTTCCGACACTGTGAGCTCTAGATAGATTTAATCTGTACACAATCTTATCTTTATTTTTTCTTTTTATAAAAAAACCGTTTCGTCGATTCAAACCTATAACGTTCAAATTATAATAGAGTAACATTACCGTTATATACATAAACAACTTAAAAATATTAAATAATTGGTGAAATAATTAATGTCCACTTTGCAATTTAATAGAATTGTGGCCGTTAATCGTATATCAGAGATACTGCTTATGCCAGTAGTTAGAAAACTGAATGCAATTTGAAAATATATGTTATCTTTTTTGAATTGCAGTTTGAATATTAAAAATTATAATCTAGCTGTAGTTTTGTTGACAGTGAGAGCCGATCGTGCAATATTTTGACTTCTTCTAAAATTCGGGAGAAGATTTGAAGATTCTTCAGATCCTTTAAAGATGGACAAAGCGAGATTTTCGCAAAGCACATACAAAATAAAATAATAATAAATCAGTAGGATAAGAAACTCGCTCACTAAAATACGATAAAGATATAGATAATGTAATATCATTAATTAATATATAATATATGTATTTGTATATAATATATGTATTTGTATAAAATATAATTATTATTATTTTTTTAGTTTTTAAATATATTTGCATTTGGGACAAGATATTATTTGGTTATTGAATGAATGACGTGGTACCATATTTGAAAATCTATAATAAAATACCCAAATTTTATCATTGAATCAACTATCATCATTTATCTAATATAGTCTCGTAAGATTTCCACTTATCTTATAATTGTTAATCTAGTGCTCCGCACAAATCCAAATTGAATATTAAACCCTCATTAATAATTAATATATAAACAGCGATGACAGTGTGAACATGTTTGAGACGTTATAATTAAAATTGTTTGACGGAAAAATAGTAAGACCCCTTAATATTTGACATATTAAGTGAAACCCTAGTAATATTTTAAAATTAAATGAATTTGCTATAAATATTTTGTAAAACATGAGGTAAAGATGGCAATTCAGCTATCTCATCCCTGAACTAGTCTATTATCATCATTGGTTGAAACACATATGTGTCAGTGGGGGTCGCCCCCTCTCAATCCAAAATTTTGTTAAAATGTCTCATATAAATTAATGAAAAATCGACTTTTATTGAGATAATTTTATTTTTTCCCCACTAAAATAGAAAGTTTCTACTATTTTTTATAATTTCTCTATTGAATTAATATTCTGGCTCCGTCACTGCATTCGATCCCGCCTTGAATGTGATTTGGGACTAAAAAATTATCCCGAATCTCAACTGGTTTCTTCGATCGATTGGTTAAGTTCTTAAATCCTGATTGAGATTCGAGACTTTTTTAAGTTAAAATTCCAAATTTTCAAGCATTAGAGGATTTCATTTAAACTTAAATATGAGAAAATTTCACTTAATTTCAGTTTTTCTTGCATTTTCCTTTATTTAACTTTCAAATTTTCTCCCAAATTCTATCTAGAATAAGTCAAAACTGTAGGATCTGCTCCCACGATTTCACAAAATAAAGAAAAATTATCTAATTTTTAATATTCACAAAGGGAAATTTATTTTATTCAAACCAAAAAAGGGAATTGCATTCATTTTTCTAATTGTACAAGTAGCAGAAGCAGTATCATTGAGATATTATATAATTATCTACACTGGAGGTTCAATCCGAAAATTTATTAAAATATATCTTATAAATTAATGAAAATTTTGATTTATTATTGAGGTGATTTTATTTGCCCCAAATAAAATGAAGAATATTTATCATTTTTTATGAAAATAAAATTTTATCTGACTAAAATAATATGATGACTATCCCACTAAATATCAAATAGTGGGAAAAAAAGGAATATATATTATTCTTGTAAGTAGGGGTGTTGCTAATACTTAAACATGCATAATTCATAACAGATCAATAATAAACAACAATCATGATGTATACATTACATAAATTAAAGACTTTACACAAACCGGAAATTAATGTGTGGATGAAGATGAAAATAATACCAAGCCGAGTAATAACTCTGTCCTTAAGAACTTATTAGTCCCGCCTCGGTACGCTACGGATCTCATGGCTAACGTTCTCGCAGGATTCTTGGCAACTTCTTGATTTAGGGCACTTCTTTAATCAAGAACACGAACTTGGACAAAATGGTGGAACTCTCTCAATATGCAAGGAACTTACACTTTCTAAGAAATGTATATCTTAAGGAATTAATTAAAATGAGATCATTATGCCTTTATTTATAGACATGAAGGGTTGCCTTTTAAAGGTACCCTTACATCTATGTGTACATCCTTTTAGGAGTCATGACCCTCCAATGATATCTTTCAACTCTAAAAGTCATATTCCTATATATATATATATATATATATATATATATATATTTGCAATCACATTTTCATATTTAGAAAATTTACTACAATCCCACACAATTTTCTAAATATCAATGTAGACACTTGAGAGAGTTTCCATGAAATAAAGCTGCATCGAAATAGGTAGCTTTTGCCTTGAACCTTTCCTAGTAAATGACAATCGGATTTACTTGGCGAACCAGTGACCCATAGCCTTGAATTGTTCCGTCGTTGGTGTAAACCAAGACAATTGCCAACACACAGCTTCACTTCGACCATTTCCCGTTCTACGGTTATGTTCATTTCGGCCATGAACGTTAGTCCTGGATTCATCAAGCACTTTAGGGAAGTCAGCCTGTAAAATCTCATGGAAACGACCTCACTTGTTACTTGAAATAGGTGATCTACTATGAAGAGGTAATCTGCCTTTACCCTCGTTATGACTTATCTCATAATATAGTGATCATTAAAAGCCTTAGCTTATCCTAACCTTGACAGACAGCACTCTGCGTCATTATCAGAATGAGAAAGAATACAAAATTCCTTAGTGCTTGTTTTGAATTGCATAAAGTTTCAATTGTCCATTTTGAACCTAGATCTTGGGATCTCTAGTCAGCTAGGTTGGGTTTCCACAGTGACATTCTTAATTTATAGGCTTCAAGTCCATTCCCCTCGATGACTTCTCAACTTGCTCTCTAGGTAAACCTTTAGTAAGTGGATCCGCTAGGTTTTCCCTTGATTTCATATAATCGATCGATATTATGACACTTGAGAGCAGTTGACGTATGGTGTTATGTCTCCGACGTATGTGTCGAGACTTACCATTATATATTATATTTTGGGCTCTCCCAATAGCCGATTGGCTATCACAATGTATGCTAATCGCTGACACCGGTTTGGGCCAACTAGGAATATCCTCCAGGAAGTTTCTAAGCCATTCTGCTTCTTCCGCTGTTTTGTCTAATGCTATGAACTCTGATTCCATAGTAGACCGGGCAATACATGTTTGCCTCGAGGATTTCCATGAAATGGATGCATTACCAAGTGTGAAAATAAATCCACTCGCATGTTTAGAATCCACTGTATCAGATATCCAGTTAGCATCGCTGTATCCCTATAGTACAGCAGGATATCTCTCGTAATGTAGCCCATATTTTGAAGTTTCTCTCAGATACCTTAAAACTCTTACTATGGCTCTCCAATGGTTATGTCCTGGATTACTCGTATATCTGCTAAGCATGTTTACAGCTTGAGCGATATCAGATCGTGTGCAATTCGTGAGATACATCAGACTTTCGATGATTCTCGAATACTCTAATTGTGATACGCTTGAGCCAGTATTCTTTGATAGATGAAGAGTTAGGTCTACAGGGGTTGTAGCAACATTTAGATCCCCTTTGATATATTTATCAAGTATCTTCTCAATATAATGAGTTTGAGATAATATATATCCGTCTGATGTCCTAGAAATCTTAATTCCTATGATCACGTCAGCTACTCGCAAATCTTTCATATCGAATCTGCTAGATAACACGTTTTTGGTAGACTGAATCATTCCATGATTACTACCAATTATCAGTATATCGTCTACATAGAGACACACAATGACATATTCTTTTTGAGTTGATTTGATGTACACACACTTATCACACTCATTGATTTTGAACCCACTTGACAACATCTCTTTGTCAAATTTCTCATGTCATTGTTTAGGTGCTTGTTTTAATCCGTACAAGGATTTTACAAGTTTGCACACCTTCTATTCTTGTCCAGGGACACTAAACCCTTCTGGTTGTTCCATGTAAATGTTTTCATCCAAATCACCATTCAAGAATGTCGTCTTTACATCCATTTGATGTATTTCAAGATCATATATAGCTGCTATGGCTATGAACATTCTTATCGATGTGATATGAGTCACTGGTGAATAGGTGTTAAGGTAATCTACCTTCTTTTTGTCTATAACCTTTTATGACAAGTCTTGCCTTGTACTTATCTATTGATCCATTCGTTTTCATCTTCCTTTTGAATATCCATTTGTAGCCCAGTGGCTTACAACCTGGTGGAAGATTAACCAACTCCCAAGTATGGTTCTGTAGGATTGAATCAATCTCACTGTTAATAGCCTCTTTCCAAATAGGTGCCTCTGGAGAAGACATATCTTCTTTATAGTTTTGAGGCTCATTTTCTAATAAGTATGTCAGAAAATCGGGACCAAACGACTTAGATGTTCTAGCTCTTTTGCTACGTCTAGGCTCAATTGTCTCAGCATTCACACGTTGATCTGATTCTTGGTCAACCTGATCACTGTCCTTGACAGTATCAACTATTCTCTTGAGATACTCTGTTTTTTGTCTTTCCTTACAAGGAAATGTCTTTTCAAAAAATGTCACATTCATTGACTCAATTATCATATTCGGATTGATGTCAGGAATCTTAGACTTGTGTACCAAGAATCGATACGCACTACTGTTGCGAGCATATCCAATAAATATACAATCAACAGTTTTGGGTCCTATTCTAACCTTCTTAGGTTTAGGAACCATTACTTTGGCAAGACACCCCCACACTTTTAGGTATTTGTAGGAAGGTACGAAACCTTTCCACAACTCATATGGTGTCTTGTCCAATCTTCTATGAGTAAGCTTGTTTAGAACGTAATTCGCAGAAAGTAAGGCTTCCCCCCACAAGTTCTGGGGTAAACCAGAACTTGTCAACATGGCGTTCATCATTTCCTTCAACGTTTGATTTTTACGCTCAGCAATCCCATTTTGTTGAGGAGAATAAGAAGCAGTGGTTTCGTGAATAATTCCGTGCACAGAACAATATTCACCGAATGGTGAAACATATTCACCACCTCTATCACTCCTAATTCTTTTGATTTTCTTGCCAAGTTGATTTTCAACTTCGTTCTTATAGTGTATGAAGCTCTCAATAGCTTCAGCTTTGCTCCTCAGAAAATACATATAACAGAATCTTGTGCTATCATCGATAAAAGTGACAAAGTACTTTTTATCGCCTCTCGTTTGCACAATATTCATGTCACACACGTCAGTGTGTACAAGTTCTAAAGGTTCAGAACTGCCTTCAACCGAATGAAATGATGTTTTATATATTTTTTCTTCAACATATGCCTCACACTTATGTTGGCTATCAATTGTAAATTTAGGTATAAGGTTCATGTTAATTAATTTACGCATGGTATCATAATTAACATATCTTAACCTCACATGCCATATATTTTGTGACTCAATAATATAAGCAGAAATACTAACTTTATTAATACCACGATTGACAGTCATTACATTTAGCTTGAAAAGGCCCTCAGTTAGGTATATTTTTCCTACATACACATCATTCTTAGTCATTACAAACTTATCAGAAACAAATACAAGCTTAAAACCAGCCTTACTAAGAAGAGAGCCCGAGACCAAATTCTTCCGAATATCTGGAATATGCAGTATATTCTTCAATGTTAGCTCATTTCCAGATGTCATCTTCAGAACCAATGTGCCTTGTCCAACCACCTAAGAGGTAGACGAGTTTCCCATTGTCAGATGATCGCCGCCATCGGCCTTCTGATACAAGAAAAATATCTTGCTATCTGCACAGATATGACGAGTAGCCCTAGTGTCTACCCATCATTCTCTCGGATTTCCAACTATGTTGGCTTCGGTTACCACTGCTGATAGTTCCATCTCTGAGATCTCATCAGTCAGCTGCTCATCTTCAGTGATATGGGCCTCATTTTTCTTTTTCTTACCCTTGTCTTGAGACTTCTTGTTTCTGCAGTCCTTTGACATATGACCGCTCTTTCCACATTGTAGCATTTCCCCTTGAACTTCTTGTTCGAAAAATCAGCTCCACTGTTCTTTCTCTTCTTGCTACCCTTTACACCCTTAATGATGTTGGCCTTAGACTACATAGTCTTGTAGCTGGCCTTCTCGGACATTCTGTTATCCTCCTCGATTCTCAATCGAACACTAAGATCTTCAAGTCTCATCTGCTTCATTTTGTGTTTTAGATAGCTCCTGAAGTCCTTACATGATGGAGGCAACTTTTCAATTATAGCGGCAACTTGAAACATCTCACAGAGTTTCATTCTTTCATCCAATATTTCATGAATGATCAACTGCAGTTCACCCAACTGAGACATCACCGTCCTTGAATCTACCATCTTGTAGTCCAGGAACCTACCCACGACAAATTTCTTTTGTCCAGCATCCTCGGATTTGTATTTCTTCTCGAGAGATTCCAGAGAATCTTCGCAAAAGTCATGCCTTGGTACACATTGTATAGGGTATTGTCAAGACCACCCAAAAGGTAGTTCTTGCATAAGAAGTCTTCAGACAACTATGTCTGTTCTCGCTCTTCCTTGGCCATTGCCGATTCACCCTCCACAGGACCCGGAGGACCTTTGAGGAATTTAGCCAACTGGAGAGTTGTCAAGTAGAACAGTATTTTGCTCTGCCACTGTTTGAAATTTGCCCCACCAAATTTCTCCGGCTTTTCTCCATGAGCGACCGGTACTGTGATTTTTCCGCTAGCCATATGTAACTGAAATTACAACAGGGTTCAATTAGTCTACGAAAGACGAATTGTACAATGATCAACGAATGATCTTGTTCAAAGTGATATTTTAGGTAGCCACTTGTTGTTCTATTGGACGGTGGTTGCAATAAACATAAGTCCTTGAATTTTAACTAAAGATTCTTTAGAAAAATGAATAAACGAATATTCCCAGAGGACGAGGGGGGTCCGGAGTAACCGCTTAAGTTCCTGACCACTTAGGCTGTCATCGCCTTTTTGACAGAATATTCTTTAAACATTTTTTCAATAAGATCTTTTAGCAATTCAAACCCAGAATTACACTTTTCAATTTCACAAATACAATAATATTACAATTATAAAATAAAATACAATCAAGCTTGGATGAAATTAGTTGTGTATAACCAAGTTTGAACAATTTTGTTGCAAGTTGTGCATGCATCATCACAAAAGACAAATTTGTGTCTTGTAATTTCCCTTTTAATTTTTTTCTTTTGACTTTAATTCATTATCTCTACTTCCTGTAATGTCCCATCAGTTTCTAATATATATATATATTTATTAGTTACTTTACCTGTAAACTATTACTACAAAACAAATGTACGTGAATCATGCTAAGTTTTTACAACACAATTTATTAAGTTCTTAAGATGGTAAGCAGGGATGTTGCTAATACTTAAACATACATAATTCATAACAGATCAATAATAAATAACAATTTAAATTAAAGATTTTAGACAAATCTGGAATTAATGTGTGGATGAAGATGAAAATAATACCAAGCCGAGTAATAATTTTGTTCTTAAAAATTTATTAGCCCCGCCTCGGTGCTCTATGGATCTCGTGGCTAATGTTCTCCCAGGATTCTTGACAACTTCTTGATTTAGGGGCACTCCTTTAATCAAGAACACGAACTTGGACAAGACTTTCTA
Source organism: Zanthoxylum bungeanum (assembly GCA_019454045.1). NCBI lineage: Eukaryota > Viridiplantae > Streptophyta > Magnoliopsida > Sapindales > Rutaceae > Zanthoxylum > Zanthoxylum bungeanum. Next base: position 366,190 of record SKCR01011666.1, on the reverse strand, counting down.
AGAAATGTATATCTTAAGGAATTAATTAAAATGAGATCATTATACCTTTATTTATAGACATGAATGGTTGCCTTCTAAAGGTACCCTTACATCTATGTGTACACCCTTTTAGGAGTCATGACCCTCCAAGGATAACTTCAACTCTAAAAGTCATATTCCTATATATATATATATTTGCAAGCACGTTTTCATATTTAGGAATCAATTATTTCTGCTAGTACATGAATTATTTATGCGTATATATGTACAACGTGCATTGCCAACCTTTTAAGAGAAATAGAAATGGAGATTCCATTTCTTCCAAGGCCATTTGAATAATAGATTGTGTAAAGATGAAGCTAATATTTTATACCTTTCTTTATCATTCTGGCATTTAAAGTAAGACCACAAAGTCATGAGCATTGTGTAAAAGGAAAGATAAATCAAAAATAGATTAGCAGACAACAATATTTTTTGGAAAATATAATTAAGAAAATTAATTGAAATATTATCATAATCAATCCCATGTTTCAAGCATGAAGAAAAAAACAAATGATATTGTCTGTTCACTGAGTTGGCTTGGGTTGTCCCTCTCGGGCCCCAAAGTCAATGAATCAACACAAATTGAAATATTAAATTGGTTACTGATCTCTCTATAATTAGGCATTCATTTCAATATGGAATGCATTAATTCCCAACTTAGCAAATATAGCTCTTTGGAGAGTTTTAGAAATTGTTTCATCATGGGAAAACATCAATTAGCTACTTCTTTTATTCTAATATTGAATTTGGGCACATTGCTTTCTTCTCTAGCTTGTGACTGCTCAAATAATCCTCCTCCTCCTCCTCCTCCTAAGTCACCATGCCCTCCGCCACCTTATTCTCCGAGCCCTAAAACGCCACCACCTCCTCCTCTGGTTGCAAAGTCGCCGCCGCTGCCGCCTTCTATTGTAAAGTCTCCCCCACCTCCTCCGATTGTGAAGCCGAAACCGCCTCATTCACCAAACCATAAGTCACCACCACCAAGTGTGAGATATCCACCACCACCAAAGCAACAAACTTGTCCAATTGATGCTCTCAAGCTTGGTGCATGTGTCGATGTGCTCGGTGGTTTGATTCACATTGGTATTGGCGGAAATCCTAAGGAGAAATGTTGTCCATTGCTGACAGGGCTACTAGACTTGGATGCTGCAATATGTCTCTGCACTGCCATTAGAGTTAAGGCTCTGAATCTTATCAATCTTCTTGTACCCGTATCTCTACAAGTACTTGTGAACGACTGTGGCAGGCACCCGCCTGCTGGATTTAAGTGTACTGCTTAATTGAATATGCCCCGTGCATGCATGCAATTGCGTGTAAAATTAAAAAATACTAATTCACGATATCATTGTTTGTTACTAGTTTCATTTATTTTTTAAAATAATAGCATGGGAAGCTTGAAGAGGTACTGGAAAATACATGTCGAGATAAATATGTATGGATCAATTGTGATTCTCTAATTACTTGTGAAACCAATTTATGTTGTAGGAATAAATATTATTAATTTAATTCTAAGGAATATTATCTATGAGTTAAAGTTTCTTATGAGTTTATCATATTTATTTGTTAGGGTTCATTTGTCTCATATTATTTAAATATGAGATTAGGTGATAGTTTATTAACTACTGAATATCATTTCTTTATAAATCAGTTTTTCACAACCCATGGATTCGTAACAATGTTGACACTATATTTTCAAAGTAGCTTAATGGTATAGAGGTGATCTACACCGATATGGACTCTATGTATCAGGGTTCAGTCTCATCTCAACATAACGAGACTTCCTTAAACAAATTAGTGAGTAACATATGAAAGTCCAAAACCAACAATTAAACTTCAGGGATGTCTATCCCCTCCATATGCTTATAATTTGTAGAATTGATAATATTAATGGAAAATTTTATTTTGTATTGTTCGAAGAACAATATTTGTGAAAATTCGCAGCTTCTAATCCTATATACCTATGGGAAATTGGTGTAATATGTGGAAATTTAAAGATCTACTCTATCTATGACACGTCTAAGTTAGAGTTTCTATGGTTAAATATCAAGCACCCTTAGGTCTAACAAGTTAATTGCAGTAAATAACCAAACACAAAATAAAGTGCATAAAGTAAACATGAGACAAGCGAATTTATTTACGAAGTGAAAAACTCTTTTTAGAGAAAATCACTTCGGGTATAGGTTACCATACAAATCCACTACATGGGAAAACTTACAGAGATGATAAAAAGACTTTAAGTAATAACTTTGTTGACTCTATTTCCACTACTGTAATTAACTGAAAAATTTTCCGAGCCTGCACCAAGTAGCTTTATTCAGGGTAGTGGCAAGGTTTGTGTTTGGAAGGTTGATGGTGATAAAACAAAGAATATCACTTACAAATAAGAAGACATGAGAGATTGAGTCTTCAAGGGTGAGTGCTCTTCAAAGATTGGAAGCAAAAGACAAAATAGTTCAGGGTAATATTTTTCCAACCCTAGTAAAGAGGGAATGTGTTTTTTTTTTTAATATATAGGATTTTCCCTGTCAAAAATTACAAATATTCACATGGGCATTCGAACACAGAAAGAACGGATGACGAACGTAATTGATTCGCACAACCATTTGAACTTCATGTCGAATGTAACTCAAACGCGAAACCTCTAGTTAGTTTCCCTCAAACGTGATAAACGACGTGACTTGAACAAGTGATCTTTGGATACTTTAATTCAAACATAATGTCGAACGTAACTTAAACTTATGGTATTTGGAAGATATCATTTAAACTTATGCATGAACGATCCACAAATGAACTTCGTTCGAACCCCATGAAGAACACAACATGCTCGATAACTTCATCTGTTGATGTTCAAACATATCTAAGCACTTCAAGACTAGTTACAATTCATATAACTTGGTTTGTTACGAAATTTACCAAAACAGTAGACCCAACAAACTGCCCATTTGGTATTTCGTGACAAAACCACTTAATACAAAGACTAAGTAATCTACCATCATGACACAGATTTATTACAATATTACTCAATCTAGTCATGAATCTTGAGGAGCGGAAGACATTTGTGAATGTGTTCTTGCTTACCAGAAACACAATTAAACAAGATACTAATGAAAATCATGGGAAACTCAAATTAAATCAAATAATCTAAAAAAAAAATGTATTTAAAATGTAAAAACCAATCAATCCATTACATTTAAAAAGAGATGAATAAACCAAATGCCATATCTCCTCTTATGTCAGAACCATATTCAAAATTTAAAATTCATAGATATCTCTTCCTATGTGTCCAGCCACTACACAAAATCTGTCAAATCTAAAATCTACTCCCCTTTTTTGTCATGAATGACAAATGGCACAAGACAAACGATATCAATGTGCAGAATCATCAGCATCACTAGAAGACCTAAAATCAATATCCTCAACATCCTTATACTGGGCACACTCATATAGCTAGTCAACATGAGACCAAACGATGCACTCCAGAGCAAATCTCATATAAATCATTAGACATTAACCGGAGGTGAGCCATTACGGAAGTCTGCTTCTCCAACAGTTGCTAATAGAGATTTGGAGGTGCACCAATGGAAGAGGAAGGAGCAGCAATTGCATATGGGGAGGCAACAGTTAATGAAGATTGAGCAGAGAGAGTGGGAATAAAATCGGGATTGGCATCCGGTGGTGAATCAGGCCTATGATCATGCGAACCCGACATAAACGGTGCCAGTTGTCAAAATTTATCTCCTAATAGGATTCATGAGTAGGAGCACAACATCATGGATAAAGCCTGAAATCAACATAGTAATAATCTGACGGATGAGACAGCAGTATGAAAGAGTATGCATGGAGTTAGTAGAGGTTCAAGTGTGAATCAGATCAAAGATGTCGATAGACATGCCCTGTACAATAGCATACATAAAGGCACTCTGAGATATGGGCTGAGTGTTGACATATGTCTTTGGCCATAGATTATGACAAATAATCTGATTGAGCAGATGATAGTGAGGCAAGAGCGTAGCAACAGTGATAGAGCAACTATTGAATGAATGATGGCATCTGGTGGCAACACCAAGGATCACCTGATTAGAATGGCCTTGGTCAGACTGCCAAGGACACTATGGAAACTCAACCTTAGGAATAGATAGTATCCAAGAAAGTACAATAGATTAAATCTCCAAAGTATGACCTCGGAAATAAATAGTGAACGAGGTGGGGTTGAGGACCTCCATGTTGGCATAAAACTCTTATACTAGAGTTGTCAAATGACCAATGAAGCCAAAGAAAAGTGAGCCCCAACCCTTATTCAGAAGATGAGTAGAGACTCCCAATTCACACAATTCATCTTCTAAAATGTTCCTTTCAAAAAATGGCTTGAGCTGAGAGAAATGATCATCACTTTCAATCAATATCTAAACACCACAATAAACATGCAAAGCAATGCAAGAAGCCCTAAAAAACCTAAATAATGATCCATGGTGAAAAAAAGCCACAAACTAAAACTAGAAAGAGGGATCTAAAAATGAAAAATCATAAATGAAATCAAAAATCAGAGGGAAATATAAAATACCTTTGAAATGGTGAAAAGCCCTAATCAAATGAAAAATATGTACCAAAATTTGGCTTGATTTGAGGGTAAATAGGAGCAGGTTAAGAGAATATGTGTTTTGGAGATAGAAAGAGGCGTGGGAACATAGAAATGACTAGTCTGGAATTTAAATACCTAGTTTGCGTTCAAATAGATGTCGAACGCATCTCGAACCCCAAGTCTCTAGGAAAAACATTCAAACAGTAAATTGAACGCACCACATAGAACTAGTTTCTGGAGGAAAATGTTTGGATGATAACTCAAATATACCACGAACGACGAGATTTTGAAGGATCACCCAGCCACAACTCAATTGATGTACACAACCCAATGATGCCCAGTGATTGACAAAAAGGTGAAACAAGTCATAGACCTACACAAACCCATTGGGGCATGAATGAGATGAATATGATGAATAAAACATATCTAGTGCTTGAGTGCAACAACTTTGCACAACAAGACGAAACATAAGATTTAAGTTCATGGCATGAATCTAGCACAAGAACCTCAAACTCAAGAACTTACAAAATACTCAGAAAGGCAGTTAAACCCAACACTACCAGGACGTAAATAAAAATGTGCTTACTTCCCCTTAATTCGAGCTCAAAAATTAATAACTCTTGCGAGTGAAGGGTTTTTTCTCTTATCTTTAAAGACTTCATTGAAACACATGAGTCTTGGAATTAATATTTTTTTTTTAATTTTAAATGAAGAGGTAGCACAAGGTTAACTAGTCAAATATCATACCAAACTGAGGCCCTGGTAAGGAGAGTTTAAGACTGCCAATTCAATACACCATATATACGACTAAGGTTCATGTAAGAAGGAAAACTGTGTGAGAGAAAGGTCAAGCACTAAGAACATTAAGATATCATAGAGATTGTATATGCACACTAACACACATGATGGGGAATCATGAAAACATCAACCTGTCAGATCAAGACCATGAGTCAGACACAGACGAGGCATGCCAATGTGATACCTTTTTTTTTAAATGAAAGGAAAGAGACACACACAACTTGTTAGTACGTGGAATTATATCTCAAGTACATATCATACTACCGTCCATTCAGAATCAGCTATGAAATTTATGTCCGAGTTTTCATCCAATATACCAAACAAATGCATAAGAATAATAGACATGCTGAGATACTTAGTAAAGAAATAAAGAAAAATACTAAATTTAAATTACCAGCAAACAAGAAACACATGTATGCATACACACATGTATGAAATGAAATGAGTCACAGAGAGTTGTGCATCTCAATAGATGATCGAAGGGACTCAAATTGAAGGTTTTCAAGGGGCTTAGTGAGGAGATCAGCTAATTGGTTCTTGGTATGGAGATACTCAAGAGAAACTACCTTGGATTCAAAACGTTCTTGAATGAAATGGTGAAAATTGTCAATATATTTAGTACGAGAATGTTGAACTGGATTTTTAGATATCCTAATAGCACTAGAGTTATCACAAAACACAATCATAATATCTTAAGTAATCTTATAATCAGTTAACATTTTCTTAATCCAAATCAATTGAGTGCAACAGCTACCCGCAACCATGTGTTTCACTTTTGTCGTGGACAATGATATGACATTTTATTTCTTTCTCATCCATGCTATGAGATTGGTACCAACGTAGAAGCATTCGCCGGTGGTATTTTTCTTATAATCTTCATAACTAGCCCAATTATCATCATAGTCTCAAGCCAGAATAATATTGAAACTCTTAGAATACATCAGGCCATATTTAATAGTGCCATGAACGTATTGAATAATACAATTGATAGTGCTCAAGTGAGATTCCTTAGAATCTGTATAGTATCGTGCACAAACTCTGACGTTGAACGTAATATCAGGCATGCGTACTGTTAAATACAACAAGCTACCAATCATACTCTTGTACAGTGTGTGATCCACACTTGTTCACGTTGGGTTACTAGTAAGCTTCAGACTAGTACTCAAGGGAGTTTGATTATGTTTCTTACTTTCTAACCCGAATCTCTTTACAAGATTCCTAGCATACTTGAATTAGGAGACAAATGTCTCATTTCCAAGTAGTTTCACTTGTAGCCCAAGAAAGAAATTGAGTTCACCTACCATGCTCATCTCAAATTCATATATCATTGCATCTACAAACTCATGACAATTTCTCACTGATAAGTCCGGTCTAATGAGCTAAGGTTGAAACCTATTGAGCAAATATGTTAGACTCATGTTTAAGGGATGGGTTTCTAGATCTATTGTTGGACTCATGTTTAGAGGAGAGGTTTCTAGATCTATTATTGTTCTTCCTGAGCTTGAAGCATTTAGGTCGAGTGTGACCTATTTTGACACACTAGTAGCATGTGGGAATAAACCTAGGGCGAGTGTTAGAAGCTTTGGAAAGGGGTTGTTTGCCTTGGTCTCTAGGGAACATCCCTATTAAGTTTGTTAGAAGAGATTTCTATAAGGATAAACACAGTTTAGAGGTCAAGCCTGTAGAAAACAACTTTCCTTAGCATAATGGAAGTTGCTAATGTGGGCACCGGCTCCGGTATAGACCTTTAAAATTTTCTTTGCATTCTCCTTTGTTGAATCCGAACTTCACCAATCGTTGATGAATTTCCTTTGAGATTCTATGGTAGAATCAACCACCCGGTCTTCTGAGCTATATCTCAAAATCAACAAATCAAAGTGTGGGCTTCACTCACAAAGATCAACTCTAAACTTGAAAAGTTATAAAATCAAACTCTAAAAAATTTAGATACTAAAGTTGTCACAAATTATGTTTGGATTTTTAAAAAGATATCTTAACACTTAAGAAAAATTATGGAATATTTCTCTTTCAAACATTCTCAAAACAACTGTGAATATTTGAACTCTCTCTCTTTTCTCTCATTTGTACTTGTGTGAATGAATAGAAAATACTAACTCAACCATTGAGTGGAGATGGTAGAGATTATATTCTCTTACACAAAGGCAGCCACCTTTGTCATTAAACATCCAATGCTTTCTTGTAATAGCAAACACATTAATGTGAATGTCATACCAAAGCATAAGAAACCTTTAGCTAATGACAGAGCCATTTGGTGTATACATGCCACCTAATAAATATAATAATTTGGAGAGCATGGTAAGCCATATGACTTTGTCTCTAAGGTAAATAAAAAATCATTATCTTAATAATGGTTTAATTACCCCAATCATTGTGTAGTAATTATCTCCTAATTATTACTAACTTGATTATCTTATAATCATGATTTGATTATCTCATGATCAAAGAATTCTAGAAAACATTATGTTAAACTTATTTCATATAGTTTTCATTTGTGAAAAATATAATGTGAGCGTAATATTAGACAATCTAATTATATTAGGTTTGTTACAGTTAATCGAGCTAGCACGGGGACCAAATGGACCTACGGTTCCGAGCTCTAATAATCCTGAAATATTAATTAAACCCTTTAATCAAATATTATGAATTATTAACTTCGAGTTATTCCCCTAAAAACTCGAAGTTGAATTCTCATTACCATTTGGAAAATATAATCCGAACAACTTCGGTGTCCATCGATATAGTCATTACATATGGACATAGCCCTTCATGAATATCTCATAAATATAGTCGGGTCATAAGTCTGTTATAACCTTCTAAATATTTTGTCTCTTAAACACCATTGATTCTATAATGAACAATTAATTCATAATAATTATGAATATAAAAATTTCTCTTCGTAATAGAAGATTTGAGCGCTCAAATTGTTCAAGTCTTGAATCAACTCTTAAAAGAGATATTCTTATGTTTCTCGTAAGAATGAGTGAATTTCATATCTATGTAAAATATTTACAACTATACACCAAATTATATCCCCAAAATACATAGTTATTGACAAGAATGCTACACCAACCTTATCATAGTAAATTAAAGGACATAGCCTGTCATGCAGGAGTTCGTAATACACTCAGGATTAAGATCGGATCCATATATGATCATCTTTTAGATAAAATAAATTTATTCAGTTAACGGATATTATAAGAGTCATATTTATCCGAGTCCAATATTATATGATCTCATCATATAAGGTGCATTCATTCCCATGTCACTATATGAACGAACCCGGATCAAGGTTACCATGCAAGTATAGAAAGGACTGCAACTATAGATATATCCCAAATAAATTACCCTATTTTTTACTCTCTATAGACTATTCAAATTACTAACTTCAGACTTAAATTCTCTTGTGCATCAAACATACACTAAGTCTGAAAGTATAAGAGTAATCGAGGTAAATAAAAAAATTAGACAATATGCGATTTAAATCAAACAACTTTGATAAATAAATAATGCATTTATTATTATTACAATAATCAATTATGTTTACAATACATGAAGCTCTACGACATATATCATAACAATCTTCCACTTGAACTAAAGCAAATGAGACAATAAGCATCTCCTGGAGGGGGATGTTACAATGTCGAATGAAACTCACTATGATAATTATATAATGGGATCCAAGGGTCATGGTCAAGTGATAGTTTTCCTGGAGGTGATTTGGCTGGTCTTTCAACAACAGTTTGAGAAGTTTTGATGAATATTCGACCAGATGCATCTCGATGTCTCCCTCATATCATTTCTACGACGGATATACCTTTAGACACCAACATCGGGTATGGGTGAAATAGGGGTGGGTAAATGCTACTCCTCTAAACTTGAGCTGCGTAGAGACTTGCCTCTAATTGCTGTAATGGGAGACTTTAAAACCACACTAAGTCGGTCGATGATAATTACATTTGAAGCTCGTTGTATGGATCAATCATGCGACTGAAAAGTGTAGGCACATAACATTTCAGAATCCAAAACTCAAACTGGATTGTAACTGAGAACGCGAGGACACACATATGCACTTCTGATGATGTTGGTTCTTCCAGAAATAATCGTATTGGTAATTGGGTAATTGGTAATATTATCAAAGGTAAATTTTTGGGTGTCAATATAATCGTTAAGCCAAGAGATATTATGAGTGATATTCTATCTGAGTATGAGGTTCAATTATCATACAACCAAACATTGAGGTCTAGAGCGTTTGCAATGCAACTTGTCCAAGATTTTTTAGAAGAGTCATATTTATTGATGTCATTGTATTCACATGTATTGCAGAGTATTAATCCTGCGACAGTTACGTATTTACATACAAATAAGAAAGATTAGTTTCTTTATTATTTTATTGCAATGGGTCAAAGGTTTCAGGGTTTTTTAATCATCTATCATACCGATTATAGCACTTGATGGAACTTTATTGAAAGGTAAGTCTAGGGGATCGCTGTTTATTGCAGCTGCCAAAGATGGAAATAACTGTTGGGTTTTTAAGTTCATCCCAAGATCAATCCAAACATAAAATCGTGTGAATACTAAATGAAGTGTAGCGGAAATATACTCACATTGTTCGTTTGAGAGGATTGTTGGACAATTATGACCCATATCGTCACTATTTGTACAGATCATGGTGTTTTTGTACAAATTAACTATGTGACAAGGAGATTGTACTCTTATCATTTGTGATTAGATCACCTAGATGTATAAATGATAGGAGGTCCTTATGATTAGTACCGGATTAATAAGTTATGAGACAGTATTAATCCACGTGAGGTTTAATCATTAAATATCCATAGTCGTAGTATTATCGAGACTGGACATCGATAATGCGGAATAGACTAGTATTACACTTGTGCGTGTTATGGAAGCGTAACAGCATAGTTCTCATATATTTGGGTATTGGATACTCATGCAAGTGTAATAGGAGGTTGTGTTTATCGATGGTACGGAAACAGTTTCACTCTGGATAGACCCTTCAGAATCCCATTGGTAGTATGACTATGTGTCTATGGGAATCCGTATCAGGTAGGTGTATTTGGTCTTAACCTAAGACTTGCATCGCTAATACTTGCGACAATCGGTATACTTTAGTTTTGGTCGTCCAAGGCTTTAACAGGTTCTGTGTACGCCTCTACTGGGTATATTGAGAATCGTAATGTATTGGGTGTGATGTCAAGATGGAAGTATCACTTGAATCATATGGAGATGATGATCACGTAGGATACGGAACTAGTACTCTTAAGTACTGCAGTCATCGGGATAATATGACTATGTCATGTTTATCCGATTATAGAGACTAGTTACCAGAGATCCGATATGTGCTTCGTACGGGGCAGACACAATTCCAGCCCTAGGCATAGCATGTGACATCCGATACTGGATCGTAATACAGAATACTACGTATTCTACGCCTGACAAAGATTGAATATTCCAGTAAGAATATTTCTGAAGAATTGGGTAGGCACGGTGCTTTACTAGAAGCCAACCATGTCTTGTAAATCGATTAGCACGTAGTACGAGGTACACACTTAATCGGATAGTCTGATGACCGGATTTACTGCCAACATATCCATAGGTCTTTTGGGTCGCTTCCCAAAGATTCACCGATGAAAGTTGACTTAAACTAGAATTAGTCTGGGATTAATTTAGAGAGAGAAAATTAATCTGGGATTAAATGAGGCTTTATTTAATTTGGGATTAAATGTGTTCGGAAGAGAGAGAACGCGATCAATTTGGAATTAATCGGTAAAATAAATTTAATAGACAAATTTTGATTTTTCTATTTAATTTATTCGTATGGGCTAAAATTAATATATCGGATATATTAATATGAATTGGATTTCATTACGAAATTAAAGTCGGACTTTAATACGAACGAACGAATTAATTTAGAATTAATTCGTAAACGACATTCGTAATATATTTGAGAGGCATCGTTATTTAATTAAATTAGATTTAATTATTTAGCGATGAAAGTTTGTTTAATTGGATTAAACGGATCCGAGCCGCGGCAAATGTTCGTAGAGATATTTGAATTTTGAATTCAAATATGGGGCCCACTTCACATGTGGTAGTTGGGAGGGTAGTTGGCATTTATGCCAAGCCATCAACTTTCCAACTACCTTGGAATGGTTTTGGTAAAACCATTTACCCAACCACCTTGTTTAGGTAAAAGGGTAAATTGGTTTTACCAAAAGGTATCTCTCTCTCTCATTGCACAATACTTGACACAAAGCAAACCCTAAGAACACTAAGCTTGGGCGTGAGCTTCATCCTCTCCACTTTTTGATTTTGTTTCAAAATCAACAAAGCTAGCACTTGTAGAAGTCTTCTAAGGTGATAGGGAAACCAACTCAAAGCTTGGAATCAACAAAGGAAGGATGTTGGAGATCTTCTTCTCAAAACTTTAAATGCTCAAATCCATTCAATGTAAGTAATTGTGCAACTTATAATGAATTTATGAACACATTTTCTTACTTATTAGATCATTGGCATGTTCTAGGAACACTGACAATGGTATCATGAGCCAATTTTAAGCATGAAAATGTTGGTTTCTATGATTATTCCCAAGATCATGATAAGCAAAGAAATGCGAATGAATAACGAATAAGTATGGCGGAATCACACTTACATCGATCGGTTTGAATGTGATGCTCAACAAAATTTTCCTTCCCTTTGAGATGTATTCGGCCAATGGTGGCTTTTGTTGAAGATGATCTACAAGCTCCAAGCTTTAAAGGAAATCCATGCTCTAAGATAAGCTTTCCTATCACCTTGTTTGATCCTTATTGTGCTAGCAAAAGTGAAAGAAAAATAACCCTAAGAACATCTCCAAGGCTCACGGTTTTGTTAAGAAAAAAGAGAGAGAGATGATTTTGTTTTGTTACTTGTTTTCTAAAAACAATTGTGTAAATAAAAACAATTACCAAAAGTTTGGTATTAGCTTTCAAAAAGTCAACAAGCATTTTGGCTCCAAAATGGCATTAAATGCCCACACCAAACTCCATCAAGAATAGTGACTAGGTGTCTTTCACCAAAAAGTGACTTTGACATCTCTCACAAATAAATGACAAGTGATGTGACTCGCGATGTGACTTGTGGGCCCCACTTTAATTCAAAATCAAAGTGGGCCCGCAAATATTTTCGGGCTCGGTTTCGCTAATTCCGAATTAATGAACTTCCGTCGTGACGTAATTAAATAATTATGCCTAGTGAAATTACTATTCATGTCGCTAACGAATTAATTCTAAATTAACTCGTTTGCCCGAATTAAAATCCGATTTTAATTCCGCGTCGAAATCCAATTTCATTTAATATATCGAATATATTATTTTATCGATTAATTCCAAATTAATCTTTCTCTCTCTTCAAATAGTACTTTATCCAAGATAAAGTCTCCGCAATTAATTCCAGATTAATAAAGTTCGAAACAAACGTCATCGGTGATTCTTCGAGAAGCGACCCAAGAGATCTCCGGATATATTGGCAGTAAATACGGTCTTCGCACTATCCGAACACATACGTACCTCGTACTATATTTTTAACGATTTACGAGACAAGGTTGGCTTCTAGCAAAGCGTCATGCCTACCCAATTCTCCAGAAATATTCTTACTGGAATATTCGATCTATATCAGGCGTAGTATACCGTAGTATTGCGTATTGCGATCCAGTATCAGATGGCACGTGCAAGGCCTGGGGCTGGAATAGTATCTGCCCTATACGAAGCACATATCAGATATCAACTAACTAGTCTCTTTGAATCGGATAATCATGACCTTATCATATTATCCCGATGACTGCAGTATTTAAGAGTACTAGTTCCGTATCCTACGTGATCATCATCTCCATATGTCTGAAGTGATACTCCCGTCTTGACATCACATCCAATACACTACGATTCTCAATAAACCCAGCAGAGGCGTACACAGAACCTGTTAAAGTCCTAAATGACCAAAACCAAAGTTTACCGATTGTCGCAAGTACTAGCGATGCAAGTCTCAGGTTAAGACCAAATACACCTACCCTGAAGCGGACTCCCATAGACACATATACATACTACCAATGGGATTATGTGGGGTCTATCTAGAGCAAAGCTGTTTTCCGTACCATCGGTAAAACACAACCTCCTATCGCACTTGCATAAGTATCATATACTTAAACATATGAGAACTATGATGTTATGCCCTCACAACGCGCACAAGTGCAATACTAGTCTATTCTGCATTATCGATGTCCAATCTCGATAATACTACGACTATGGATATTTAATGATTAAACCTTTATGGATTGACACTGTCTCATATCATCTCAATTCGGAACTAATCATAAGGACTTTTACCATTTATATATATCAAAGTAAATAGATACGAAACGGTAAAAGACAATTTCATTGCAACATAGTTAATTTTGTACAAAAACACAATGTCTTTTACAAACAGTGACGCTATGAGTCATATCTGTCCAACAGAAAATTTTAGGGTTCATGAGACTAAAATTTGGGGCTTTTGTATTTTGAATATGATTTCTTCAAATTGATGCTTTGAGCATGCTTAGATTATGTTAACTTAGAGTTGTGCATTATTAGATTTAAGAAAAATTGATTGGATCAAATTTTTTAAAATTCCTTAGTGTGGCCGAATTGGACTACAGTGAATTGGGCAGTTTATTTTTTTTTTAATAACATCATTGGATGTGTTTAAATACATGATTAAATGTTGATTGTTGGTTTGATTGGATTGGAATCAAAATCAATAATGTTTATATTAAATTCAAGAGCATGTTGAGCATGAAATGATCTGTTTTGGCTTCAATTTGTGTTGAGCATAAATTGATGGATTAAGCATGATTAATTAAGTTAATTGCTATTTTGGAAATATTTAGTTTAATTAATTAATCATGGCTAATACACTTTAATTAAAATAATTGTGATATTTGGAATATTATAATTATGTTAATAAGCCTTTAAATTATGAATTGGGCTAAAAGTGTGTATTTGAGCTTAATGGGCTTGGTTTGACCAAGTTTGGTTTTGAAATTTTAGATTGGATCCAATTGGGCCCAAAATCAATTTCATAAAGTCCAAATACATCAATTGGCCCTTTAAATAATTTAATTGGGCCTAATGGGCCTAAATTGATTTGTTGGCAATAAGGTGATTCCTATTGGGCCTTGGCATTTTGGGTTTGACCCATTTTGGCCAAAGCACATGCCTTAAGAATTAATTAAAAGCTCATTGGACTTTAATTCAAATGACATTGGATGTTATTGGGCCTTTGAGACCCATTAAGATTGGATTTGGAATCCAAGTCTTTAAGGCTTATAAGTAAGTGTAAATATTTAATTTGGAATTAAATTTGGAATTAGTATTGAATACAAATAAATTGGATTTAAAGTTGTAGTTTAATATAATTCAAGAATACTTACTTTGATTATTTATTCTTAAACGAGTTTGACTCACGTAAATCAAATCGTTGTTTGAACATTGGATGGTCATTAATTCAAAGATTAATTAATTGGATTAGATTGATTGAGTAACATGCTTTGTATGAATACATAAATGTGTTGTATGAATAATGTATATCAGATGGATATTAGAAGGGTGAGGGCAATTTTGGAAATTATTGTAATAAATTTAGAATTTATTAAATTGGACCTGTGTGTCCAGTCTTTTATCTTTTTACTCTTTGTAATTCTCTTCTCATCAATTCCCCTCAGTGTTAATGAGGTCTCTTTATTGTATTATGTAATTGGGTAAAAATTAAAATAGTTCTAGTTTGGGAGAGGAAATGAAGTGATTTGTTCTAGGAACAATTGTGAGATATCCATCGGCATATCATTATTAATTTATTTATTTATCACGCCTTATTATGCTTTTAGAATGCATGCCTAAGGGTGTATGATGAGACCTAATTAAAGATAATAAATTGGTTGCCAACTTACGCGAAAAACCCTCAAAACATATTAAGCGTTTTTCCTTCCGTTGAGTGATTCTTACTCAAGATCCAAAGTTGGCATTGGTTTGTTGGCCAAAGTCAAGACCTTTGTCAATTGCGGATGTGTTTGAATCATGAGAGTTTTGTTCCATATCGGTGTCTTGTCCAAGTCGTGATTTGTTGGCCAAAGTCAAGATCACTTCTTGTCCATCGACATTGATTACGAAGCTTTTCATGTCAATGGGTCATGCTTAACTAGAATCATTAAGCTTGTTGTGCCAAAGCCAAGGCTTAATTGATTTAGAGGAAAAAGGTTAGGGAATATATCAGATATAGTGGCATATATTAGATATATGTTTCGGACTTGGATGTCCACCTACTGGATCTAGGAATTGGATGAGATCCAATTGATCTTAGAGATCTACCTAATTAAATATCATACAGCTTGTTGGCCAAAGTCAAGGTTGTGTATTATTTAACGGGATCCTAGCCCACTAGGAAACTAGGTTTCCCGAGTACTCCACAGAGGGTTAGAGGCTCGCCGAAAAATAGTGGGAGGCAAGTATTAAATTTACAAATTTCGTTTAGATACTTGCCAATACGCGCTCATTTCAATTTTCATCATTTTTTTATTAATAAATATATTAGTTGGACTAATATTCAATTGTTGTTTTAATTAAATAGTTGAACTGTATTCAAACTACTTCATTTATAGTTGATTATATAATTGGATTATAGTAATCAATAGATTTGAATTTTACCCTTCATTCATAATTGATTATATAATTGGATTATAGTAATCAATATATTTGAATTTTACCGATCATTTATAGTTGATTATATAATTGGATTATAGTAATCAATATATATTTGATTTTAACCAATAAAATTGTAATTATTTATATAGTTAGACTATAGTAATCGTTACATTAGATTGTACCTGAAATCGTTGATTAAATAGTTGGACTATTAGAATCAAGATTAAATTGAAAGATTAGTGTTTAAAATATAATCATAAGGAAAATGTGTTTAAACGACTTTAATTTTCAAATTGGGAATAAAATTTCAGGATAGTCCTGAAAACTAAGAAGTTACTTTATTTGATAAGATAACAACTTAGGCCTTAGCCTGGAGTTAAGCAAATAGTATAGCATAATCTTTGGAAGATTCATATGATGATAAGTTTAACGCTTAATCCATTAAACTTGTCATATAGATTCCTTAATTTATTAATCAGAACTAAGGATTAAATCCTTATAGTATGATATTGAAATTAAAGGATCTTCATAGATCTATTCTTAGATCTTCATAGATCTATTCTTAGATCTTAGAAGTATTAACTTACATTAATAACTCTTGGAGAGTTAATGGCTATTCTCAAGGAGATAAAGCCAAAGTTTGCAATAAGGCAAGTAGCGCAAGGCACACCTTACTTCGATATTCTAGAAACCCAAGGCTTGGCCAAATACTTCTGGGATATAGAAAAGGGCAAAGGCAAGATCATTATAATCTTCTAGGAAGATAATGGATATATCCCAAGATGTCTGCCTAAATTGTGGCAAACGGGATCGCGGAAGCGAGACTGCCGTTTGTACAAAGCAGACATGAAGGAATTGAAGACGGGCAAGGCTCTGACTTCAAATATGTTTATCATAAACATGTTCACTAATAGTATTAAAATTGGATTTTAGATACTAAAAGTAGTACATAAATATATGTACTGATGTGCAGAATCTGCTTTGAGCAGGACACTGACTTCAGATTGAGATTACCCTACGAATAGGAAACGGGATGAAAGTCGCTGTTTTACCGTAGATACCTAAGTTTAGGAACTACCCTTCGGGTGTATACTTAAATTGGGAAACTGTTATAATATAACTAGTTTTACTAGAAATATTATCTCTATATCGAGTATAACTCGTTACGAGTATACCTTTATATTCTAGAACACTAAAGTGTTTTATTTTATAAAGATGATATTGAGATAAACACATTAGATGTGAATAACAGTATTTATATTTTGAATATAAATAAATCTCAAACATATAATATGACGAACAAATAGCTAAAACTGATTTGATCAGATAAGAATTTCTGTGGCAGTGTTATCTGGGACACATTAAACAAGACTCGTATATCCACACTTTTGAAGAGTGGATACTAGGACATATTTGATTCTATTCAATTGATGTCTACGAATCTAGTTTATTAGGTAAAGTACCTAAAATACCTTTTACTTGGTAAAAGTGTAAGTGTCATCGATCTGTTAGCCCTCATTCATAGTGACGTAAGTGGGCCCATATCTAGCTAGGCTAGAGGTGGATATGAGTATTTCGTGACTTTTACGGATGTAGCATCGCGTTGTGGTTATGTATCTCTTATGAAACACAAATCGGAAACTTTTAGAGTTTCGACACGAAGTAGACAAACAGATTGGCTAAAGTATTAAAATCGTCACAGTAAGACCGAGATGGAAAATACTTAAGCAATAAGTTTCTCAAATACTTGAAAGAGTATAGTATTCTTTCAATGATGACTCCTCCCGGAACACGTTAGTTTGACGGTGTGTCCGAACGGAGAAACCAAATTTTGTTGGACATGATAAGGTTAATCATGAGTCGCTCTGAGCTACCATTTTCCTTCAAAGGATAAGCATTTAACAGTGCAATACTTATTTTGAATAAGGTTCCATGAAAATCTGTTTCACAGATTTCATATTAGATATGAACAGGAAAGAAACTGGGTTTTCTCACTCCTGAAGATTTGGGATGCTGGACATATGTTTGGATGATACCAAACTAGAACCCAAATCGGATTAGTGCCTAATTGTAGGTTGTCATAAAGAAACCAAAGTATAGTACTTATACAACTCACAAGAGAACAATTTAATTGTTTCTCTCCATGCAGTTTTCCTAAGAGGAATACCTAAATGCAGTGGTAAGTGGGAGGAAAGTAAAACTCGATAAAAAATAGAGTAATACTGTTCCAGGCACCGATTCTTTAATGGAACATAAACAGTTCATCAAGGATGAACCTGTACCAATAATCTTCGAATACACAAGAACCGCGTAGGTCGGAGAGAATCAGAAGACAACCTGGGAGGTATAGGTTTCTGATCTCACCTCATGAAGATGTCAATCTTATTGAGGAAACTGACTACGCATGAGGAAGTGATACAAGGTATTGACTCTCTATTATGGCAAAGTTCCATGAGTCCGAAATGGATTCCATGTATAACAACTATGTTTGGACACTAGTTGTTGTACCGCAAGGCATTGTGCCTATTGGTACTATATAAGTCTTCAAGGAAGACATACGTGGATGACAGCATACCAACGTACTAAGCTAAGCTTGTAGCGGAAAGGTATCGTTATCAATATTGTGTTGATTACAACGAAATCTTTTACCTATTGCCACGTTAAATCCATTTGGATAATGCTTGCTGATGCTGCATGTATCATTTATGAAATATGGCAGCTGAACGGAAAAATCACTTTCCTGAAAAAGGAAACCTTTTGGAGAATGTTTACAATATCCTGACGATTCTATCGTATCAAAACTAGCAAACAAGATTTACAGGTTATTTGATCCATGTTTGGATTGAAGCAAGTATTAGGTTCTTGGAATTATCGTTTTGATGTAATCATAATGGTTTATGATTTAATTCAAAAATGAGAAATGATTCTTGTGTATATAAGGAGGTTAGTGGGAGCGCACTGAAAGTAACTGTCCTAAATAATAATGATATGTCATTTCTTGGAAATGATATTCCCATATTACAATCGGTGAAAGCTTGGCTTTCATGAAAATTCTCCGTAGAATTCTTGGGAGAGACAACCTTTATTCTAGGAATAAAGATCTACTATGATAGATTTAAAGTTGTTAACACTCTCCGAGAACTCGTACATTGAAAAATATACGTGACCTGGTGTCTCATACGCTTTGAGCATATGGAGTCACAAACAGGTCAATCCAAGTGAAAGTCACTGGATTGATATTAAGAACATCTGTTAGTATCTTAGAGAACTAAGGATGATGACTTAAACTATGGAGAAGGAGAACTTGAAGTGACAGGGATCACTGCTGCAAGTTAACTAACCGATAAAAACAACGGTACTATAAAGTTTGAATAACGGAACATTGAGCTGGAAATCTTCCAAGAAAGATAATGTTACCGAATAAACAACAAATGCAGGTTATTGCTGCGGTTGAGGCAGTAATAGAAGCCATTTGAGTCGATAATAAATCTAATTAGATTAGATATAGTTTTGTTAGCAGCTGAGCTAGGCGTCAGCACAGGCTAAAGAATTAATGGTCTCATCAACGATCCAGATATATACTTTGACTATTTATCTGATTCGTTTGGATCATACATCGTGGCGATGTGATGATCGAATAAATCGCATCAGACGATAATCACGCAAATCTGCTGATGAAAGCCTTTCCTCAGCAGTTTCAGCGAATCGTACATAGTTCGGGTGTATGACACTCGAGTGACTGGCTATAGGCCAAGTAGGAGATTGTTGGACAATTATGACCCATAGCGTCACTATTTGTACAGATCATGGTGTTGTTGTAAAAATTAACTATGTGACAATGAGATTGCACTCTTATCATTTGTGATTAGATCACCTAGATGTATAAATGATAGGAGGTCCTTATGATTAGTACCGGATTAATAAGATATGAGACAGTATCAATCCACGTGAGGATTAAATATCTATAGTTGTAGTATTATCGAGACTGGACATCGATAATGCAGAATAGACTAGTATTGCACTTGTGCGTGTTATAGAAGCATAACAGCATAGTTCTCATATATTTAAGTATTGGATACTTATGCAAGTGTGATAGAAGGTTGTGTTTACCGATGGTACGGAAACAGCTTCGCTCTGAATAGACCTCTCGGAATCCCATTGGTAGTATGACTATGTGTCTATGGGAATCCGTATCAGGGTAGGTGTATTTGGTCTTAACCTAAGACTTGCATCGCTAATACTTGCGACAATCAGTATGCTTTAGTTTTGGTCGTCCAAGGCTTTAACAGGTTCTGTGTACGCCTCTACTGGGTATATTGAGAATCGTAGTGTATTGGGTGTGATGTCAAGATGGAAGTATCACTTGAATCATATGGAGATGATGATTACGTAGGATACGGAACTAGTACTCTTAAGTACTGCAGTCATCGGGATAATATGACTATGTCATGTTTATCCGATTATAGAGATTAGTTACCAGAGATCCGATATGTGCTTTGTACGGGGCAGACACAATTCCAGCCCCAAGCCTAGCATGTGACATCCGATACTGGATCGTAATACAGAATACTACATATTCTACGCCTGACAAAGATTGAATATTCCAGTAAGAATATTTCTGAAGAATTGGGTAGGCACGGTGATTTGCTAGAAGCCAACCATGTCTTGTAAATCGGTTAGCACGTAGTACGAGGTATGCACTTAATCGGATAGTACGATGACTAGATTTACTGCCAACATATCAAGAGGTCTTTTGGGTCGCTTCCCAAAGATTCACTGATGACAGTTGACTTAAACTAGAATTAGCCTGGGATTAATTTAGAGAGAGAAAAAATTAATCTGGGATTAATTGAGACTTTATTTAATCTGGGATTAAATGTGTTCAGAAGAGAGAGAACGCGATTAATTTGGAATTAATCGGTAAAATAAATTTAATAGTCAAATTTTGATTTTTTTATTTAATTTATTCGTATGGGCTAAAATTAATATATCGGATATATTAATATGAATTGTATTTCATTACGAAATTAAAGTCGGACTTTAATACGAACGAACGAATTAATTTAGAATTAATTCGTAAACGACGTACGTAATATATTTGAGAGGCATCGTTATTTAATTAAATTAGATTTAATTATTTAGCGATGAAAGTTCGTTTGATCGGATTAAACGGATCCGAGCAGCGGTAAATATTCGTAGAGATATTTGAATTTTGAATTCAAATGTGGGGCCCACTTCACATGTGGTAGTTGGGAGGGTAGTTGGCATTTATGCCAAGCCAGCAACTTTCCAACTACCTTGGAATAGTTTTGGTAAAACCATTTACCCAACCACCTTGTTTAGGTAAAAGGGTAAATTGGTTTTACCAAAAGGCATCTCTCTCTCTCATTGCATAACACTTGACACAAAGCAAACCCTAAGAACACTAAGCTTGGGCGTGAGCTTCATCCTCTCAACTCTTTGATTTTGTTTCAAAATCAACAAAGCTAGCACTTGTAGAAGTCTTCTAAGGTGATAGGGAAACCAACTCAAAGCTTGGAATCAACAAAGGAATGATCTTGGAGATCTTATTTTAAAAATATTAAAAGCTCAAATCCATTCAATGTAAGTAATTCCGCAACTTATAATGAATTTTTGAACACCTTTTCTTGCTTATTACATCCTTGGCATGTTCTAGGAACATTAACAAGGATGTGTAGAGAACAAAAACTTTGCTCCCTTTGAAATGCTTCAAGCTTCTATTTGAAGATGATGTCCAAGCTCCAAGATTTGAGATGGATTCCAAGCTCTTGGTATTTGTTTCTCTATCACCTTATATGATTCTTTGTGTGTGTGCTAGCACTAAAATTGCAACAATTTTTAGCCTTTGGAAGAGAGCAACTCTCCGCCAAGATGGAGAGAAGAAGAAAAACCAATTTTGGCGTGAATGGTGAGAGAGAGAAGGAAGTGAATGACTTTGTTGACTTGTTAATTTGATTTCCAAAATCAAACAAAAAGATATACTAAAAAATTGGTAAAGGTCATTCATTACTTACACACTTGTGTGTCTTACAAGTCACCATCATTTCATCACCAAATTCCATCACCAAAAAGTGATGAGAATGACAAGTGATGTGACTTGTGATTTGACATGTGGGACCACATGATTCAAAATCCGAGTGGGCCCGCAAACACATCCCGGGCTCGGGTCGTTAATTCCGAATTAACAAATTTTCAATTGCGACGTATTTAAATCAAATTTAATTAAAAAATTGTACCTAATAAAATTACTATTCACGTCACTCGTGAATTAATTCTAAATTAATTCGTTCGTCCAAATTAAAATCCAATCCGTTATGAAATCTAATTTCATTTAATATATCGAATATATTATTTTATTTATTAATTCCAAATTAATCGTTCTCTCTCTTCAAATAGTATTTTATCCTAGATAAAATCTCTACGTAATTAATCCTAGATTAATTATATTTGAATCATATGTCATCGGTGAATCTTCGGAAAGCGACCCATGAGATCCCTGGATATGTTGGTAGTAGATCCGGTCGTCGGACTATCCGAACACGTGAGTACCTCGTAATACATTATTACCGATTTACGAAATATGGTTGGCTTCTAGCAAAGCACTGTGCCTACCCAATTCTCCATAAATATTCGTAAAGGAATATATAATCTATGTTAGATGTAGTATACGTGGTATTACGTATTGCGATCAAGTATCGGATGTTACATGTAAGGCCTGGGGCTGGAATAGTGTCTGTCCCGTACGAAGCATATATCGGATCACAAGTAACTAGCCTCTTTAATCGGATAATCATGACCTTGTCATATTATCTCGATGGTTGCAATACATTAGAGTACTAGTTTTGTATCCATGTGTGATCATCAATCATCTCCATATGACTGAAATGATACTTCCGTCTTGACATCACACCCAATACACTACGATTCTCAATAAACCCAGAAGAGGCGTACACAGAACCTGTTAAAGTCCTGGATGACCAAAACCAAAGCGTATTGATTGTCGCAAGTACTAGCGATGCAAGTCTCGGGTTAAGACCAAATACACCTACCCTGAATCGGATTCCCATTGACACATGGTCATACTACCAATGGGATTCCGATGGGTCTATCCAGAGTGAAGCTGTTTCCGTATCATCGGTAAACACAACCTTCTATCACACTTACATAAGTATCCAATACTTAAATATATGAGAACTATGTTGTTACGCTTTCATAACACGCACAAGTGAAATACTAGTCTATTCTGCATTATCGATGTCCAGTCTCGATAATACTACGACTAGGGATATTTAATGATTAAACCTTTGTGAATTCATATCGTCTCATATCTTATAATCCGGAACTAATCATAAGGACTTTTATCATTCATATATTAAAGTAATTTAATTACGAAATGATAAAATGCAAGTTCCATTGTCACATAGTTAATTTGTACAAAAACCACATTTTCTTTTACAAATAGTGACGCTATGGGTCATAATTGTCCAACAATCTCCCACTTTGCCTATAACCAGTCACTCAAATATCTAACACCTGAACTATATAAATGTCGCTCAAACTTTTGCTGAGGAATATCTTTCGTCAACGGATCTATAATATTGTCCTCTGATGCGACCTTTTCGATCTTCACATCGTCACGATGTATGATCTCACGAATCAGATGGAAACATCGAAGAACATGCTTGGATCATTGATGAGACCACAGTTCCTTAGCCTGTGCTATAGCCCCGTTATTGTCATAATACAATGAAACGGGCTCACCTGCTAACGGAACTACTCCTAATCCAATTAGGAATTTACGGATCCAAACTACCTCCTTTTACTGCTTCAGTTGCAGCAATATACTGTGATTCTGTTGTTGAATCGGCAATAGTCTCTTACTTGGAAGATTTCCAACTTACTGCTCTGTTGTTCAAACAAAATATGTACCCAGATTACGACTTACAGTCGTCTTTATCAGTTTGGAAACTTGCATCGGTATACCTAGTTACCTCAAGTTCTCCATCTCCATAGATTAAGAAAGCATCCTTAGTTCGTCTAATATACTTAAGGATGTTCTTAACCACCATCCAATGACCATCACATGGATCGATCTGATAGCGACTACTCATGCTCAAAACATACGAGACATCAGATCGCGTACATATCATGGCATACATGATCGATCTGACTGCCGAGGTGAATGGTATCTGACTCATGTTGTCTCTCTCATCTTGAGTTTTAGGACACATGTCATTAGATAGAGTGACGCCATGTGACACTAGCAACAGTCCCCTCTTGGACTGATGCATGTTGAATCTCTTCAATACTTTGTCAATGTACATGCTCTGGGAGAGTCCAAGCAGCTTTCTAGATCTATCCCGGTAGATCTTTATTCCTAGAATAAAGGCTGCTTCTCCCAGATCCTTCATGGAGAATTTTAATGAAAGTCAAGCTTTCACCGATTGTAGCATAGGAATATCATTGCCAATAAGCAATACATCATCAACGTAAAGGACAATGAATGTTAGTGCACTCCCACTAACCTTCCTATATACACAAGAATCATCATCGTTTTGAACGAAATCATATTCTTTTATGATCTCATCAAAACATTGTTTCCAAGAACGCGATGCTTGCTTCAATCCATAAATGGATAGATTTAACTTACAAACCTTGTTTGCAAGTCTTGGTACGATAAAATCGTCAGGCTGTTGCATATAAACATCCTCCAAAAAGTTTCCATTAAGGAAAGTAGTTTTGACGTCCATCTGCCATATCTCGTAATCGAAATATGCAGTAATAGCAAGCATTATCCGAATGGATTTAATCATGGCAATTAGTGAAAAAATTTCATCGTAATCGATACCATGTCGTTGATGATACCCCTTCATTACAAGCCTAGCTTTGTACGTTTGTATGTTGCCATCCATGTCGGTCTTCTTCTTGAATATCTATTTGCAACCAATAGGCTTTACGCCTTCTGGTGCATCAACCAGTGTCCAAACTTGGTTGGTGTACATGGAATCCATTTCAGACTTCATGGCCTCTTTCCATAAAGTAGAATCGATATCCTGAATCGCTTCCTCATATGTAGCCGGCTCGTTATCCTCAATAAGATTAATATCCTCATGAGGTGAGATCAGAAACTCATACCTCTCAGGTTGTTTTCTGACTCTCTCCGACCTACGCGGTTCTTGTGTATTCGAAGATTGTGGTACAGTTTCATCCATGATGAACTGTTCATGTTCCGTTAAGGATTCTATGCCAAGAATAGTATCACTCCGATTTTCATCTAGTTCTACTTTCCTCCCACTTATCACTGCATTTAGGAATTCCTTCCCGAGGAAAACCGCATGTAGAGCAACAAATACTTTGTTCTCTTATGGGTGATAGAAGTAAAATCCTTTGGTTTCCCTAGGATATCCTACAAATAGGCATTTATCCGATTTAGGTTCAAGTTTGGTACCTTCCAAACGCTTGACGTATGCCCAGCATCCCCAAATCTTCAGAAATGAGAAACCCGATTTCTTTCATGTCCATATCTCATACGGAGCCTGTTGAACAGACTTTGACGGAACCTTATTCAAAATAAGTATTTCACTGTTCAATGCATATCCCTATAAGGAAATAGGTAGCTCTATGCGGCTCATCATAGACCTTACCATGTCTAACAAAGTTCGGTTTCTCCGTTCGAACACACCGTTTAATTGCGGTATTCCAGGAGGAGTCCAATGTGAAAGAATACCATATTCTTTCAAGTAATCAAGAAAATCATTGCTTAAGTATTCGCCACCACGGTCCGACCGTAATGTCTTAATACTTTTGCCGGTCTGTTTTTCTACTTCGTGTCGAAACTATTTGAATTTCTCAAAGGTTTCCGACTTGTGTCTCATAAGTTACACATAACTATAACGCGATGCATCATCCGTAAAGGTTACGAAGTATTCATATCCACCTCTAGCCTGGCTAGACATGGCCCACAAACATCACTATGAACAAGGGCTAACAGTTCGGTGGCACGTGCAAATTTACCACTAAAAGGTGTTTTAGGTATTTTGCCTAACAAATAAGATTCGCATACGTCATATGAATTTGGATCAAATCCATCCAAGTATCCACTCTTCGAAAGTGTGGATATATGTGTCTTGTTAATGTGTCCCAGACGACAATGCCATATATAATTTTCATCTTTGTTACTTACTTTAAGCCTTTTGTTTGTTACATTATATGTTTGGGATTGATTTATATTCAAAATATAAAGACTATTATCTACATCAGCAGTGCAAATCTCCATATCATTTTTATACATATAACACACAGTGTTTCTAAATACAAAAGTACAGCCACATTTGGCTATCATAGATACAGAAATAATATTCCTAGTCAAACTAGGTACATACTAACAGTCTGTAAGTTTAAGTACATGTCCCGAGGGCAGTTCCAAAACATAAGTGCCAACGGCCAAAACGGCCACTCGTGTCCCATTTCCAACTCGTAGATCAATCTCCCCTGAAGCCAGTCTCCTGCTAATCCACAGATCCTGCACATCAGAACATATATGAGTACCACAACCAGAATCAAAAATCCAATTTTTAAAACTAGTTGTAGAAATGTTTATTTCTATAACATACATACCTAAAGCTGGTGTCTTGCCCGATTTGATTTCCTTAATGTGTGTCTTGTACTCACGACAGTCACACTTCCAGTGACCCTGCTTCCCGAACCCCTGACATACATCTTGGGATTTGTCCTTACCCTTCCCAGAAAGTTTTGACGATTTGGCCTTGCCCTTCTTCTTCTTCTTCTTCTTCTTCTTCTTCTTCTTTTTTACACCTCCAGTCGCCTTGGGCCAAGCCTTCGAAGACTGAGATGTTGAAGCGAAGTGCGCCTCGCGCTTCTTGCTCTTTAGGAGCTCTTTTTCTGCTTCACGTAGTGTGGACATTAACTCTCCAAGAGTATGATCTTGGTTCATCATATTGTAGTTCATGATGAACCCACTCCAAGTGTCAGACAGAGACTGTAAGATCAAATCTATGGAAGTCTCAGCCTCGAAGACAATGCCCATATGTCTTAGCTGTTTGATGTCGGCAATCATCTGTGACACATGGTACTCGACAGATGTACCCTCTGACATACGAGCGCGAAAGAGCTTCTTTTGTAACTCATATCTCTGCGATCTAAGATTAGATCGATGAAGATCATGCAACTTTACCATCATCTCATAGGGATCCAATCCTTTATTCTGACGACGGAATTATTGAGTCATAGCAGCAAGCATTATAGATTGAACAGTCGCATTGTCATCGCTATGAGTCTTCCAAAGCTCTAGCTCCAGTAACTGATCAGATCTAGGCTTAGGCCCAAGAGGTCTCTCTATAGTGTAGAGAAACTTCTCGGATCCCAGGACAATCTTGAGATTCATTTCCTAGTCAAAAAATTTTATGCCATTGAAGACATTATCGCCCATGACGATGTCTCTGACACTGTTCTTTCTTGTCATCTTAATTGCAATAGTCAAACTATTCAATTAACGATGTATGGGTACATTCTATCTATTACAAGAAAAATAATAAAATATTAGTCCAACTAATAAATATTTATAATGACGAAATAATTTGAAAGCGCGTAAGGCCAAGTATTTGAACGAAATTGCAAATTCAATACTAGCCTCCCACTATTTTTCGGCGAGCCTCTAACCCTCTGCTGAGTACTCGGAAAGCCAACTTCCTAGTGGGCTAGGATCCCGTTAAATAACACACAACCTTGACTTTGGCCAACAAGCTGTATGATGTTTAACTAGGTAGATCTTTAAGATCAATTGGATCTCATCCAATTCCTAGATCCGGTAGGTGGACCTCCAAGTCCGAAACATATATACAATATATATGCCAATATATTCAATATATTTTCCTAACTTTTTCCTCTGAATCAACTAAGCCTTGGCTTTGGCACAACAAGCTTAAAGATTTCAGTTAAGCGGGACTCATTGACTTTGGAATGCTTCGTAATCGATGTTGATGGACAAAAAGTGATCTTAACTTTGGCCAACAAATAACAACTTGGACAAGACATATGATATGGAACAAAGCCTTCATGATTCAAACACATCCGCGATAGACAAAGGTCTTGACTTTGGCCAACAAACCAGTGCCAATCTTGGATCTTGAGAATGAATCACTCAATGGAAGGAAAACGCTTAATATTTATTGAGGGTTTTTCGCGTAAATTTGAAACCAACTTATTATCTTTGATTAGGTCTCATCATACACCCTTAAGCATGCATTCTAAAAGCATAATAAGGCGCGATAAATAAATTAATAATGGTATGCGAATGGATATCTCACGAATTGTTCGTAGAACAAATCACTCACTTTCCTCTCCCCAACTAGCACTATTCTAACTGCTACCCAATTACATAATACAATTAAAGAAACCTCATTAACATTGAGAGGAATTAGGTGAGAAGATAATTACAAAGAATCGAGAGATAAGGCTGGACACACCGATCCAATTTAATAAATTTTAAGTTTACAACAATTTCCAAAATTGCCCATTCCCTTCTAATATCCATCCGATACATTATTCATACAACACATTCATGTATTCACACAAAGTATGTTATTCAATCAATCTAATCCAATTAATTAATCTTTGAATAAAGTGATCATCCAATGTTCAAACAATGATTTGATTTGCACGAGTCCAACTCGTTTTAGAATAAGTACTCAAAGTACGAATTCTTGAATTATATCGAACTACAATTTAAATCTAATTTAATTTGTATTCAATACTAATTCTATATTTAATTTGAAATTAAATAATTACACTTTTTAATGCACCTTTATGATTTAGATTCTAAATCTAATCTTAATGGGTCTTAAAGCCCAATTAACATCCAATGTTCATTTAATTAAAGTCTAATGGACTTTCAATTAATTTCTTAAGGCATGGGCTTTGGTCAATATAGGTCAAACCCAAATACCAAGGCCCAAGTAAGGAATCACCATATTTGCCAAGAAATCAATTTTGGCAAATTTGGCCCAATTAAATATTTAAAGGTCCATTTGTTATATTTGGACTTAATGGAATAGTTTAGGCCCAATTTGGATCCAATCCAATTGTCCTAAACCAACTTGGCCTAACCAAGCCTATTAGGCTCAAATACAACATATTTAGCCCAATTTTAAATTAAGCCCAATTAATTAAATTCTAATTTTTCAAATTTCAAAATTTAATTAATTAAAGTGTATTGCACTAATTAATTATCTAAATTAACATTTCCAAAATATCAATTTAATTAATTAATCATGCATTAATATTTTCAACACATGTCCAACATTATTGAAACAAAATCAACTCATTTTCATGCTTTAATGGTCACGGCAATAGAGTGATTTTATATCCGATTTTGATTTCAATCATATTAAATCACAAATCAATATTTATCATGTCTTTAAACACATCTAATGGTTTAAAAAACAAAAATCAACATGCCCTAGGGATTAAGTACCATTCGGCCAAGCCATAAAAATTGGGGAAAATTAATCCAATTAATTTTTCATCAAATTGATCATATATAACTATAAATTATCAATATACAAGCATACCCAAACAAATAATTTGATCAAATCATGCTCAAATCAAATTTACCCAAATTTTAGTATATAAACCCTAATCAAATTTCATGCTCAAATAGACTCCATGATACCATTTTTGGGTTTCTAAGTTCATCCAAAGATTAATCCAAGCATAAAATCATGTGAATACTAAATGAAGTATAGCGGAAATATACTCACATTGTTCGGTTGAGAGGATGTGTAGAGAACAAAAACTTTGCTCCCTTTGAAATGCTTCAAGCTTCTCTTTGAAGATGATGTCCAAGCTCCAAGCTTTGAGATGGATTCCAAGATCTTGGGATTGGTTTCCCTATCACCTTATATGATTCTTTGTGTGTGTGCTAGCACTAAAATTGCAACAATTTTTAGCCTTTGGAAGAGAGCAACTCTCGGCCAAGATGGAGAGAAGAAGAAAAACCAATTTTGGCGTGAATGGTGAGAGAGAAGGAAGTGAATGAATTTGTTGACTTGTTAATTTGATTTCCAAAATCAAAGAAAAAGATATACCAAAAAATTGGTAAAGGTCATTCATTACTTACACACTTGTGTGTCTTACAAGTCACCATCATTTCATCACCAAAAAGTGATGAGAATGACAAGTGATGTGACTTGTGATGTGACATGTGGGCCCCAAATGATTCAAAATCTGAGTGGGCTCGTAAACACATCCCGGGCTCGGGTTCGTTAATTCTGAATTAAAGAATTTTCCGATGCGACATAATTAAATCAAATTTAATTAAATAATTATGCCTAACAAAATTACTATTCACGTCGCTCGCGAATTAATTCTAAATTAATTCGTTCGCCCGAATTAAAATCCAATTTTAATTCCGTTATGAAATCTAATTTCATTTAATATATCGAATATATTATTTTATCGATTAATTCCAAATTAATCGTTCTCTCTCTTCAAATAGTATTTTATTCTAGATAAAATCTCTGCGCAATTAATCTTAAATTAATTATGTTTGAATCATACGTCATCTGTGAATCTTCGAGAAGCGATCTATGAGATCTCCGGATATGTTGGCAGTAAATCCGATCGTCGAACTATCCGAACACATGAGTACCTCGTACTACGTTTTTACCAATTTACGAGACATGATTGGCTTCTAGCAAAGCACCTTGCCCACCCGATTCTCCAGAAATATTCTTAAAGGAATATATAATCTATGTCAGGCGTAGTATATATGGTATTGTGTATTGCGATCCAAGAATCGAATGTCACATGCAAGGCCTGAGGCTGGAATAGTGTCTGCCCCGTACGAAGCATATATCGGATCACAAGCAACTAGTCTATTTAATCGGATAATCATGACCTTGTCATATTATCACGATGGTTGCAACACATTAGAGTACCAGTTCCGTATCCTTGTGTGATCATCATCTTCATATGACTAAAGTGATACTTATGTCTTGACATCACACCCAATACACTACGATTCTCAATAAACCCAGAAGAGGCGTACACAGATCTGTTAAAGTCCTGTACGACCAAAACCAAAGCTTATTGATTGTCGCAAGTACTAGCGATGCAAGTCTCAGGTTAAGACCAAATACACCTACCATGAATCGGATTCCCATAAACGCATAGTCATACTACCAATGGAATTCTGAACGGTCTATCCATAGCGAAACTTATTAACAATAAATTTTGAATGTACACATTTTTACTCCCTCACTGAGGCCTTATTGTCCGGCACCACTTGACTCTGGTTAACATGTATATGATTGGCCGCACAACTATGTTCAATATGCAAATCATTAATTACGTGGAAAACTTTTACAGCAAGCCATATAGTTTTTTTTTTTGTTTTTTTTATTTTTTTTATTTTTTATTTTTTATTTAAGAAATCATATAGGTTGATAGTGCTTAATTGATTTCATTTAACTCAAGTTTTTAGTTTTTCATAGCATACACTGAATATCATAAAAATTACTAGTCACTTAATATCATCTATCAATTTGAAATAATAAGCAACCGAAAAACTTTTGAGGAAAAAAATAAATAAAACAAATTAACCGAGGGTAGAATTGTAAATGTATATTTTGAATGTTTTAAAGTCGTTGCAACTGGCAACGGTCAAGTTATCAATTTGTAATAACCAAACAACCAAAAACTTTGAGGAAAAAGATAATTTAAAGTATTAAACTCACAGAGGGTAGAATTGTAAATGTACAATTTGAATGCTTTAAAGTCGTAGCAACATTGCAACGGTCAAATTATATTTGTCTTCTTCGACGTCGTTTCCAGTTCAAAAACAGGAAGCGAAAAGGCACAAACTCAACTGAACGTTACAAATGAAAAGAAACAGAGACGACGACGAAGAAAGGGGATTGCTCATAAACGTGAAAGTTGTCGAGTATTTGCAGCCAGTTATGTCCAAAGAACTCCTCTGCAAGTTTCCCGACAGCTCCGCCTTTGATTTCGATTACTCTCAGAGCTCAATATGGTCTCCTTTGATTCCTCCAACTTACACTCCCATGGATTTTGATCATTTGATTACTCCAAGAAAGCTCTCAAATGATTTTAAATTTCACAAGAAAAGTGCCCAAAACAAGAACAGGATCTTCAAATTTAATCTTTTGAAGACCACAAAGAAGAAGAAGACTAAAACCAAAGCCTCTGAATTTTCTCCAAATCCTGTAAAAAATTCTTGCTTGCCCATCACCTCTAAGGTAATTCTTCTCAATCTCTGTTTTTTTATTTAATATGACAAAGATTTTTCTAGCTGAATCAATGTAATCGAAACTAACTTCAAACCCATTTAAGAAATTCGAAACAACTTAAGATTTTTTTTTTTTTTTTTTTAATGTACTTGTGGAAACACAAAATGTGAATCCAGGGATGGGCGAAGGTGTTAAAGGCTGCATCTAAGCATTTCAAGAAAAAGAAAAAAGATGATGGGATGCGAGTGAAGTTTACCAGTTGCGTGAGAGAAGCAAGCAATTGATTTATTGAAGATGATTAAAACTCCATCTGCAAATTATTTATTTATTTTATTTAATCAATTTCATCTTGCATGTTTTTGCTTTGGCTAGCTTGAATAGTTTCCACTAGCAGCCATTGCGGAAACTGCTCTGTCGAGTAAACACAGTTTCGCTTTTTTAATTTCATATACAATAAATTAATTTTATATTTTCGATTAGAAAATTTCGATCTCTATATTTGTTGGGGATGTATTATTAACTAGCTTTCACGTAAACGGAAACAGAAACGGGAAACACGACACGACACGACGGAAATGATAACGTCTTTTTTTAAAATGTTAGGACACGAAATGTTGGGGAAACATTAAATAAATAAAATAATAATATATATATCTATAATGTAGTAATTTAAAATTTAGAATAAAAATATGTGGGTGAACATGGGAACAATTGAAAAAGTTAAATTTGAATTTAAGTAATGTAATTATTTAACATATGATCACTAATGTAATAATATTATCTTTAAATAAAAGTTCTCCACAACTTCACCATAGATCCATGCTAAATATGAATTGAATTTTTGGATCTATATATCATTCCAAATAACACTAACACAACTAAACCAAGTATATAAGAAGGATAAATTAGAGAAACCACGTCCCAAAAAGAATGACTCATTTAATCTTTTGCGCATGGATAATGAACCCCTTAGTCCATGTGCAAAGAGCCAAACCATGAAAAAAGCTAAGTGTTACTGATACTTCATCGCAACACAATCGTCAACGTCAATTCGTCAAGCAGTCATGAAGAAACGCAAGCATTAATTGATCAAACCTCGTCAAACTGCATTCTAAGAAGAAATAAAGACTTCAATGTCAAATTTGTAATTTTGTTGCGTCGAACCGTGATCAGCGAAATCTTTTTCAGGTAGAACAATATTTTGTTCTACCACTATTTGAAATTTGCTACACCAAACTTATCTGATTTCTCTCCATGCGTGATCGGTACCGTGATATTTCCAGTCGCTATGTGTAATTAGAAACATACACAAGATAAATCACACAAAGATCAACTTTATGATCATGTTTATGTGTTACACTGAAAATCTACTTGTTATTTTCAATAGTAATATCAAATAATACAAGTCCTTAATTTTGTTACCAAAATTTCTTATGACATGTGAACAAAGGAAAATTCTCAAAGGACGAGGGGGCTCCGACATGACCACTTAAATCCCCACCCACTTAGGCTATTATTGCTTTGATGACATAATTTCCTTAATCATTTCCTCAATAGAAAATCTTTGGCATTAAATCTTTAATATTACACTTTAAATCTCAGCAAAAAAATACAATAATTTTAAAAAAAAAACATATATATATATAAATTCATTCAATTTTGAATGAAATTACTTGTGTATAACTACACTTAACTCTCAACCAAGTATGCAACAAACAATCAATAAACCTTATTAAATAATCTCAACTTTATCACATTATCAATTAAGTGTATGCATGTGATAATTTAACCCCATAATATTAACTTAAATCTATTTTACCGAGTCTATAAAAATTACATGTATATGATTTTTACTAAGTTAATATATATTAAGTACATATTTAACTAATTTTACCAAATTTCATAACTAAAGCATTTGTATATCATATGACAATTATGAAGTTAATATATGTTTTATGAAATTTATTAATTAATACATTAATCTATGTTATTATTTCAAATCAAAAAAATTTCAGGTATGACTTGCGTTAGTGTCACGTTCATTCAGCTGATCGAATGAAACTTTCCAGAGAGATCACGTTTATATAACCTTTGATAACGTGTTCGAACGATCCTTTCCAGGGAAATTGTGTTCGAGTGGCATTTGATAATATCTTTGAACGAAAATGCAAAACACTGAGTTTTTCTTATGCGTTCGTTGAGCGTTTGAACGCCCTTACATAATTTTCATGCATAGAATATATTTTCCAGAGAAAAGAAGAATAAGACATGCAAAATCATAGTAACAACACATGTAAGTTAATAAGTTCTTATGATTGTTAGGCGGATGTGTTATTATTCATTTTATAAATGCTCATTAAATCAAAATCGTCAACTTTGTATCATGCAAGCCATGAATAAAACATAAAGATAAAAACTTCGAGAAAAACTTGGAAAATATTGAAGACGATGAAGAAACTTAAACCAACTCGACATGTCTTTGTCCTTAAGAACTTATTAGCCCCGCCTCGGTGTTCTATGGATTTCTTTTGGCTAATGTTCTTCCAGGATAACTTGATTACTTCGTGTAGAAGAGACACTACTTTCTTCAAGAACTTGAACTTTGAAATTAGTGGAAACTCTTAAAAACTCTAAATTTTCTAAATGTCATTAATTGAATGAATGAATGAATGAAAAATTAACCCAATGACTCATTTTATAAGCATGAAGAGTTGCCTACATGTCAAATTATACATTCATTTAAGGGTTGTAACTCTCCAAAAATCTTTTTAAATTAGAGAGTTATGTCATTTAACATTCAAAGATTATATCCTTCCATTCTAATAGATATATCCTTCTAATTGTGTCTTTTCCAAAAAAACACACATTGAGGGACATATATGCTAATATAATCCCTATAAATATACATTCTATTTAGAAAATCTCTAACAATATTCAAATTACACGTGGGAAATATTAACAAAACCATGACCTAACAAATAGAGATGACAATAAGTGAGAATAGATTCGGGTTTGTCAATTTCATCAAAGGGTGAAATTTTTTTCTCAAAATTCATATTGATTTTTAAATGACAAAAAATTCTTCACACGGAGATCTAAAATAATTTATTGTCCATTACACAAAATTTAATTATTAATATCTCTATTAGGTAACAATATGATTAATCCGAGAGATTCTTTGGTGCAACAGTGGTATGGGTGATGTGGTACCTCAAGCCAATCATCCACTGACATATCGAGTTTATTTACCTATTTTTTAGTTGATTTTTACTTTTTAGCACGCGTGGCAGTGGATGATTGACTTGTTGCATGGATGACGTGGTACCACTGTTGCACAGCAGATTTTCTCGATTAATCCCCATGCACTAGTCTTCACCGCGAGAAAATCTTTGGTGCAACAGTGGTACCACGTCATCCATACAACAAGCCAATCATCCTTTGCCACGCGTGCTAAAAAGTCAAAAAACAACTAAAAAATAGAAGAAAATTAAACATGTCAGTTTTTAATTGGTTGGTGGTACCACGTCATCCATACCACTGTTGCACCAAAGATTTACTCCTTCACCGCATGTTTGCCAATATGTCCTCAATCAACCGTCCATACTCAGCAAACGAAGATCCCCCGTCCATCACAGCCAACCTAGCCTTCTCCCTAACCCCCTTAACCCTCTTCCTCACTTCGCTCTCACCGTCCATCACGCATCCAACGGCTCTCGCTAACTCGTCCGCCGACACATGATTTTCAGTACCCCTCCTATAATCCAATCTCATCTCCACCGCTAGTCTCAAATCTCTGACCAATTGAAACGCATTAATCTGCTGCTCCGCGTATATCGGCCACGTCACAATCGGCACACCGTACCACACACTCTCCAAGATCGAATTCCACCCGCAGTGTGATACGAAACCACCCACCGAACTGTGGCCCAGTACATCCTTCTGTGGGGCCCACCCACATATCATCCCTCTACCCCTAGTTCTCTCGATAAACCCGCGGGGTAAAATCTCCTCCACACACGTGTATTCACTCGGTCTTTCGAGCTTATCCTTCGGCGGTGGTTTCCGTAGGGACCACAAGAATCTCACACCGCTTTGCTCCAGCCCACGCGCAATCTCTTTCAACTGCTCTTCGCCGAAACTCCCCATGCTTCCAAAGCACAAGAAAACAACTGATGAAGCAGGCTGATTATCAAGCCATTTGATGATCTCATCTCGCCGGGACCCACCAGGATGAACCTGAATCCTCCCCTCTAGATCAATCAAAGGTCCAACAGTCCAAACAGGCAGTACCTTCACCAAAGACTCCATCGCATGTGATTCCATCTCTCCAAATGTATTTACAATAATACCCTTCATTTCTTTGAATCTCCTACCGGAATTCTCAAACGAGCTAAACCCACCATGCGTGTTGAAACAGAAAGAAGGCAAAACCCGGTACGGTACCGGGTTAACATAAGTAAAAATATCGACCGAGTCAGTATCCGATTCTTCAAATTCTTTACCACCCCGAGTCGGAAGACACAGAACGAAACCCAAAAAAGCTGCACCTGAAGTGAAGAACGCGTAAGAAGGAACCTCAAGCTCGTACGCTACATCAATCAAGCACGTGCAAAACAAATCGAGCACCAGTCCCGCGATTGGCACCGAGCTCGAACTCGAAAGTTTGATAATAGCTTCTTTGATGCAATCTTTATGGTTGTTTACAAACTCCATGTGGAATTTTTCAGGCGACTTAAAGAAGTCCAGCGGAGGTGGGTCCATTCGAGGGATATTAATGAATTTTATTCTTGTATCGACGGCGGAGAGAGATTTGATGTAAGCATCGGTGTCGGAGGCGGTGGATGTCGGTGGTTCTAGGACAAGAACGGTGACGGAGAGGCGATTGTTATCAGTATCACGATCTAATAAGCGCTTTGCGAACTCGATATTGGGCACGAGATGTCCTATTCCTGGAGAAGGGATGAACACTAACTCGCCTTTCTTCATGTTTTTTTTTTAAGCCGCTAATGGTTATGGTGGTTTGTGTGAATGGGGATTAGCTTGCAGCCGTTTTAACTTTTCTGGAGCAGGGATGACTATGAACTTTTCTCGTAAGAATGAACACTAACTCGCCTTTCTTCAAGTTAGGAATTATTGCATCATCACATGCGTATATATTGTTGTCTTAATGGTTTGAGATGATAGTTGTTACTTGTTTGGTAGTGAGTGAGAGTACATAATACCTTTCTTGGGGATAAAGTTATATTTTTATTAAAATAATATTTTAAATATTAGTTAATTATAAAAAATTATAATTATCACTTGTGATTTTTTTTTAAAAGAATGAAATTTTGTAAAATCTAAAGTTTAATTTTTACTCCTCACCATAATATTAAAAATATATGTATATAATAATTATTTTTTTAACATAAAATAAAATTATATAATACTATTTAATTA
The DNA here is from genome assembly GCA_019454045.1 of Zanthoxylum bungeanum. NCBI lineage: Eukaryota > Viridiplantae > Streptophyta > Magnoliopsida > Sapindales > Rutaceae > Zanthoxylum > Zanthoxylum bungeanum. The sequence continues at coordinate 328,313 of SKCR01011666.1, read as the reverse complement.
TAATATTTCAATTGCAACACTGTGATATTGGAATTGGAAATGTTAGAGGTGTCAAGTCTAAAAAGAACTTGTAAATCTTGAGGTAACGAGACAAACTACGGATGTTATTTAATATTATAATATTATTAGATATGAATTATTTTAATTTTAATTTTAATTTTTTTAACTTTAAATCCTAAAATTAACTACTTGAGCAAGCTTTTTGTGCTTCATAAGAATGTTTAGAGTTGAAGTCAGATTTTTTTTTTTTTTAAATTTTACGAGATCCAATCGGGTCAATTCATGCAAATCAGAAAATCCGAATATGAAATTTGAGATGTGAAATTTGATCAAGTCAGGTGGTTCAAAAAAAAACTTTTAAATGTATTAATTATTTTGAAATATAAATACTAGTTATTTTATATCCTGAAAACTATCATATATATATATATATATATATATATATATATATATTATATATATATATATATATAAAGTCTTAAAACAACAAAAGTAATAAACAAATGAAATCTGAGATGTGAAAGTTGATCAAGTCAGGTCGTTCAAAAAAAAAATTTTAAATATATTAATTATTTTGAAATATAAATACAAGTTATTTTATATCCTGAAAACTATCATATATATATATATAAAGTTTTAAAACAACAAAAGTAATAAACAAATGAAATAATAGTAATAATTTTAAAATAATAAAAATTTTAGAAACACATTATAAATCTTATAGTATCGGGTCAGGTCGGATTTTAAGATCAAACTCGTGACCCAACCCTCAAATATCGGGTGAGGTCAGATTAACCCGTAAAAGCATTAATTTTTTTTTTTAAAACTCATGCGGGTCGGGGTCGGATCGAGTCGTGTCGCGAGTTGATACGAAAATTTGTACACCCCTACTAGTGCTTGAGGAGAATGTATAACTCCTAATTAAGGATGACAAAAATCCATACGGAGCCCTGTAAGTTAAGGATGGGTATGGGATAATTTTATTATACCCGATGGTTGGATATGTTGAGTACAAATATTGACATCCTCATTAAAATATAAGTAAAATCCCTATAGCAAGTTGGGAAATCAACTCCACGAATTCTCTATTCGCCATTTATTTAGAAGAAAATGTTTTTGTGGGTACTGCTCCATTTGTCTTGTATTCCAAGTTAGGGGCAACTAGTTATGCCAAAAATGTATTTTCTAGAATCCCTCATAAAATTTTGTTACATATACCACAATGATAATAGGTTGTGGCCAACATGGAGAAAGCTCTCTCGTTGTGGAATTGAATCTGATGCCATAACTTTTTTTTTTTTTTTTGTTGACAGTTAAAAATGACAGATGCTAGATGACATCAGAAGGAACACAAAATGATAGTATCATTTAATCAAAACAAGTGACATCACACAACAACACCTAGGAGAAACTCGTTCAGATGAGAGAAGTAAAAGAAACCGCCAAGAAAACTGAATCATTCGATCAGCCAGACAACTGAATCAACTCGAGGAATAGTTACGTAAACGTGGTGACAATCTAATAGTCGAGCGTGAGTAAAACATGAATAAATTGGAGCACGTTCCCAACAATTATCACCAATATTCTCAATAGTTATCACATGTGGTAAACCAACGAGGAACACGACCCATCAATTGTTAGGGTTGGTGCTCAGAGTGCCAATCCAGATCGTATTTATGTTTGATTCATAAATACGAATAATTCATTTTTCCATAATATTACTTATCTAATGATAGCACCTCTTGTCTTTTATATACATATTCGATCTAATTACGATCATATATATAATTATGATTAGATTGAAACTAAATCTGATTTAGTGATACGTGTATATTAGACAAAGACCCTATGATTTACAATATAGTGCGCAGTTACAACGTAGTTTGTAATTGACATTGGGAAGCGTCACTATAAGTTGTATATCCTTAAATAAAGTTCTTGGTCAAGATTTACTTACATGGGTCTGTTAGTGAAATCTGTTGAGACCACTACATATCGTATATCATGACTTAGTTCGATAGTTTATCCCAATAAACCATGAGTCTCGGGAGACTCATATAGACATGTAGGTATTTATTTGATAAACACTGAAATCTCACTGAACATTTCCTAATAGACGATACACCAACATCAATAGGAATCCTCTCGAGTTGAGATACCATAGTGGATATATGAGTTATCCTCCACACTTTGATGGCAGTCATGTCACCGATCTATTTAGATCAGACTTCCGCCTGTTCGTTGGGTGTGGACTGATGCTCATGATATCCAGTACGTATCAAGATAGAATCCGTCAGTCATATGTACAGTGCATAGGCATTCTGCACGTGTTTGTCATCTAGTAAATCCATGGCATGGTATAACTTTGGAAACAAGTTCCGAGTGCTATTTAGATATCGTAAATTTGAAAGTCGACTATATTATACCATAAGAATTTGACGTTCTTATCTATATCTCAGGTATAATATGGATAGCCTGTGATGGAGGGATTATACGTATGCAATGACCTCGACTTGCATAGTTTAGCGAGATTATCCGTGGTAGTCATAATTCATGAGTAGGTGGATTATGGACACGAAATTGGATTTACTTCACCGAATTAAATGAGTTAATTGGAGTCGTTTAAACAGTTAAACGAAAACACATGTATAAGGGCATTTATGGTCAATCGCAATTATTGTGTATTTGTATCTGATACATAATTTGATTAGACATACATTAATTAATTGTCAAATGAGACTTTGACACATGCCATTAATATATAATATATTTGTTATTTAATGTAAATAAAAAATACATATATAATAATAATTGTATTAATTAATTAATTAGATATTTAAATGTTAAATTTTTAAATAATTAAATGATATCTATATTTCATAATTGTTATGTTATATGGATAATTATTATTGATACATGTGGCATATTTTAATTAAACTTTAGGTGTGAAAATATGATTTGCTAATATAAAGTTTTTAATTGGATTAAAGATGAAAAATGACCAAAATACCCCTAGCTAAGTTGGTCTTGGGATTTTTAAAGCAAAAATTTTTATTTTCTCATTCAAGGAGCTCCATGGCCGAAAACTTCACCCTAAAAAGCTCTCAAAACTTACTTGATGATTCAAGATGGAAAATGAAGAATATCAAGAAAAAAAGCTTAAGGAATTAGAAGATTAAAGGTAATTCTACATATCCCTAAGCTTAGAAAATATTTTTCTTATTTCTTGATGATCTAATGAGATCCTAGGGTTTCTTTTTTTTCCCCTTAAGAATTTTTTAAATTTGGAGGATGAAATGGAAGGCTTGGTGCATGTGTGTAGTGATATTGAATGATATTATTGTAATATTTATTCAATTTGGTCATTTGATGATATGTTGTCATTCTATAGTGTTATAACCACTCTTGTAATGCCTAGAATTGTTCTTGGGTGCTTCATTGGTGGTGACTTGGATTGATGTTGTGATTAATTTGATCAATGTTGAAAAGTTGGATTAAAGCATGAAAAATTGATTATTTTTATTACAAAATCAGATCTAGAAAAACTGAATTTATTGTGATGAAAATAATATCATATAAATATATTGGATGTGTTTTGGGTGTTGGAACAATTTCCGAAAATTATTTCAGAGTTGAAATATGCGAAAACGACGTTACCGGGTGAGTTTCTGGCTTACCGGGTATCCGCTGTCCAAACAGTGAATTTGTCACTCTTTGGGTAGCCCTTGAACTGTCCAAACACTATTGGGGCTAACTGGGCAGTCCCCATGTGTATTGATTGATCGATTTGGACAAAAACACGTTTTATGTCATTTATGGAAAATCATTTTGGTAAAAGTTTCGCGATATTTCTAACATATTTATGTTGTTATTTGATATCGAATAAATATGTTTAGGTGAAATATGAATAAATTATTCATATTGGATATTGAATAATTTATTTGGTAATTTTAAAAGTTTTTAAAGTTACAATTTCGCCCGAACCGCGAGTTTCCGCTGTGCTCGCGCCAAAACCCCAAAAAATTTGGTATCATAGCAGGTCTGATCCTTCATCCATTACATTTTTCATGCTTGATATATGATATATAATCCAATTTTAATGTTTACACATGCAAGCAATTTAGATATTTCTTGACTTTTCGGTTCTACGCTAATGGGAAATGTAACGAAAATTTAATGGTTAAGTTGAGTTATGTTTTCTAAGGTAGAATTGAACTGTTTGGAAGTTGATCTAGATTATATTTGTATTTGATGTGGAGGAAATCTTTCTTGAGGAATATCCTCGCTTAAATAAGGCAGTAAAATTTTGCGTATTTTTAGAATAGATTCTAGAATGTTATTAGACTTTGATATTGTTAGATTAGTCAAAACCATCGGGAACTATTGTTTCGTTTTTCTTGTAAATCAAGATGTTTAGTGACTTAGTTGCTAAGTCACGATAGGTAATCTAAATAGATATTTGTTTTAGGATATAATTGTCTAGAGAGAATAGTTTCTTATGTGGTAAGAGTTGACGTGAATTAGTTCATGTCTCGAGATTCTTGACTGGCATTAAGAAAACTCCATTAGGTATTTTGTTTATTTTATAATGACGTTTCTTGGCTTTAGTGACTTTTAGAAGTCACGTGTTTGACATAGTTTGCTAATCAATTATTTGCAATTGTTGTGAATAATTGAAGGCAAATTATAGAGCTTAAGAAATGAGATGTCTATAGTTGTGTATACAGAATATTGATTCTCACAGTACGACAATTATAAGTATTGGATACCAGATCTCCCATCTAGTTATTTAAAATAGTGTTTAATGATTGTTTTGATATTTGATTTCAGAACTTGCAACTATTGGACAGTTACTTGTTCTTTATAAACAATTGTTACATATTTTGATATGACTAGTTGTGTCATTGATAAGATTACAAACATTAAGAAAATATTCGGTTAATTAAATAACTTAGAACAATGTTTTATGAGATTTTATCACATAAGCATTAAATGCTTATTCCGTATGGTAAAGGTTGTTTTGATACAAGATCACACCATATATCTTTATCCATTTAATGAATATTGTATTCAGGATGTGATTAAATTTCATTTAATCAATGATCGTCATTGGATCATAGTTTTATTAAACTAATACTTTTGAAGTATGTAGTTTAACGAATTATAAATTGCCTTGGATAGTTTTCTTTACTTCATAACTTAGTTAATGAGTTGTAATGACTTAGTTGCGTGTTTCTAAAAGAATATACATTGAACTTATTGAATGGTTCAAGAATTTTCAATATGTTTCTGATGAAACCCAGATAGAATATTTTGAATGATTCAAAACTATTTTATTTGAAGTGTTGAAAACTATTTTTAAAATTCATCATGAGTCTTTGAATTGTTCAAGGATGTTTGATATGATCAAACGTGTGAATTTATGGTAATTAGTTCTAAAGTTATTTAATGAATTTGATTCTTACTCAATATGATTCTTCTACGATTCTATCGTGATGGAATTCATCAGTGGGAGAAATCGAATCTTATATGATTTTATTTGTTTGATATTGAGTATTACCGAGTTAGTTTTCAATACTCTTGGGGTTATGCTCCAGTAACACTAATTCATCTTAAGTACTCCAGTCATCGGGATATTATGACTAGGTCATGTATATCCGATTATATAGACTAGTTACCAGACATCCGACATGTGCTTCATACGAGGCAGACACAATTCCAGCCCCAGGCCTAGCACGTGGCATCTGATACTGGATCGACATACATGATACCATATATACTACGCCTGATATAGATCGCTTATTCCTGTAAGCATGTTTCTGGAGAATTGGGTAGGCATGGTGCTTTGCTAGAGGTCAACCTTGTCTTGTAAATCGGTAAAACGTAGTACTTGATATGTACGTGTTCGGATAGTCCGACGACCGAATTTACTGCCAACATATCCGGGGATCTCATGGGTCGCTTCCCGAAGATTCACCGATGACGTATGACTCGCACTTTAATTAATCTAGGATTAATTTATAGAGAGAGAAAATTAATCTGCGATTAATTACAGAGATATTTTATCTAGGATAAAATATCATTTAAAGAGAGATAATGATTAATTTGGAATTAATCGATAAATTAATATATTCGATATATTAAACGAAATTGGATTTCGACGCGAATTAAAATTGGATTTTAATTCGGGCGAACGAATTAATTTAAAATTAATTCGTTAGCGACATGAATAGTAATTATGCTTGGCATGATTATTTAATTAAATTAGAACGCTTTAAAATGATAACGGGCCAACTTGTATGAAAACTTTGATAGGCTTAGAAGGTGTAAAAATGATCCAAATATACCAGATGCATGAGTTTGATATCCTTGTTATGGAATATTTATATACTTTTGGATATCTCCAAGTTTGTCTCCTCCACAACCATGATTACCGAGGGCCCATTTTGTCTTTTCTAGACAATGGCACGATCCCCATAATAGGCTTAGTTAATATTATAAATGGTCAGTCTTTGTCTTTTACAGATGAAAAGGGACTGAGGTAGCCAAGTTTCACCCCTATAGCGTAAGTGTAACATCCTAGATTTTCGGGACCGTTCTAAAAGATTTCTGGACGGATGTTTTAGTCTCGGAGCATGTGGATGATGAAGAATAAGATTTTAAGTGATGTTATATGAGTTGGAATAATTGATTTTGATCAGTCGTCGCGTTGGAAAACGCGTAGGATCAAAAGTCAGTTACGTGATTATTTTAATACGAGTAAAATTTACAGTTTTCGCTACAGAATTTGCAACCGAACTCCGATTGAGTTGGTTCTTAGACTATCGGACTCGTTTTTCCGAGACGAACAACTTTCGTGTTGAGCATATTTCGAAAATCTCATCGGAAGGGCTTCAAAATCACAGATTTCCGAAAATTACCCTTCCTACTGGGGGTATTTTAGTCATTTTCGAACTTAAGATATTTGTATTACTATTATTTATTTGTATTAATATCAATTACAGTAAAGAAAAGAAAAAAAAAAGTAAAGAGAGGATATCGTGTGACAGGGAGAGAAAGAAATAAGGTGGCGCCGACGACTAGCCGGCCCCTGCAGGGCGGCGTAGGATGAACCGCCCGGCCACGGCACCGACGGTCCTTTGGGCGCCGAAAATGGCAGAAAATGGAGAGGAAAGGGTGCGAAACGGGTTTCGATTTTCCGGCTCGTCGATTTGTTTCACGAGTCGTGCCACCCGTCAAATCAAAGTCCTCGACGAGTATTACGAGTGTGCGGAGTCGATTTCATCGATCAGCGGCCGAAATCACGCAAAACGAGGAAGAAAGCGATGGATAAATAGTAACCCGACGTGAAAAGTAACTCCGATCGGAATTCCGATCGTACCAGCACGTTCGTATAGCCGATGGGAGTCCGAATATGGCCTCGGAATTTCGATCGGACCCGGATCGCGGGCACTCACCTAGCCAGGCCAGTAGCAGAAGTTTGGTGAAGCCTTTGAAGATGGTGGATCGCCCCAATTTCACTCAAGAGAGTCATGGGTTGAGTTATGAGTCTTCATGGCCCTTTGTATGGTTTTGTATTTGCATATTATTTGTATAAGTCATGTAATGGTATAGTTTCGTTTTGAGTTCTGGCTGGAGGCCAAGTATTTACATTATGTTCATTGAGTTCAGGCCTGAGGCCTTGTTGATGATTGAGTGTGTGTTGAGTTGTTTGACTTGATTGTCTTTTGGAGCTGGCTATAAGCCAGGTTGCATGATGTTACGAATACATCATGCCGAAATTTCGTTAGAATAAGAGGCTTATGGAGGTAGGGTTAGCATGTCTCCTACCGGTAGCATCCTGGCCTATGCGGGATGTTACAGTAAGGGAGAAAGATTTTATGCACCTCATATTGGTGCATAAAATGAGCCATACCGAGGGCAAAAATGGACTTACCACGAGTGTGAGAGGAATAAGTTCGAAAGAGTATATGCTGTTTTGATAACCACATGCATCTCATTCATACATGTATCATGCTAACCTCTTGTCTTAAAAGCCATCATAGATATTTGTTGGGTTAGAGAAGAGGGAAGACTTTTCAACAAGAGTTTAGCAAGCGTAGATACGTCAGGCAGCGAAGGTTCCGGCATGGATTAATTGGAGTCCAACATTGTTAGACAATTATGACCCATAGCGTCACTGTTTGTAAAAGACATTGTGTTTTTGTACAAAATTGACTATGTAGTAATGAAATTGCCTTTTTATCATTTCGCAATTTATTTACCTTGATATATAAATGGTAAAAGTCCATATGATTAGTTCTGGATTGAGATGATATGAGACAGTATCAATCCATAAAGGTTTAATCATTAAATATCCCTAGTCGTAGTATTATTGAGACTGGACATCGATAATGCGGAATAGACTAGTATTTCACTTGTGCGCGTTGTGAGGGCATAACGACATAGTTCTCATATGTTTAAGTATAGGATACTTATGCAAGTGCGATAGGAGGTTGTGTTTTACCGATGGTACGGAAAACAGCTTCGCTCTGGATAGACCCCGCGGAATCCCATTGGTAGTATGTATATGTGTCTATGGGAGTCCGCGTCAGGGTAGGTGTATTTGGTCTTAACCTGCGACTTAACTCGCTAATACTTGTGACAATCGGTAAACTTTGGTTTTGGTCGTCTAGGGCTTTAACAGGTTCTGTGTACGCCTCTATTGGGTTTATCGAGAATCGTAGTGTATTGGATGTGATGTCAAGACGGAAGTATCACTTCAGACATATGAAGATGATGATCACGCATGGATTCATAACTAGTTCTCTATTGTGTTGCAACCATCAGGATAATGTGACAAGGTCATGATTATCCGATTCAAATAGACTAGTTGCTTGATATCCGATATGTGCTTCGTACGGGGCAGACACTATTCCAGCCCCAGGCTTAGCACGTGACATCTGATACTGGATCGTAATACGGGATACTACGTATTCTACGCCTGACATAGATTATATATTCCAGTATGAATATTTCTGGAGAATTGGGTAGGCACGGTGCTTTGCTAGAAGCCAACTATGTCTTGTAAATCGATAAGCACGTGGTACGAGGTACTCACTTTATCGGATAGTCCGATAACCGGATTTACTGCCAACATATCCAGAGATCTCTTGGGCCGCTTCCCAAGGTTCACCGATGACAGTTGACTTAAATTAGAAAATTAATCTGGGATTAATTTAGAGAGAGAAAATTAATCTGAGATTAATTTAGAGAGAGAAAATTAATCTGGGATTAATTGGGGCTTTATTTAATCTGGGATTAAATGTAATTAGTAGAGATAGAACGCGATTAATTCTGAATTAATCGGTAAAATAAATTTAATAGTTAAATTTGATTTTTCTATTTATTTATTCAAATGGGCTAAAATTAATATATCGGATATATTAAAATGAATTGGATTTCATTACGAGATTAAAGTCATACTTTAATACGAACGAACAGATTAATTTTGAATTAGTTCGTGAACAACGTTCGTAATATATTTGTGTGGCATCGTTATTTAATTAATTAGATTTAATTATTTAGCGACGAAGGTTCGTTTATCGGATTAAACGGAACCGAGCCGCGGCAAATGTTCGTAGAGATATTTGAATTTTGAATTCAAATAAGTGGGACCCACTTCACATGTGTGGTAGGTGGTGGTAGTTGGCATTTATGCCAAGCCACCAACCAACCAACCACCTTGTATTCGTTTTGGTAAAACCATTTACCCAACTACCAAGTTTTGGTGAAAAGGGTAAAAGAGTTTTACCAAAACAAATCTCTACACACTTGACACAACTTGAAAAAAATAGAAACCCTAGCACTTCTCTCCTTGGGCGTGAGCTTCCCTCTCCATCTTTCTTTGATTTTGTTCTTCAAATCAAAAGCTAGCACTTAAGCAAGTCAACAAAGGTGATAGGGAAACATCTTCAAGAGTTGGAATCAACACTTTGCTTGGATCTTGGAAATCATCTTCATAAATTTTTTTAAAGCTCAAATCTGTTCGTTGTAAGTATTCCGCAAATTATAATGTTCGTATTCAATGTTTTTCATGCTTATTAGATCCTTGGCATGTTCTAGGAACACTAACAAACATCACCAAAATTACCGACCAACTACAAACTTTGACCAATGCTATGGCCAATCTGACAGTACCCAGCACAGTAGGAACAGAAAACAACGAGAATGGAAGGTGTGAGGAGCCCTGAATAGGGTGAGCAAAGAAATCTCTATTTTTGATGATGACATGGCTAGATATACCGTGGGAAGGATAGCCAGGCCTCAGGTAGAGTTACACAAACTCAAAGAAAAAGTAGAGTTAGTTACCCGTAAGATGAAAGGAAAACATGAAGATCTACTGGACTATGATGCGATGACTTTCGAAGAACAGCTGCCTCCCCAATTTAAGTTGTCTGATATGGCCAAGTTCAATGGAAATAGAAATCCTAGGGTCCATCTCCAACAATATATTTTAGTGATGAGTTCAGTGGGTTTTTCGAAACGCCAAGTGTAGAAGATGTTCGGGATGTCACTGGAAGGGGCACCTATAGTATGGTATCATGGCCTGGAGAAAAAGATAAGGGATGACTGGTGGATATTAGCGGAGGCCTTTCTGAACCAATATGTCACGGACATGGAGATAGACTTGTCACTCCGTGACATAGAAAACACCAAATAGAGGCCAGAAGACACCTTCAAATATTATGTGGATCACTAGAGAAGCTAGCTCTTAAAAATACAGACACGACCCTCGGAGAATGACCAGATTAAGATGATCATTAAGGACACCAAGCCCTCTATTTATAACAAGATGAGAAGGACGACCTCCATGATTAGCGACTTTCGATAGTTAAGAGAAACTGTCATGGATATTGAGGAAGAGGAAGCCGAGAATAGAAAGTTTTATAGCCAAAACAGAGGGGAGCCTTCAGGGACCAAACTCGCTCATGCTGACGTCATCGCCCTCGGAAACAGATGATTCTCCAATATTGGTAGACCTTTGTCAAAGGTGTTTGAAAAGCTGAAGAGGCAAGGACTCCTAAAACCCTTAGAACCTAAACCACTTCCAAACCCTGTGCCACATCACTTCAACCTAAACCTATACTGTCACTACCATAAGCAAAATGGCCAAGAAACTGACAACTGCACCTACTTCAGGCATGAGATCCAAGACCTCATTGACACCTATAAAAATACCTGACCCGGAAAAAAATAAACCAACACACACAAGAACCCTCTACCCAATTACCACTTCATTCCACCACCCACCTACATGATCAACTCCGGCTTGCCTGAAAGCTTGTCCTCCAAACACTCAACTAGCAAGCTTCCTGCATGGGGATATGGGATAGCAGTAGTGAAGATGAAACAGAATAAGAGAGAGATTTCTGGGAAAAATTCTTGAGTAATGATGAAGAAGAGGTAAATAGGATGACTTATGGTGGGCATTTTTACAGTGATTTGATGGAGAAAGGCAAATAAATGCTAACAGAAGGCCGAAAGGTGGTGGAGAATACAGATAACAACGATGGGGATATTATGATACGTCAATTAAAAAAAACACGGGCATAAGTGAGCATATGAGAGTTATTATACACCTCTCAAGAGCACAGACGTGCCTTGGTAGAAGCTCTAAGTAAGATAATGGTACTTGAAGATGCAAACCCGACAATATTCTTAGGGTCGATATAGAAGGAGGGTAGGCAGATGACAACGTTCTCTGAAGAAGAGATCCCGATGGAGGGAAGGAATCACAACAAGTCACTATTCATAAAAGCAGAAGTAAAAGGCAAGAAGACATCTTGTGTGATGGTGGATGATGGCTCATCTATCAATGTGTGCCCTTTGAAGATTATGTAACGGTTGGGTATAAAGACAACAGATTTATGCCCCTTCAACTTGACTATCAAAGCATATGACGATAGCAAAGAGGAGTCGAAGGTACTTTCGTCACAGTAGTCAAAGTGGGCCCGATAGAGGATGAGGTTGAGTTCACAGTACAACTTGATATCCCAGCTACATTTGCTCTGTTATTGGGGAGGCTATGGTTTCATATACTTGGGGGCGTGTCATCCACTTTGCACCAGGTTATTAAGTTCCTGCATGGAGAGGAACTCATCACCATCAGAGTTGAAGAGGACAATGTTGTGGCTGCCTTAGACATACTGCCTTTCATAAGGTTCCAAGTGGTGGCAAAATTTGAAGAATAGGTGGACCCTAAAGTGGCTAGAATCATGGAGAGAATGAAATATGAGCTTGACATAGGCTTGAGTGTTAGAGGCTAGGGAATAAGAGCAATGCCAGATTTCAAGGGACAGACCACTAAGAGAGGATTAGGGTATGAATCCGATGGGAATGAGCTGAAGATCGAGAAAAAATGGATGAAGTTGATGGAATACTTTGTGAAAGCCACAAGATATCAAGGAGAGCCTGAACCCGTAGAAGTCAATGAGATCATAATGCCAGGATTCGAGATCTTCAAGGATGTGATGGGCAAGGAACCATAGGCAGAGAACTTGCAAAAAATGAAGAAAAATGGGAAGAAGAACTACTACAGTTGGAGAATCTGACACTCAAAGAAAGCGAGAAGACGGAAGAAGACAATGATGAAAATTACGAAGATGTTTATTTTCTTGACTTACTTGATTGTAATCCATCATTTATTAATCATAAAGACATTGATTTTGCTTACTTGTTTTAGTTTTTTCCCTGTTTTTTGCATCATAACATGCATGACATGAGCATATTTGACATTGACTCAATAAAGACAAATGCATTTATCCAGGTATATGTGAAAACCCTGAAGAAATTTTAATTGCAAGTGAGGTTACATTTGATGAGCGGAAAAAAATTAGAGAGAATATTAATAAAATATGCAAAAGTATTTACCTGGTGCTATGAAGACATACCAGGAGTGGATAATGGTATTGCCCAGCATACGATACAAACTTATCCAAAATGACGAGTTAAAACAGAAGCTCCGAAGAATGAAGCCTGAATGGGCCGAAAAGGTTAGGGAAGATGTTAAGAAGTAGATAGATGTGGGGTTCTTAGAGGTGGTGAAGTATCGAGTGGTTAGCCAACATTGTGCCGGTACCGAAGAAGGATGAAAGGTTAGGATGTGCGTGGATTATATGGACCTCAACAAAGATTTTCCGAAAGATGATTTTCCCATACCCTATATAGACGTGTTGATTGATAGCGCAGCTTTATCTGTTATGTACCCATTTGCGGATGGATTCTCAAGATATAATCAGGTCCTTATGGCTGAATAAGACAAGCATAAGACTGCCTTGGTCATTGAGAATGGTACATATTGTTACAAGGTGATGCCGTTTGGACTTAAGAATACGGGAGCTACTTATCAACGAATGGCCACTATACTATTCCACGACTTGATACATAAGAAGATTGAGGTATACGTGGATGACATGATGGTTAAATCAGAGACGAGGAACAGAGATATAGAAGAACTGGAGAAATTCCTTCAAAGATTGCCTGAGTAGGAATGAAGGCAGTGTTACCGGTGGAAATGGAGATATAGTCAATACGATACTAGTAGAGGCAGGATTGCCTGAGTAGGAATGCGCCTCGTAGAGGTTTGAACAGCTAGCATTATTGGATGAGAAAATGATAAAGGCCTTGTACCACATACAGTTATACCAGAAAATTTTGGCCAGGGCGTTCAACAAGAAGGTGCATCCCACCCAGATCAGGGAAGATGATCTAGTGCTCAAGCAGTCGAAGCCACTGATGATGGACCCAAGGGGAAAGTTCAGGCCTGATTGGGAATGACCCTATCTAGTTAAGAACGTAATGGGGAAGGGGCAGTGAGACTGTCAGATTTGGAAGGGAACAAGTTCACCGAGCCCATCAACATGGATAGGCTGAAACAATACTTTACATTAACAAAAAAAAAAGAGAGAAAATCTCGTTGGGTTAAAAAGCTGCATAGGACAGCTCAAGCAAAATATAGAGCATGAATGAGCAAGAAAAAATGGCTAATTGTAAAATCCGTGAGGAACAATTAGTGACAGAGGTATCCTCGCAATGCAGTTCATTATTTCCTACACATGTACTAAAAAGTAATGGAAATGCCTTTATTGAAATAAATGTTCAAGATGTTCATAGATTGCATAAATCCCAGCTAACCGGGAAATATTAGAGTCAAGTAATTATAGATCACATCTTTTGTTTCTTAGATGCTGGACCAAGGTCAGGAGATCTAGGAGAAGAACTCCGAGAATGGAGAGGAGTAGAGCAGCCTCAGAAATGAGGACGAAGAACTCTAGGAATGGAGAGGAGTAGAACAACCCCAGGAATGAGGACGAGCAAAGATCCTCAAGAATAGGGACATATCTGAAAAAAAAAGAGAAATTTTTTTTAGCTCGCTGAGTTGAAAACCTAAAAAGGAGACTCAGGCAAGATAGAGCAATTCGCTAAGTTGAAAATCCGAAAGGACAGCTTAGGAAAAAGATAGGACGAACCTGCAAGACAAAGAGACTCCCAAGAAATCGGCTTGCAGGATGGTGTTTTACACGTGAGAGGACTCAGGATAGCAAAGGAAAGTTTCGAGAATCGGAAGACGTGAATTTCAATATCTGAGAAGGGTAGTAAGAGAAAAATATGAGCCGAGAATGATAGCAAACTCCTCACGGAGGGGGCATATTTCGAAATCCAGGAATTGGAAGATATGATTTTCAGTATCCCAAAAGGATGAGCTACTTTCAGAAAGGCATAATCCACCTTGACCCGGTACAGGTTGTTAGAGATATGCCCTATATCCAACTGTGGATGGGCTATGGTATATGTAATATTTATTAATTTATTATATTTTTTAATTAATTAATAATGGCTATCTTTATTATACGTGTCTTACATAAATTATATGAAACATCAACACTATAATAAAGCCATTGGAGTAATAAGACGACGGCGTCCACGCCTTATGAGAATCATTACTCTTAAATGTTCATAGTCATAGTTTTGTGACTAATTTGGGCGTTCACAAAGCAGAGAGACTAGCATGATGATATGATCCGCCCTTAAGTGGGATAGCTGATCTCATAGGCTACTAGCGGAGATTCGTCCGCTTGGTGTATCACATGGATGCATGAGCTGCTCGTGTCCATCGAACTGACCACCGAAAGTTTTCATATGGAGTTTTTATCCCATGTGTCTTTAAAACTTCATGTATCGATTATATGACTAGTCCTTAGACTTGGGGTCTTTATAATATTATGTGTGGGTCAAATAACTTTGACATTCTCATTCCTGGTTCAAAAGATCCGGACATAAGGGTATGATTGGGTCATTTGTTAAAACACATGAAGTTTGTAAAGATACAACAGAGAATCGCCACTCTCTCGGATAATATTTTCTTATAAGAGTAGTATTCCAGTTCGCGGGTTGATATGTGTGATCAGTGCTTGAGACTGTGGCCACAGCGGAAGAATCTTATGAGATTCTTGGGTTAGCACGATTCATGACAGTATCTGTTGGACAGTTATGGCCCATAGCGTCACTATTTGTACAGATCATGGTGTTGTTGTACAAATTAACTATGTGACAAAGGAGATTACACTCTTATCATTTGTGATTAGATCACCTAGATATATAAATGATGAGAGGTCCTTATGATTTGTTCATTGATTGAGAATGATATGAGACAGTATCAATCAACGAAGGATAAATCATTAAATATCCCTAGTCAGAGTATTATCGAGATTGGACATCGATAAATACGTAAAAGACTAGTATCGCACTTGTGCGCGTTGTGAGGGCACAACGGCATAGTTCTCATATATTTAAGTATTGAATACTTATGCAAGGGCGGTAGGAGGTTGTGTTTCACCGATGGTACGGAAAACATCTTCGCTCTGGATAGACCCCCTCGGGATCCCATTGGTAGTTTGACTATATGTCTATGGGAGTCCGACATCAGGGTAGGTGTATTTGGTCTTAACCTGAGATTTGCACCGCTAATGCTTACGACAATCAATATACTTTAGTTGAGGTCGTCCAGGGCTTTAACCGGTTCTGTGTACGCCGATACTAGGTATATTGAGAATCGTAGAGTATTGGGTGTGATGTCAAGACGGAAGTATCACTCCAGTCATAGTGGAGATGATGTCACGCATGATATGGTATTAGTACTCTTAAGTGCTGCGCGGCCATCGGGATATTATGACTAGGTCATGTATATCCGATTATAGAGACTAGTTACCAGACATCCGACATGTGCTTCATACGGGGCAGACACAACTCAGCCCAAGGCCTAGCACGCGACCATCCGATATTGGACCGATATACACTATACGATGTATACTACGCCTGATATAGATCACATATTCCTGTAAGTGTTGAGTTTTTCTAAGTCCCAAGATCAAATCAAGACATGAAATAATGAGTGAATACATCAACGGAGGTAGCGGAATACTCACATCGATCGTTGAGTGGATTTGGAGACGATTCAAAGCCAAAACACTCACTGCCTTGGGCGTGAACTGCACAGGGCCCACTTCCTCCAAAACAGATTTTTGAGTTGACAAACGGAGCTCCGAGCTTCGTCCGACGGATCCCGGCTCATGGGTGAACCTCCCTACCACCTTCGCAAGACTCGTAAGTGTGCTAGCACATGATTTATCACCATGAAAATCACTCTTGGCTCCCCAATTGTTCACTCCATTTCAGTTCAAAAACCAGTGAGTTTATGAAGCTTTGGGTGTGAGAGAGATGAGAGAAATGAGAGAGAAATGTGTTTGTTGACTTGATAAAATGTAAAGCAAAAATTGATTATATTTTCCAAAAATAAATTCAATTTTCATTTAACTTTATCAAATAAATAAATGAATTATTGGAGCCAAATACCAAAAGTTTTCCCTCCAAAATGCTTTATGTCAAGTCCATCACTATTCACATCAACTTTAAGTCATATCAACTTTAAGTCATGTCTTCAATCAATCAATCACATCAATCAATCACATCACTCAAAGTGACATTTGATTTGACGCTTGATGTGACGATTGATTTGATGCTTGATGTGACTTGCATCGCCGCACTCGAATTCGAAATACGAATGCGCTCGCAATCACACTCGGGTCGGGTTCGCTAATTCCAAATTAACGATTTTTCCGTCGCGTCGCAATTAAATGATTACGCCTAGCGAATTCACTATTCACGTCGCTACGAATTAATTCTAAATTAATTCGTTCGCCCGAATTAAAATCTAATTTTAATTCCGCGTCGAAATCTAATTTCGTTTAATATATCGAATATATTAATTTAACCGATTAATTCTAAATTAATCGTTATCTCTCTCTAGACAATATTTTATCCTAGATAAAATATCTCCGTAATTAATCCTAGATAATTTTCTCTCTCTTCTATATAATCCCAGATTATTCAAGAGTGCGAGTTGTGCGTCATCGGTGGATTATCGGGAAGCGACCCATGAGATCTCCGGATAAGTTGGCTATAAATACGGTCGTCGGTGTAACCGAATCACGTACGTACCAAGTACTACGTTCTACCGATTTACGAGACAAGGTCGACTCCTAGCAAAGTACCAAGACTACCCCATTCTCCGGACATATCCTTTTAAGAATATTTAGATCTATATCAAGCGTAGTATACTAATGTATTGTGTGTATCGGCCCAGTATCGGATAGTCATGTGTTAGGGCGGGGCTGGATAAGTGTCTACCCCCCGTCCGAAACACATATCGGATGTCTGGTAACTAGTCTCTATAATCGGATATTCATGACCTGGTCATAATATCACGATTGGATGCGCATCACTTAAGAGCACTAATACCGTCCCTGCGTGACATCATCTCCAATATGACTGAAGTGACACTTCCGTCTTGACATCACACCCAATACTCTACGACTCTCTGATAACCCAGAAGTGGTGAACACAGAACCTGGTCAGAGCCCCCAACCACCAAAACCAAAGTTTATCGATTATCGTAAGTATTAGCGATGCAAGTCTCAGGTTAAGACTATACGCACCTACCTTGATTTCGGCCTCCCATAGACACATAGTCATAATACCAAGGGATTCCGAGGGGTCTATCCAGAGCGAAGCTGTTTCCCGTACCATCGGTGAAACACGACCTCCTATCGCACTTGCATAAGTCTCCAACACTTATATATGAGAACTATTTCGTTGTGCCCTCACAACGCACACAAGTGCAATACTAGCCTATTCCGCATTATCGATGTCCAGTCTCGATAATACTACGGCTAGGGATATTTAATGATTAATCCTTCGTGGACTGATACTGTCTCATATCATCTCAATCCAGGAACTAATCATAGGGACCTCTCTTCATTTATATATCTATGGTGATCTAATCACAAATGACGAGGTGCAATTTCCTTATTACATAGTTAATTTGCTACAACAACATAATGATCTGTGCAAATAGTGACGCTATGGGTCACATTATCCAACAATCTCCCACTTGGCATAGCGAGTCACTCAAGTGGTTCCAACACTTGAACTATGTAAGGTTCGCTCAAATTGCTGAGGAAAGGTTTTCGTCAGCGGATTTGTTCCGATTATCGTCTGACGTATTTATACGATCATCACATCGCCACGATGTATGATCCGAAAAAATCAGATGATATAGAGTAATATCTGGATCGTCGATGAGACCTTTAATTCCTTAGCCTGTGCTGACGCCTAGTTCAGCTGCTAACAGAACTATATCTAATCTAATTAGATTTATGTTCGATCCAAATGGCTTCTTTTGCTGCCTCAGCTGCAGTAATAATCCGCAATGTGTTGTTTATATCGGCAGCAGTTATCTTGCTTGGAAGATTCCAGCTCACTGTCCCAGTATTCAAACTTTATAGTACCGTAGTATTTAATTGTTTGGAAACGTGCTGCAGTGATCCCAGTCACTTCAAGTTCTCCTTATCCATAGTTTAAGACAACATCTTTAGTTCTCTCAGATACTAATAGATGTTCTTAATCTTTAAAATTTAATCCAGTGACTATCACTTGTAACCTGATCGTGACTCCATACGCTCGAAGCGTATGAGACACCCTATCAAGTACATTTTAAATGTACAATTTCTCAGAGAGTGTTAACAACTCCAAATCTATCCCAGTAGATCTTTACTCCTTGAATAAAGGTTGTTACTCCCCAAAATTCTACGGAGAATTTGTATTGAAAGAATATCTATGAAAGCCAAGCTTTCACCAATTGTTTTATGCGAATTTCACTGTCAGTGCGCTCTCCCACTAACCTCCTTATATACACAAGAATTATTTCATTTTGAGTCAAATCATAAACCATTATGATTATTTCAAAACGACAGTTCCAAGAACCTTATGCTTGCACTGATCCAAACATGGATCGAATAACCCGCAAACCTTGTTTGTCGGTTATACAAAATCGTCAGAATGTTATAAACATTCTCCAAAAGGTTTCCTTTTCAGGAAAGCGATTTTGATCTAAACTGACACACATTCATAAATGAAATTACAGTTATCTTCAAGCATCTTCAAAATGGATTTACCATGGCAACAGGTAAAAGGTTGAACCGTTATTAACACAATGTTGATAACGATACCTTTCCGTCAAAGCCCAGCTTTGTACGTTGGTATGTTGCCTTCCATGTATGTCTTCCTTGAAGACGTTTAATGTACCAATAGGCACAATGCCTTATGGTACAACAACTAGTATCCAATATATAGTTTGTTATACATGGAATCCATTCGGATTCATGGCACTTTGCCATAACAGGGAGTTGATACCTCG
Source organism: Zanthoxylum bungeanum (assembly GCA_019454045.1). NCBI lineage: Eukaryota > Viridiplantae > Streptophyta > Magnoliopsida > Sapindales > Rutaceae > Zanthoxylum > Zanthoxylum bungeanum. The sequence continues at coordinate 308,518 of SKCR01011666.1, read as the reverse complement.
TATCACTTCCTCAAAACGTAGTCGATGGTACACCCTCATAAGATTGACATCTTTATGAGGTTAGATCAGAAACCCATACCCTAGGTTGTTTTCTGACTCTATCCGATCTACGAAGTTCTTGTGTATTTGAAGATTAATGGTACAGATTCATCAAGATGAACTATTTGTGTTCCATTAAGGACTTCGTGCCTTGAACAGTGTTACTCCGCTTTTCAATCGAGTATCACTATCCTCCCCACTGACCACTGCATATCGGTATTCCTCTCAGGAAAACCGCATGGTGAGCAACAATTATATTGTTCTCATGTGGGATTTATAATACTATACTTAAGGTTTCCCTTAGGATAACCTATATTGGCACTTATCCAATTTGGGTCTTTTAGTTTGGTATCATCCAAACGTTATGCCTGGCATACCCAAATTATCAGGAAGAGAAACCCCGTTTCTTTCCTGTTCATATCCTATATGATATCTGTCAAACAGATTTATATGGAACCTTATTCTAAATAAGTTTTGCACTGTTAGTACATATCCTGTAGAAGGAAATAGTAGCTCAGAGCGACTCGTGACAAACCTTATCATGTCCAATAAAATTTGGTTTTTGATTCGGACACACCGCCTAACTGACGTGTCTCGGGATGAGTCCTCATCTGAAAGAATACCGTACTCTTTTATGTACATATGAAACTTACTGCTTAAGTATTTTCCATTACGGTCTTACCGTGGCGGAATAATACTATAGCCGATCTGTTTATATACTTCGTGTCGAAACTTCAAAAGTTTTCGATCTGTGTTCTTCAAAAGAAACACATAACCACAACGTGATGCCACATCCTTTAAGATCACGAAATATTCATGTTCACATCTAGCCCAGCTAGATATGGGCCCACTTACTTCACCATGAATAGGGCTAACAGATCGGTGGCCCTTATACTTTACCAAGTAAATAGTATTTTAGGTATTTAACCTAATAAACTAATATTCGTAGACCTTATTTGAATAGTCAAATCAGTCCTCGTACCCACTCTTCAAAAGTGTGGATATACGAGTCTTGTTTAATTGTGTCCTAGACAACAATGCCACAAATAAGTCTCTATTGATCAAATCAAATTGAGCTATTTATTTGTCATTTTATATGTTTTTGAGATTTTATTATATTCAAAATATAAATTCTGTTATTCACATCTAATGTGTTTATCTCACTATCATCTTTAATAATAAACACTTAGTGTTCTATAATATAAAGATTTTATCCGCAACGGATTAAACACTGATATAGAGAATAATGTCTCTAGTCAAACTAGTTACATTATAACAGTTCCTAATTTAAGTACATACCCAAAGGATAGTTCCTAAACTTAGGTATCTACGGTCGAAACAGCGACTTCGTCCCGTTTCCGATTCGCAGAGTAATCTCAGCTTGAAGTCAGTATCCAGCTCAAAGTGGATTCCGAACATCAATACATATATTTTATGTACCACACTAAGTATTTAAAATCCAATTTCAATACTAGTAGTGAACATAACTTTGACAAATATTTTTAAAGTTAGAGCCTCGCCCTTTCTTAATTCCTTCGTGTCTTCCATATCCAAATGGTAGTCACTTTGGGATATGTCAATTATCTTTTCAATATTTCACAAACCTTTGGCCAAGCCTTGGGTTTCGGAATATCGAAAACAATATGCACCTTGTGCAACATGCCCAATTGCAAATTTTGACTTTTCTCCACTAGATAGTCAATTAATTCTCCAAGAATTATTAATTGCAACTTTAATACTTTTAAATCTAAAGATAGATTTATTATAAGTATATTAATTAAGCACTAAAGTCATCATCATATATAATCTTCCAAAGATTTTATGCTCAACCTTTTGCTTAATTATGGGCTTAGTCATAAGTTATTTTATCAAAAAATTAACCTATTATTGATTCCCAATTGAAAATTAAATCATTTAAAACATTTAATCCAAGGATTATATATTTTAAATATTCAACTTTTCAATTCTTTCTTGATTTCAATAGTCCAACTATTTAATCAATTTAATAAGGTACTATTTATTATATGATTACAATAATCCAATTATTTAATCAACTATAATTTTAATATTGATTACTATAATCCAATTATAAAATCAACTATCATTTTAATTCAATTATATGATTACTATAATCTAATTATAAAATCAACTATATAATGAATGAGTTTGTATATAGTCGAACTATATAATATTTTAAAACAACGTAAAATATTGACGAATGATATTTTGTTGAGCGCGTATGGCGAGTATTGAACGAATGTTGCAAATTCAATACTTGCCTCCCACTATTTTTCGTCGAGCCTCTAACCCTCTGTGGAGTACTCGGGAAACCGTGTTTCCTAGTGGGCTAGGATCCTGTTAAATAACATACAACCTTGACTTTGGCCAACAAGCTGTATGCTACTTAACCAGGTAGATCTCACAGATCAATTGGATCCAATCCAATTCCCAGATCCGGTTAGGTGGACATCCAAGTCCTAAACATATTACTCATGCCAATGTATCTAATACATTTTCTAACCTTATCCTCCGAATCATCTAGGTCTTGGCTTTGGCACAACAAACCTAATGACTCCAGTTAAGCGGGACCCATTGACAAGGAAAGTTTCGTAATCAATGTCGTTGGACAAGAAGTGATCTTGACTTTGGCCAACAAATCACAACTTGGACCACACACCGATGTGGAACAAAACTCTCATGATTCAAATACATCCATATTGACAAGGTCTTGACTTTGGCCAACAAACCAATGCCAATAGGATCTTGAACAAGAATCATTCAATGGAAGGATAATCGCTTAATATAAAACGAGGGTTTTTCGCGTGCAAATTGGCTACCAATTTAATTATCTTTGTTAGGTCTCATCATCATACACCCTTAAACATGCATTCTAAATACATAATAAAGCGAGTATGAAATAAAATAATAATGATATGCAGATGGATACTTTACACATTGATCCTAGATCAAATCTCTTCCTTTCTCACTCAAGCTAACACTTGTACTACTTCTACCCGTTACACTACACTTCTAAAGAAACCTCATATACATAGAGGGGAATAGGTGAGAAGAGAATACAAGAGAACGAAGGTGATAAGGCTGGACACGCAGGTCCAATTAATAAATCGAATTTATTACAACAATTTCTAAAATTGCCCACCCATCTAATATCCATCCGATATACATTATTCATTCAACACAACCATGTATTCACACACCAAAGCATGCTATCAATCAATCTAATCAAATTAATTAATCCGATAATTAAGTGATCATCCAATGTTCAAACAACGATTTGATTTTGTTCGAGTCAAACTCGTTTTTACGAATAAGTACTTGAAGTACGAATTCATGAATTAAATTAAACTACATCATTAAATATAATTTAACATGTATTTAATACTAATTCACTATTCAATTCCAAATTAAATATTACACTTTATTTAATAAACCTTGTACGATTTAAATTCCAAATCTAATCGTAACGCGTCTCAAAGACCGATTAACGTCCAACGTCAATTCAATTAAAGTCCAATGGGCTTTTGATTGATTTCTTAAGGCGTGGACTTTTGGTCAACTCGGGTCAAACCGATAACCAAAGTCCAATCCGGGATTTACCCCATAAGCCCATAAATCAATCTTGGCCCATTAGGCCCAATTGAACTTTAAAGGTTCATTAAGTCGCATTTGGGCTTTATGGTAAGGTTTTGGGCCCAATTGGATCCAATTCACTTGGCCTAAACCAAACTTGATAAATCAAGCCCAATAGGCCCAAATACAACATTAAGTCCAATTTCCAAAATTAGGCCCAAATAATTAAATTCAAAAATCCAATTTTCCCAATTTAATTACCAAAGTGCATTACATGATTAATAACCTAAATCAACATTTCTAAAACACCAAATTAGTCCAATTAATCATATGCTTATTTCATTATTATATGTCCAACACACAAATTGAAAAATCAAACCCATTACATGCTTCTTTAGTCTCGGCCAAAAGATGGATTTTGTGTCCGATTCGGTTTCGATCCAATCGAACCTACAATCGACATCAAATCACCATCCTAAATGATTTCACACAATCCAATTACAAAATCAAAAATCCAAGACATTAGGGCATATACACCAATTCGGCCAAGGTAAGATTTTGGGGATTTTTGTCCAATTCGAAATCCAATCCAATTCGATTCAAATTAACGTCAACCTAATCGATTCTAACTCATCAAATGAATTAAAAAATCAAAAATCCAAGATCCCAAAAACACCATAACATTCGGCCAAGGTATTAATTTTGGGGAAATAATTCGAAATCATTTTTCGTCAAATTGGTCCAACCAAAATGAAATTAAACATGTTATAAGCATACTCAAACATTCAATTTATTCAAATCATGCTCAAATCACATTTACCCAAATTTTAAATCCCTAAAATTTCATGCTTGCAACATTAGCTCTTGATTCCATTGTTGAGTTTTTCTAAGGTCCCAAGATCAAATCAAGACATGAAATAATGAGTGAATACATCAACGGAGGTAGCGGAATACTCACATCGATCGGTTGAGTCGATTTGGAGACGATTCGAAGCCAAAACACTCACTGCCTTGGGCGTGAACTGCAGCAGCCCACTTTCCTCCAAAACAGATTTTTGAGTTGACAAATGGAGCTCCGAGCTTCGTCCGACGGATCCCGGCTCATGGGTGAACCTCCCTACCACCTTCGCAAGACTCGTAAGTGTGCTAGCACATGATTTATCACCATGAAAATCACTCTTGGCTCCCCAATTGTTCACGCCATTTCAGTTCAAAAACCAGTGAGTTTATGAAGCTTTGGGCGTGAGAGAGATGAGAGAGAAATGTGTTTGTTGACTTGATAAAATGTAAAGCAAAAATTGATTATATATTTTCCAAAAATAAAATCAATTTTCATTTAACTTTATCAAATAAATTAAATGAATTATTGGAGCCAAATACCAAAAGTTTTCCCTCCAAAATGCTTTATGTCAAGTCCATCACTATTCACATCAACTTTAAGTCATATCAACTTTAAGTCATGTCTTTCAATCAATCAATCACATCAATCAAAGTGACATTTGATTGACGCTTGATGTGACGATTGATTTGATGCTTGATGTGACTTGCATCGCCGCACTCGAATTCGAAATACGAATGTGCTCGCAATCACACTCGGGCTCGGGTTCGCTAATTCCAAATTAACGATTTTTCCGTCGCGTCGCAATTAAATGATTACGCCTAGCGAATTCACTATTCACGTCGCTAACGAATTAATTCTAAATTAATTCGTTCTCCCGAATTAAAATCTAATTTTAATTCCGCGTCGAAATCTAATTTTGTTTAATATATCGAATATATTAATTTACCGATTAATTCTAAATTAATCGTTATCTCTCTCTAGATAATATTTTATCCTAGATAAAATATCTCCGTAATTAATCCTAGATTAATTTTCTCTCTCTTCTATATAATCCCATATTATTCAAGAGTGCGAGTTGTGCGTCATCGGTGGATTATCGGGAAGCGACCCATGAGATCTCCGGATAAGTTGGCTATAAATACGGTCGTCGGTGTAACCGAATCACGTACGTACCAAGTACTACGTTCTACCGATTTACGAGACAAGGTCGACTCCTAGCAAAGTACCAAGTCTACCCAATTCTCCGGACATATCCTTTTAAGAATATTTAGATCTATATCAAGCATAGTATACTAATGTATTGTGTGTATCGGCCCAGTATCGGATAGTCACGTGTTAGGGCTGGGGCTGGATAAGTGTCTACCCCGTCCGAAACACATATCGGATGTCTGGTAACTAGTCTCTATAATCAGATATTCATGACCTGGTCATAATATCACGATTGGATGCGCATCACTTAAGAGCACTAATACCGTATCCTGCGTGACATCATCTCCAATATGACTGAAGTGACACTTCCGTCTTGACATCACACCCAATACTCTACGACTCTCTGATAAACCCAGAAGTGGTGAACACAGAACCTGGTCAGAGCCCCCAACCACCAAAACCAAAGTTTATCGATTATCGTAAGTATTAGCGATGCAAGTCTCAGGTTAAGACTATACACACCTACCTTGATTTCGGCCTCCCATAGACACATAGTCATAATACCAATGGGATTCCGAGGGGTCTATCCAGAGCGAAGCTGTTTCCCGTACCATCGGTGAAACACGACCTCCTATCGCACTTGCATAAGTCTCCAACACTTATATATATGAGAACTATGTCGTTGTGCCCTCACAACGCACATAAGTGCAATACTAGCCTATTCCGCATTATCGATGTCCAGTCTCGATAATACTACGGCTAGGGATATTTAATGATTAATCCTTCGTGGACTGATACTGTCTCATATCATCTCAATCCAGGAACTAATCATAGGGACCTCTCTTCATTTATATATCTATGGTGATCTAATCACAAATGATGAGAGTGCAATTTCCTTATTACATAGTTAATTTGCTACAACAACACAATGATCTGTGCAAATAGTGACGCTATGGGTCACATTATCCAACAGTAAGGATATTTCCGGAGAATTGGGTAGGCATGGCGCTTTGCTAGAAGCCAACCTTGTCTTGTGAATCGGTAAAACGTAGTACTTGGTACGTACGTGTTCGGATAGTCCGACGACCGTATTTACTGCCAACATATCTGGAGATCTCATGGGTCGCTTCCCAATGATTTACTAATGATGTATGACTCGCACTTTAATTAATCTGGGATTAATTCGAAGAGAGAGAAAATTAATCTAGGATTAATTTTGGAGATATTTTATCGAGGATAAAATATCAATAAAAGAGAGATAACGATTAATTTGGAATTAATCGGTAAATTAATATATTTGATATATTAAACGAAATTGGATTTCGATGTGGAATTAAAATTGGATTTTAATTCGGGCGAACGAATTAATTTAGAATTAATTCGTTCGTGACGTGAATAGTGAATTCGCTAGGCGTAATAATTTAATTAGGACGCGACATATAAATCGTTAATTTGGAATTAACGAATCCGAGCCCGAGATTATTTGCGAGCGCATTCGAATTTCGATTCGAGTGCGGCACGCAAATTAAATCAAGCGTCAGATCATTAGTCGCATCAAGCGTTAAATCGCTAGTCGTTTCAAGCGTCAAATCACTTGTCACTTTGAGTGATGTGACTTGACAACTTGAAAGACTTGATGTGACTTGATGGATTTGTGATGTTGGAGTGTGGAACACTCAAGCTAATTAAAGTTGGTATATTTGACTTTTTGAAAGTTAAATTAAATGGAAATTCATTTGTTTATTTTTGGAAAATATATAAATGAATTGTTTTACCATTTACCAACTTAATCTCTCTCTTTCATCTTCATCCTTCTCTCCCAAAGGCTCACGCCCAAAGGCAGTGAACTGCCACTGTTTGGGCGTGAATCATGAAGGATTTTAGGCATGTTTTTTTGGCAAAATTGCCTAGTGCTAGCACACCGAGAGTTATACGAAGGTGTTAGGGAAACTCACCCACGAGCCGGGAATCAAACGACGAAGATTCGGAGCTCAAATCTTGGATTCTTGAAGACTCAAAACTGATTTTTTGAGCAGTGGGCGCCACTTTGAAGGAAAAAAACTTGAAGTTTTGTTCGTCGTTTCGTCTCAACCGATCAATGTAAGTATTCCGCAACTTCTTTGATATGTATTTCACACATCTTCATGCTTGTTTGATGATCTTGGGACCTAGATTTAAACCAACAATGGCATCAAGAGCCTTGGTTCAAGCATGAAACTTTTAGGGTTAAAATTTGGGTAAACTTGTTTTGAGCATGATTTGAATGAATTGAATGTTTGAGTATGCTTATAACATGTTTAATTAAGGATTGATTGGATCAATTTAATGAAATAATGATTGGATCATATTTTCCCCAAAATATCACCTTGGCCGAATGTATAAAGGTTTTTGGAATTCTTGGAATTTTTCATTTTGATTCATTGGATGAGTTGTAATGATGTTGGATGATGTTAATTTGAGATTGAATTGGATTAAATTTTGAATTGAACAAAAATCCCCAATTCCTAATGTTGGCCGAATGGTATATGCCCTAGAATGTCTTGGAATTTTGATTTTTTAATTCATTGGATGTGTTGGAAATCATTCGGGATGAGGACTTAATATCGATTGTGAAATTAATTGGATTGAATTCGAATCGGATAAAAAGTCCCTCTTTGGCCGAGACACTTTAAGCATGTAAATTGGTTTGATTTTTCATCAAAGTATGTTGGACATGTGATGATGATAAAAGCATGATTTATTGGACTAATTTAATGTTTTGGAAATATTAATTAGGTGATTAATCATGATATACACTTTAGGTTAATTAAATTGGAAATTTGGAATTTGGTAATTTAATTATTTGGGCCTTAAAATTAGATTTGGGCTTTTAAAGTTATAAATGGGCTTATTGGGCTTTGTTGTACAAAGTTGGATTTAGGCAAATTGGATTGGATCCAATTGGGCCCAAAACCACTTCCGTTAAGCCCAAATGCGACTTAATGAACCTTTAAAGTTTAATTGGGCCTAATGGGCCAAGATTGATTTATAGGCTTATGGGGTAAATCCCGGATTGGATTTTGGTTATTCGGTTTGACCCGAGTTGACCAAAAGTCCACGCCTTAAGAAATCAATTGAAAGCCCATTAGACTTTAATTGAATTGACGTTGGACGTTAATCGGTCTTTGAGACGCGTTACGATTAAATTTGGAATTTAAGTCGTAAAAGGTTTATTATTAAAGTGTAATATTTAATTTGGAATTAAATAACGAATTAGAATCGAATGCATATTAAATTGGATTTAATGACGTAGTTTAATTTAATTCGAGAATTCATACTTTGAGTACTTATTCGCAAAACGAGTTTGACTCGCACAAAATCAAATCGTTGTTTGAACATTGGATGATCACTAATTATCAGATTAATTAATTTGATTAGATTGATTGATAACATGCTTGTGTGAATACATGGTTGTGATGAATGAATAATGTATATCAGATGGAATTAGTTGGGTGGGGGCAATTTGGAAATTATTGTAATAAATTCGATTTATTAAATTGGACTGCGTGTCCAACCTTATCACCTCTATTCTCTTTGTATTCTCTCTCACCTATTCCCCTCAATGTAAATGAGGTTTCTTTAGAAGTGTAGTGTAACGGGTAGAAGTAATACAAGTGCTAGCTTGAGAGAGAAAGAGAGAGATTTGATCTAGGATCAACGTGTTAAGTATCCATCCGCATATCATTATTATTTATTTTCATATGCGCTTATTATGTATTTAGAATGCATGTTTAAGGGTGTATGATGATGAGACCTTAACAAAGATAATAAATTGGTAGCCAATTTGCACGCGAAAAACCCTCAACAAATATCATGCGTTTTTCCTTCCATTGAGTGATTCTTACTCAAGATCCGAGATTGGCATTGGGTTATTGGCCAAAGTCAAGCCCTTTGTCCGTCGAAGATGTGTTTGAATCACGAGAGCTTTGTTCCATATCAGTGTCTTGTCCAAGTTGTGGTTTGTTAGCCAAAGTCAAGACCACTTCTTGTCACTCGACATTGATTACGAAGCTTTCCATGGTCAATGGGTCGCGCTTGACTGGGATCATTAGGTTTGTTGTGCCAAAGCCAAGGCCTAGTTGATTCAGAGGAAAAGGTTAGGGTACATATTGGATATGTAGGCATATATGGGATATATGTTTCGGACTTGGATGTCCACCTACCGGATCTAGGAGTTGGATTGGATCCAATTGATCTTAGAGATCTACCTAGTTAATTATCATACAATTTGTTGGCCAAAGTCAAGATTGTGTTACATTTAACGGGATCCTAGCCCACTAGGAAACACGGTTTCCCGAGTACTCGACAGAGGGTTAGAGGCTCGCCGAAAAATAGTGGGAGGCAAGAATTGAATTTGTAATATTCGTTCAAATACTTGCCATACGCGCTCAAATAAATATCACTCGTCAAATAATTAAAAGTATTAGTTGGACTAATATTTAATGTTGTTTTAATTAATATAGTTTGACTATATTCAAATAAATTTAATAAATAATTGATTTTATAATTGGATTATAGTAATCAATATAATTGAATTAATATTACAGTTGATTAAATAATTGGATTATTGTAATCATTATAATAAATAGTACCTGAAATAATTGATTAAATAGTTGGACTATTAAAATCAAGAAATATTGAAAATTAGACATTTAAATATAATCATGGATTAAAATATTTAAATGGTTTAAATTTTCAAATTGAGAATGAAATTTCAGGATGATCCTGGAAATAAATAATAAGTTACTTTATTTGATAAAATAACCTATTATGCCTTAGCCCAGAATTAAGCAAATAGTAGAGCATAATCTTTGGAAGATTTATGTGATGATAACTTTAGTGCTTAATTCAATATACTTGTAATAAATCTATGTTTAGATTTAAGAAGTATTATATTTGCAATTAATAATTCTTGGAGAATTAATGACTAATCTCAAGGAGATAAAGTCAAACTATGCAATTAGATAAGTAGCGCAAGGCGTACTTTACGTCAATATTCTAGAAATCCAAGGCTGGGCCAAAGACTTCTAAAATATTGAAAAAGGGTAAAGGCAAGATCATTATATCTTCTGGGAAGATAAAGGACGTATCCCAAAGTGACTGCCGTTTGGATATGGCAGACACGAAGGAATTAAAGAAAGGGCAAGACTCTGACTTTAAGAATGTTTGTCAAAATTATGTCCATTACTAGTATTAAAATTGGATTTTAAAATACTTAGTGTGGTACATAAAATATATGGATTGATGTTCAGAATCTGTTGTGAGCAGGATACTGACTTCAAGCTCAGATTCATCTGCGAATCGGAAACGGGATGAAAGTCCTGTTTCGACCGTAGATACCTAAGTTTAGGAACTACCATTCGGGTGTGTACATATATTAGGAAACTGTTATAATGTAACAAGTTTGACTAGGAACATTATCTCTATATTAGTGTTTAACCCGCTGCGGGTGAACCTTTATATTCTAGAACACTAAAGTGTTTTATTATATAAAGATGATATTGAGATAAACACATTAGATGTGAATAACAGTATTTATATTTTGAATATAAATAAAATCTCGAACATATAATATGACAAACAAATAGCTCAAACTGATTTGATCAGTAGAGACTTATTTGTGGCATTGTTGTCTAGGACACAATTAAACAAGACTCGTATATCCACACTTTTGAAGAGTGGGTACTATGACTGATTTGACTATTCAAATAAAGTCTACGAATCTATTTATTAGGTAAAGTACTTAAAACACTATTTACTTGGTAATAGTGTAAGTGCCACCGATCTGTTAGCCCTATTCATAGTGAAGTAAGTGGGCCCATATCTAGCTAGGCTAGATATGGAAATGAATGTTTCGTGACCTTAACGGATATGGCATCACGTTATGGTTATGTGTTTCTTTTGAAGAACACAAATCGGAAACTTTTAAAGTTTCGACACGAAATAAACAAACAGATCGGCTAAAGTATTAAACCTCACGGTAAGACCGTAATGGAAAACACTTAAGCAATAAGTTTAACAAATACATGAGAGAGTATAGTATTCTTTCAAATGAGGACTCCTCCCGGAACACATCAATTGACGGTGTGTCCGAACGGAGAAACCGGATTTTGTTGGACATGATAAGGTTTATCATGAGTCGCTCTAAGCTACCATTTTCCTTCAACAGATATGCATTAACAGTGCAAAACTTATTTAGAATAAGGTTCCATGAAAATCAATATGACAGAATTCATATTGGATATGAACGGGAAAGAAACTGGGTTTCACACTCCCATAGATTTGGGTATGCTGGGCATATGTTTGGATGATACCAAACTAAAAACCTAAATCGGATAAGTGCCAATTATAGGTTATCCTAAGGAAAACCATAAGTATAGTACTTATACATCTCACTAGAGAACAATTATAATTGTTGCTCACCATGCGGTCTTCCTTAGAGGAATACCAATATGCAGTGGTAAGTGGGAGGACAGTAAAACTCGATGAAAATCGGAGTGATACTTTTCAAGGCACGAAGTCCTTAATGGAACATAAATAGTTCATCAAGGATGAAACTATACCAGTAATCTTCGAATACACAAGAACCGCGTAGATCGGAGAGAATCAGAAAACAACCTGGGGTATGGGTTTCTGATGTCATCTCATAAAGATGTCAATCTTATTGAGGAAGACAAACCGACTACGAATGAGGAAGTGATACGAGATATCGACTCCCATCATGGCAAAGTGCCATGAGTCCGAAATGGATTCCATGTATAACAACTACGATTGGATACTAGTTGAAGTACCGTAAGGCATTGTGCCTATTGGTACTGTATAAGTCTTCAAGGAAGACATACATGGAAGGCAACATACCAACATACAAAGCTAGGCTTATAGCGGAAAGGTATCGTTATCAACATTGTGTTGATTACGGTTCAACCTTTTACTTGTTGCCACGGTAAATCCATTTGGATAATGCTTGCTGAAGCTGCACGTTTCATTTATGAAATGTGTCAGTTAAAGATCAAAATCGCTTTCCTTAATCGGAAACCTTTTGGAGGATGTTTATAACATCCTGACGATTTTGTCGTACTAAAACAAGCAAACAAGGTTTGGAGGTTATTCGATCTATGTTTGGACTGAAGCAAGCAATAGGTTATTGGAACTAACGTTTTGTGTAATCATAATGGTGTATGATTTAATTCAAAACGAAAATGATTCTTGTGTATATAAGGAGGTTAGTGGGAGCGCACTGACAATGTATGTCCTGATTAAAATAATGATAACATATTCATTTCTTGGAAATGAAATTCCCATATAAAACAGTCGGTGAAAGCTTGGCTTTCGAGAAAAATTCTCCGTAGAATTCTTGGGAGTAACAACCTTTATTCTAGGAATAAAGATCTTCTGGGATAGATTAAGTTGTTAAAACTCTGCGAGAACTCGTACATTGAAAAATGTACGTGACCTGGTGTCTCATAGGCTTTGAGCATATGGATTCACAATCAGGCCAATCCAAGTGATAGTCACTGGATTGATGTTAAGAATATCCGTTAGAATCTTAGAGATCTAAGGATGCTGTCTTAATCTGTGGAGAAGGAGAACTTGAAGTGACTGGGATCACTACTGCAAGTTTCCAAACCGATAAAACGACTGAAAGTCGCAAACGGTACTATACAGTTTGAATAACGGTACAGTGAGCTGGAAATTCCAAGCAAGATACTGTTACCGAATAAACAACAAATGCGGATTGTTACTACAGTTGAGGCAGTAATAGAAGCCATTTGGGTCGATAATAAATCTAATTAGATTAGATATAGTTCTGTTAGCAGCTGAGCTAGGCGTCAGCACAGGCTAAAGAATTAATGGTCTCATCAACGATCTAGATACATACTTCGACTATTCATCTGATTCATTCCGATCATACATCGTGGCGATGTGATGATCGTATAAATCGCATCAGACGATAATCATACAAATCCGCTGACGAAAGCTTTTCTCAACAATTTGAGCCAACCGTACATAGTTCGGGTGTTAGACACTTGAGTGACTGGCTATAGGCCAAGTGGGAGATTGTTGGACAGTTATGACCCATAGCGTCACTATTTGTACAGATCATGGTGTTGTTATACAAATTAACTATGTGACGAAGGAGATTGCACTCTTATCATTTGTGATTAGATCACCTAGATATATAAATGATGAGAGGTCCTTATGATTTGTTCCTTGATTGAGAATGATATGAGACAGCATCAATCAACGAAGGATAAATCATTAAATATCCCTAGTCAGAGTATTATCGAGATTGGACATCGATAAATACGTAAAAGACTAGTATCGCACTTGTGTGCGTTGAGAGGGCAGAACGACATAGTTCTCATATATTTAAGTATTGGATACTTATGCAAGTGCAGTAGGAGGTTGTGTTTCATCGATGGTACGAAAAACATCTTCGCTCTGGATAGACCCCATCGGGATCCCATTGGTAGTTTGACTATGTGTCTATGGGAGTCCGACATCAGGGTAGGTGTATTTGGTCTTAACCTGAGACTTGCACCGCTAATGCTTACGACAATCAATATACTTTAGTTGAGGTCGTCCAGGGCTTTAACCGGTTCTGTGTACGCCGATACTGGGTATATTGAGAATCGTAGAGTATTGGGTGTGATGTCAAGACGGAAGTATCACTCCAGTCATAGTGGAGATGATGTCACGCAGGATACGGTATTAGTACTCTTAAGTACTGCGCGGCCATCGGGATATTATGACTAGGTCATGTACATCCGATTATAGAGACTAGTTACTAGACATCCGACATGTGCTTCGTACGGGGCAGACACAACTCCAGCCCCAGGCCTAGCACATGACCATCCGATACTGGACCGATATACACTATACGATGTATACTACGCCTGATATAGAACACATATTCCTGTAAGGATATTTTCAGAGAATTGGGTAGGCATAGCGCTTTGCTAGAAGCCAACCTTGTCTTGTGAATCGGTAAAACGTAGTACTTGATACGTACGTGTTCGGATAGTCCAACGACCGTATTTACTGCCAACATATCTGGAGATCTCATGGGTCGCTTCCCAATGATTCACCAATGATGTATGACTCGCACTTTAATTAATATGGGATTAATTCGAAGAGAGAGAAAATTAATCTAGGATTAATTTCGGAGATATTTTATCTAGGATAAAATATCAATAAAAGAGAGATAACGATTAATTTGGAATAATCGGTAAATTAATATATTTGATATATTAAACGAAATTGGATTTCGATGCGGAATTAAAATTGGATTTTAATTCGGGCGAACGAATTAATTTAGAATTAATTCGTTAGTGACGTGAATAGTGAATTCGCTAGGCGTAATCATTTAATTACGACGCGACAGATAAATCGTTAATTTGGAATTAACGAATTCGAGCCCGAGATTATTTACGAGCGCATTCGCTTTTCGAATTCGAGTGCGACACGTAAATTAAATCAAGCGTCACATCATTAGTCGCATCAAGCGTTAAATCGCTAGTCGTTTCAAGCGTCAAATCCCTTGTCACTTTGAGTGATGTGACTTGACAACTTGAAAGACTTGATGTGACTTGATGGATTTGTGATGTTGGAGTGTGGAACACTCAAGCTAATTAAAGTTGGTATATTTGACTTTTTGAAAGTTAAATTAAATGGAAATTCATTTGTTTATTTTTGGAAAATATATAATGAATTGTTTTACCATTTACCAACTTAATCTCTCTCTTTCATCTTCATCCTTCTCTCCCAAGGCTCACGCCCAAAGGCAGTGAACTGCCACTGTTTGGGCGTGAATCATGAAGGATTTTAGGCATGTTTTTTTGGCAAAATTGCCTAGTGCTAGCACACCGAGAGTTATACGAAGGTGTTAGGGAAACTCACCCACGAGCCGGGAATCAAACGACGAAGATTCGGAGCTCAAATCTTGGATTCTTGAAGACTCAAAACTGATTTTTTGAGCAGTGGGCGCCACTTTGAAGGAAAAAAACTTGAAGTTTTGTTCGTCGTTTCGTCTCAACCGATCAATGTAAGTATTCCGCAACTTCTTTGATATGTATTTCACACATCTTCATGCTTGTTTGATGATATTGGGACCTAGATTTAAACCAACACTATCAACATCATACCTTTGACAATATGGGTAGACACTTTCCCTACCCTAGGTCAATAGGTGGGAATACAGTGAGGCGAAGGACCGTATCATATGTAAATCGAATACAAAATGGGTATATATATCTTTCCTTCTCATTTGGGGGCCTTGGCATATTGCTAGATGTAAACCTTGGTCATTGAAATCGAACGACCATCTGATTGGAGGATAATTTATGTTCGATTAAATTGTCACGATTCATTTCATGTCCAACTTGAGGGGAACCCAAAAGGTCACACACAACAAAGTCGAAATCAATGGTTAACAGTGCACAATACATATTTTACATCATAGATGATTACTGTAGGAATTGTTCATAAATGGTTCAATGTGTTTAATTACTGAACAGATCATTTATGAGGTTCCATGGTGGCTTAGGGATTGGTGAATAATGATAGAGGCACTTTTGGAATTGGAATAAATAGTTTTTTAATAAAAAATACTATTCAAGTGAATAGTACCACATGAATAGTAATTTTTTTTAATTTTATTATTTTGTTATTTATTTTGAATTCCAATTCGGCCCAAACTCTTATTAGAGTTTTATAATCTCATTATACCACTTAATTAAGATCCAATGGCTAAGATTAAATTGGCTTTTATCCCACATCGGATTCTTAATTAATTTTGTTGTCTTTGGAGAACTATATAAACCCAAAGAATTCTTCACAAATCTTTGCACCAAACATTTCATATCTTGGGTTTATATAAGTGAGCAACTCTAAAGTTTAAGAGTAAGCCACTGATTTTGTGGATCCTTAAGTCTAATTGACTAGAGGAATCTCGAGTTAAAAGTTTTAAGGTATTTGCCTAGGCTAGCACCAAGGGCAAAATACCCGTGCACTCAAAGCGTAGTCTTGCCGTTGAGTTTTGGCTTTGGTGTGTGCATCTTTGGAGGCCACACACTTGGGTGGCTCTTTGGAACGTGGAAGAGCTTGCTGAGTTCGAGAAAAGGTTGTAGATTGGAGGGAGGACTAGAGGAGTCTACGGTTCAAGTAAGTCTTTTTTCTTTCTTTATTTTAATTAGAGTTCTTATGATAGTTAGCATGTTTAGGTTTATATTCTTTTACATGTTTTATGAGTTTTATGCTTAGAATATATAGTAACATGCCTAGGCTTGTAGAATAATAAAAAAAAAATGGGTCTTGGGCAAAGGGAAAGCGGCATCATAATTTTTATTTTTATTTTCCGCTGCGCACTCACGGCCGCTTCCCAACAGTGGTATCAGAGCGCCATTTTTTTTGATTATTTCTCACTCATTTGAACTCGAAATTGGGTGTATAAAAGCTCATTGGAAAGCTAACACCCTGAAATTAATTTTAGGCACAAGTTTTGCTTGATTTGGTTAAGATTTGAATTGTGAAAATTCATTTAAAGTCATGCATCTACAGAAAAATTGAATAGTAAATTTATTTGAATAAAATAAAATGCTATATCATAATTAAATATTAATCAAAGTTATTTAATGCCTAAAATAATTCGAACATATTAAAACTCATATGCTTGATGATTATATGTTTGATTAGAATTGGCATGATTATTTTAGGGTGCAAGCATCTAAAGACTTTCTAAGAAATAGATAGTGTATTGCTTATCCCTTAGCTAAGTAATTATTCCGTGATGAACTTAGGATTTATTATCTTTAAGGCTAATAAATATAAAATCACTTGTTTATAATAAAAGACATTATAAAAGATACAAGTGGGGTGGGACCAAGGAGTTAATAAAACTTTCCAAATTAAAGTTAATTTAACCAAAGGTATTACTAGAGTTAGATAATGATTTGATGTCTTCTTCACTCACTACCTTTTATAGCCAAAAGGAAAAGCTGTGAAGACATCTAGATAATCATTTACTCAAGGCTTACCTTAAAGCATATTTAAAGTGTTGGACTAATTTGGAGGATCTATTATTTATTCCTGTCACCAAGGCGATAAGAGCCTAATAGGTAAGGGTATTAAGAGAGTTCGCTCCACCCTCTATCTAGGGAACTTTCAATGGAGGAATCCATTTGACAGTTATTCACTTTAACTTGCTAAAATCCTCAATAATAATTTAAGTCTAAAATTTACCTCCCATTGTAAAGTATAGACCCAAAGGGCTTAAACCGTATTGGCAGGACTAGGTTTTACCAGACTGACCAATACCAATTTGTCCCTAAATCGTACTATTGACAATGATTTGACTTTTCTGAGTCATAAAACGCAGCGACCCTTAGGCGTGGTCTTATAACTTAGTGGCAAAGATTGGGTGTCCACAAGGACTAGCATAAGCTATGACATGTTTGATTGCCCAGCCCAATGATCAAGGAATTGTGATTTATATCATAAATTGGTTCAGAACCTACCTAATTATCATATTTTATAATGACCGACCCTAGTCGGAGTTATGAAATATGATAATGGGATCCTTGCCCACAAGAAATCCATCATATTGGGGTTGATGCGATTTGCCTAAAATTTTAAAATAATTGAGTGAGAGCAACTTCATAATATTAAAAGCCCATGTTATTATGAAACATTAATGAAAACATATTCCTAATTTTAACATTCTCTCTTAACAGGTGGGTTAACATATTTCACAAACATTCAAATGGCAAACAGAGTATCACTTCGTTCCATCCTTGATGAGCATAAGCTCAAAGGGGACAACTACAATGACTGGTTTAGAAGCCTTAAAATTGTCTTACGATAAGAAAAGATTTTCTATGTTCTTGAAAGACCATTTCCCCCTGAACCCGCAGAAGATGCTGACCAAAATACATTTGATGCTTGGAAGAAACACGTCGATGATGATGAGCAAGCAATTTACATAATGATTGGCTCTATGTCGAACGAACTTCAGAAAGCTCACAAAGATATGGATGCTCAATCCATCATCTTTCACTTGAAGGAGTTGTATGAAACTTCCGTTCATACCGTGAGATTCCAAGTGTCATGTGCCTTATTCCAAACAAGGTATTAGGAAGGATCTGTTAGTGGACATGTGCTTAAGATGATTGGCCATATTGAAAAATTGGCCAACCTTGGGTTCATCATGGATCATGAGATATGTCAGGATCTAATTCTTCAGTCATTACCAAAAGAATTCTCTAACTTTATTATGCAGTTTCATTTGTCTGATAAAGAAGCTACTTTAGCAGAATTGCATAATCTGATAAAGCAAGCAGAGAAGGACTTGAAATTGGAGTTTAAAACCTCCGTTATGCTTACGGGTACAGACCTGAAGCCACGAGGCCCAAAGAAAAATAAGGGCAAGACCAAGGCTCCAGATCACCTCAAGCCCAATGGTAAGGTGGAGAAGAAAAATGGATAGGGGAAATGTTTCTTTTGCGGAAAGAATGGTCATTGGAAGAAAGACATGAGATCCTTGAAAGCCAAGGAAGATAGGGAAGCCCAAGAGGCCAAGAAGCCCAATGCTTCAGGTATGTTGTATATGATTGAACTATATTCTCAAAAACTATGAACCTTCTCATTTGGAGGCCTTGGCATATTGCTAGATGTCAACCTTGGTCATTGAAATCGAACGACCATCTGATTGGAGGATAATTTATGTTTGATTAAATTATCACGATTCCTTTTATGTCCAACTTGAGGGGAACCCAAAAGGTCACACACAACAAAGTCGAAATCAATGGTTAACAGTGCACAATACATATTTTACATCATATATGATTGCTGTAGGAATTGTTCATAAATGGTTCAATGTGTTTAATTACTGAACAGATCATTTATGAGGTTCCATAGTGGCTTAGGGATTGGTGAATGATGATAGGGGCACTTTTGAAATTTGAATAAATTCTTTTTTTAATTAAAAAAAATACTATTCACGTGAATAGTACCACATGAATAGTAATTTTTTTTAAATTTTATTATTTTATTATTTTGTTATTTATTTTGAATTCCAATTCGGCCCAAACTCTTATTAGAGTTTTATAATCTCATTATACCAATTAATTAAGATCCAATGGCTAAGATTAAATTGGCTTTTATCCCACATCGGATTCTTAATTAATTTTGTTGTCTTTGGAGCACTATATAAACCCAAAGAATTCTTCACAAATCTTTGCACCAAACCTTTCATATCTTGGGTTTATATAAGTGAGCAACTCTAAAGTTTAAGAGTAAGCCACTGATTTTGAGGATCCTTAAGTCTAATTGACAAGAGGAACCTCGAGTTAAAAATTTTGAGGTATTTGCCTGGGCTAGCACCAAAGGCAAAATACCCGTGCACTAAAGGTGTAGTCTTGCCGTTGAGTTTTGGCTTTGGTGTGTACATCTTTGGAGGCCACACACTTGGGTGGCTATTTGGAACGTGGAAGAGCATGCTGAGTTCGAGAAAAGCTTGTAGATTGGAGGGAGGACTGGAGGAGTCTACGGTTCAAGTAATTCCTTTTTCTTTCTTTATTTTAATTAGAGTTCTTATGATAGTTAGCACATTTAGGTTTATATTCTTTGCATGTTTTATGAGTTTTATGCTTAGAATATATGGTAACATGCCTAGGCTAGTAGAATAATCAAAACAAATGGGTCTTGGGCAAAGTGAAAGCGGCATCATAGTTTTAATTTTTATTTTCCGCTGTGCACTCACGGCTGCTTCCCAACAGTGGTATCAGAGCGTCATTTTTGTTTTAATAACATTTGCTCTGTGTAGACATTGCATTTTTGCATAACACCCGATGAGGAGTCTTATATGGAGACAACTCCCTCTTAGTCATGAAAGTCGCGGGAAAAGAACGTTGGAAGGGTAAAGTTGGAAAACACTATTTTTTATGGATTGCTCCGAGTTGTTTCGCTTCGATTGCTTGCTATACCTTCGTTTCTAAGCTCACCTTAGGCCCAAAACTCCCCTAGACCACATACCTAATCCAAACCAAGCCCAAATATCCAAGTCAACCCAAGTCAAACCAAGTCAACCCAAGTCAAACCAAACCCATGCCCATTAGATGTGATTCACGCCCATTGCCCTTTATTTAGGTAAATTACACATTAATCACATGTTAAAATCTTGTTAAATCCTTACCTAAATAAAAGAAATCAAATAAAATCATTACCAAATCAAATCCAATCCCAAATCCTAATTAGGAGATGCATTCCTTATTAGAAACCAATTAGGAGATTCCTTCCTAATCTAAAAAGGAAAGCCTTTTCCCTTTGCCTATAAAAAGAGGCCTTCACCCCCATTCACAACCCTAGCTCACATATCTCCCTCACACGCCCAAAGCACTCTCTTAAGCCTCCATTACACGCCCAAGCATCCCCCAGAACCCTCCATTGCCGCACCTTCAAAATCCAATAGCCTCCATTGCCGCCCCTTCCCTCCATCATCAACACCCTTCACGCCCAAGCCCTAAACTTAACCCTCCATTGCCGAGTTCCAGCCCCCATTCACAGCCCTAAAACACCCTCAAATAAACCTTATTTCCAGCCCTTAAGTTCCGCAAAAACACCCCCCAAAGCAGCTCCAAATCGGCGCCAAAACAGCCCCTGAAAACGGCTTCACTGCACTGGTGAACTGCCGAATTTAGTCTTCTGTTCTGGTCTGATTCTGTTGCGGTTTTAGCCTCCAAAACAGTCCTAAAACCATCTTAAAACCATCCCAGAAATCTCCAAAAAGTTTCCCCAAAAAACCTTTACAAACGCACCTCCCGAGACCACCAAAATCACCCAAAACAGTCCAAAAACGCCCAAAACAGTGACCTGAAACGCAGCGACCAAACGGCGGTGAAACGAAGGTAAAACAGCAGCCCGAGCATCAAAACAGCAAGGAAAACAGTGAGCAAACAATCTTGAAAAGTTTCGGATCATTCGCCCTTCCAACGGACTTGGAAAGCACTTCCAAAGATTGACGAAAGAGGTTAGACCCGAGGGTACCTTTTACTTATTTTCTTTTGTTTTATTTTTATTTATTTTAGAATATTATCGCATGAGAGTCGTTTGAAGCATGATGTGATTGTTGGATGAGCGGGATATGTGTTTCCCTTTTGTGGTATATCAGATGGAAACCCGGACGTAAATTCCATAGCCGATTCCGAATGGACGGTAGTATGGTCTGCACTCGGGATACAATACCACGTACCACTTAAGATACACGTATCTCGTCTCATCCAAATTTGTATTCGAGCATGATGTAGTTCTAGGTTGTTTATTTATTATTTTAAGCATGTTTTAACGTAGTTTCGTTATTTAATTTTAAAGCATGATTATGTTCGTTTTATGCATGACGTTTAGTTTAGTTATATTTATGCTTTAGTCATTATTTGTTTGCATTGGTTCGATGGCTTAATTTGTTCAATGTGTGATATTGCGTGTTTATTGTTTAAAAATTATTTTCAAGCATGCGAACTTAGATTAGGAGTTAGTTAGACGAAAACATGTTAGATCTAGGTAACCTTTGAACATGATCATTGAGTAGATGCGGTCGATTTATTGCATAAATTATATCATCACAATGACATAAGTAAGGGACCATTCCGAACCCAACGGTTTGAGGTCTTCCTTGCGAGGGGTGAGTGCGGCCTTAAATCTTTGTCCCGGTTCACACCGGGTGGCGACTCCATTATTCTCCGGTTTAGTCCCCCGCGGACTATTCCGTACTCTCAACTAGGCCCTGAGTCTAGAACAGCATGCGTCGTCAAGTTCTGTTGTCTACAGTCTGTTATTGGGGAGGCTATGATTTCATATTCTTGGGGGCGTGTCATCCACTTTGCACCAGGTTATTAAGTTCTCGCATGGAGAGGAACTCATCACCATCAGAGTTGAAGTAGACAATGTTGTGGCTGCCTTAGACATACTGCCTTTCACAAGGTTCCAAGTGGTGGCAAACTTTGAAGAATGGGTGGACCCTAAAGTGGCTAGAATCATGGAGAGAATGAAATATGAGCTTGACATAGGCTTGAGTGTTAGAGGCCAGGGAATAAGAGCAATGCCAGATTTCAAGGGACAGACCACTAAGAGATGATTAGGGTATGAATCTGATGGGAATGAGCTGAAGATCGAGAAAAAAAAAGGGATGACGTTGATGGAATACTTTGTGAAAGCCACAAGATATCAAGGAGAGTATGAACCCGTAGAAGTCAATGGGATCATAATGCCAAGATTCGAGATCTTCAAGGATGTGATGAGCAAGGAACCATAGGCAGAGAACTTGCAAAAAAGGAAGATAAATGGGAAGAAGAACTACTACAGTTGGAGAATCTGACACTCAAAGAAAGCGAGAAGACGGAAGAAGACAAGGATGAAAATTACGAAGATGTTTATTTTCTTGACTTACTTGATTGTAATCCTGCATTTATTAATCATAAAGACATTGATTTTGCTTACTTGTTTGAGTTTTTTTCCTGTTTTTTACATCATAACATGCATGACATGAGCATATTTGACATTGACTCAATAAAGACAAATGCATTTAATCCAGGTATATGTGAAAACCCTGAAGAAATTTTAATTGCAAGTGAGGTTACATTTGATGAGCGGAAAAAAATTAGAGAGAATATTAATAAAATATGCAAAAGTATTTACCTGGTGCTATGAAGACATACCAGGAGTGGATAATGGTATTGCCCAGCATACGATACAAACTTATCCAAACATGAGACTAGTAAAACAGAAGCTCCGAAGAATGAAGCCTGAATGGGCCGAAAAGGTTAGGGAAGATGTTAAGAAGTAGATAGATGTGGGGTTCTTAGAGGTGGTGAAGTATCCGAGTGGTTAGCCAACATTGTGCCGGTACCGAAGAAGGATGGAAAGGTTAGGATGTGCGTGGATTATATGGACCTCAACAAAGATTTTCCGAAAGATGATTTTCCCATACCCTATATAGACGTGTTGATTGATAGCGCAGCTTTATCTGTTATGTACCCATTTGCGGATGGATTCTCAAGATATAATCAGGTCCTTATGGCTGAATAAGACAAGCATAAGACTACCTTGGTCATTGAGAATGGTACATATTGTTACAAGGTGATGCCGTTTGGACTTAAGAATACGGGAGCTACTTATCAACGAATGGCCACTATACTATTCCACGACTTGATACATAAGAAGATTGAGGTATACGTGGATGACATGATGGTTAAATCAGAGACGAGGAACAGAGATATAGAAGAACTGGAGAAATTCCTTCAAAGATTCGATAAGTACAACCTCCGACTCAACCCCAAGAAGTGTGTGTTTGGGATAACATTCAGAAAGTTTTAGGGCATACGGTAGGAATGAGAGGGATAGAAGTGGACTCTAAAAATATCAAGGCAATTACCGAGATGCTCTCGCCGAAGACAGAAAAGAAGTCAGAGCTTTTCTCGGGAAAATCCAGTATATCAGTTGATTCATTGCCAAGCTAACATTAGTATGTGAGCCCATCTTCAAGCTGTTGAGGATGGACCATCCTATGGAGTGGAATAGGTAATATCAAGAAGCTTTTGACAAAATCAAAGAATACTTGGTTAAACAGCCCGTCTTAAAACCCACAAGGCTAGACAAACCCTTGGTGTTGTATCTGATCATAGAACCCAAAGCTCTGGGGGTGATGATGGTACAAGCAGATGAGACATGGGTGCATCACCAAAAAAAACCTAGACGTGAAACAGTGAGCCACACCTTATGCTTTGGTTTACGGGATGAAGGCAGTGTTACTAGTGGAAATGGAGATATAGTCAATACGATACTAGTATAAGCAGGATTGCCTGAGCAGGAATGCACCGCGTAGAGGTTTGAACAGCTAGCATTATTGGATGAGAAAATGATAAAGGCCTTGTACCACATACAGCTATACCAGAAAATTTTGGGCAGGGCGTTCAACAAGAAGGTGCATCCTATGTGGGTAGACACTTTCCCTACCCTAGGTCAATAGGTGGGAATATAGTGAGGCGAGGGACCGTATCATATGTAAATCGCATACAGAATGGGTATATATATCTTTCCTTCTCATTTGGGGGCCTTGGTATATTGCTAGATGTCAACATTGGTCATTGAAATCGAACGACCATCTGATTGGAGGATAATTTATGTTCGATTAAATTATCACGATTCATTTCATGTCCAACTTGAGGGGAACCCAAAAGGTCACACGCTACAAAGTCGAAATCAATGGTTAACAGTGCACAATACATATTTTACATCATATATGATTGCTGTAGGAATTGTTCATAAACGGTTCAATGTGTTTAATTATTGAACAGATCATTTATGAGGTTCCATAGTGGCTTAGGGATTGGTGAATGATGATAGAGGCACTTTTGGAATTGGAATAAATAGTTTTTTTTAATAAAAAAAATACTATTAACGTGAATAATACCACATGAATAGTAATTTTTTTTTAAAATTTTATTATTTTGTTATTTATTTTGAATTCCAATTCGGCCTAAACTCTTATTAGAGTTTTATAATCTCATATACCACTTATTAAGATCCAATGGCTAAGATTAAATTGACTTTTATCCTACATCGGATTCTTAATTAATTTTGTTGTCTTTGGAGCACTATATAAACCCAAATAATTCTTCACAAATCTTTGCACCAAACCTTTCATATCTTGGGTTTATATAAGTGAGCAACTCTAAAGTTTAAGAGTAAGCCACTGATTTTGAGGATCCTTAAGTCTAATTGACTAGAGGAACCTCGAGTTAAAAGTTTTGAGGTATTTGCCTAGGCTAGCACCAAGGGCAAAATACCCATGCACTAAAGGCGTAGTCTTGCCGTTGAGTTTTGGCTTTGGTGTGTGCATCTTTGGAGGCCACACACTTGGGTGGCTATTTGGAAAGTGGAAGAGCTTGCTGAGTTCGAGAAAAGCTTGTAGATTGGAGGGAGGACTAGAGGAGTCTACGGTTCAAGTAAGTCCTTTTTCTTTCTTTATTTTAATTAGAGTTCTTATGATAGTTAGCTCGTTTAGGTTTATATTCTTTGCCATAGAATATATAGTAACAAGCATAGGCTTGTAAAAGAATCAAAACAAATGGGTCTTGGGCAAAGGGAAAACGACATCATAATTTTAATTTTTATTTTCCGCTGTGCACTCGCGGTCGCTTCCCAACAGAGGTAACAGAGAGTAGAAAACTCAGACAGGTCTGGGGATGACTTGTCTACCACCCCGTGAATAAGGAACATAACGGGATCTTGAGCCATGGGACCAAAGAGAACTGAGTAATCACCGGAGGAGAATTGGAAGAAGGAAAATATAAGCAGGCTAATGGGGCGACCAAAGCTTCTTATGGGCAAAGGGCACCAAAGGCCAAAAGGATCTCTAAAGGGGTGAAGACTTTAGCGCAAGGAAAGCCTAACCAAGGATGAAGTCAAGCAAATAGGACAAAGAAAACCCATCGGAATATAGAATGCATCCATGTATACATGCAGACACATCGCATACACGTAATTTTTATTTTGTGTTCGTAAGCTTTGCAGAAAAGAAAAAGCAGTAAGGATGAGAAAATCGAAGAATGGAGAGAAACAACCTCAGGAATGAGGATGAGTAAAGAGTCTCGAGAATGAGATGGGTTAGGGGTCGAAGTACCTCACCACCCTCAGTTCGATAGTTCAGGAATGAATCCTAGGGTCGAGGCCCACATTATCAACAGTTTTAGGAATGAATTCTAGGGCCGAGGCCCACGTCATCAATAGTTTGGGAATAAATCCCAGAAGTTGAAACACCACCTTATCATCTTGAAAAAAATCCTAAGCGGACCGAAGAGTCACGCAGGTGGACCAAAATGCCATCACCCAGCACAATTCAGGAATGAAACCCAGGGGTCGAAGAAACTCACCGTCAGTTCGGGAATGAGTCTCATAGATCGTAACATCTCACACTTGGAATGGTTTGGGAATGAACCCCAAAGATCGAAGCATATCACATTTGGAATGGTTAGGGAATGAACCCCAAAGATCGAAGCATCTCTCACTCGGAATAGTTTAGGAATGAACCCCAGAGATCGAAGCATTTCACATTCAGAATGGTTCGGGAAGGAACACTAGAGATTGAAGCATCTCACACTCGAAATAGTTCGGGAATAAAACCCTAAGATTGAAGCATCACAAAGATTGAAGCATCTCACACTCGAAATAGTTCGGGATATTTAATGATTAAACCTTTATGGATTGAGATGATATGAGACAGTATCAATCCATAAGGTTTAATCATTAAATATCCCTAGTCGTAGTATTATCGAGACTGGACATCGATAATGCGGAATAGACTAGTATTGCACTTGTGCGCATTGTGAGGGCATAACAGCATAGTTCTTATATGTTTAAGTATAGGATACTTATGCAAGTGCGATAGGAGGTTGTGTTTTATCGAGATGGTACGGCAAACGGCTTCGCTCTGGATAGACCCCGCGGAATCCCATTGGTAGTATGTATATGTGTCTATGGGAGTCCGTTTCAGGGTAGGTGTATTTGGTCTTAACCTGAGACTTACATCGCTAGTACTTGTGACAATCGGTAAACTTTGGTTTTGGTCGTCAAGGGCTTTAACAGGTTCTGTGTACGACTCTGCTGGGTTTATTGGGAATCGTAGTGTATTGGACGTGATGTCAAGACGGAAGTATCACTTTAGACATATGGAGATGATGATCACGCAGGGGTTCAGAATTGGTTCTCTATAGTGTTGCAACCATCGGGATAATATGACAAGGTCATGATTATCCTATTCAAAAAGACTAGTTGCTTGATATCCGATATGTGCTTAGTGCGGGGCAGACACTATTCCAGCCCCAGGCCTTGCACGTGACATCTAATACTAGATCGCAATACACAATACTACGGTATACAACGCCTGAAAAAGATCGTATATTCCAGTAAGAATATTTCTGGAGAATTAGGTAGGCATGGTGCTTTGCTAGAAGCCAACCTTGTCTCGTGAATCGGTAAAAATGTAGTACGAGGTACGTACGTGTTCGGATAGTCCGACGACCGTATTTACTGCCAACATATCCAGAGATCTCTTGGGTCGCTTCCCCGAAGATTCGCCGATCCAGAGTACATATATTGACAAAGTGTTGAAGAGATTCAACATGGATCAGTCCAAGAGATGACTGTTGCCAGTGTCACATGGCGTCTATCTATCTAAGGACATGTGTCCTAAAACTCAAGATGAGAGAGACAACATGAGTCGGATACCGTTCGCCTCGACAGTCGGATCGATCATGTATGCCATGATATGTACGCGACCTAATGTCTCATATGCTTTGAGCATGTGTAGTTGCTATCAGGCCGATCCAGGTGAAGGTCACTAGATGGCGGTTAAGAATATCCTAAAGTATCTTAGACGAACTAAGGATGCTTTCTTAATCTATGGAGATGGAGAACTTGAGGTAACTAGGTATACCGATGCAAGTTTCCAAACCGACAGAGATGACTGTAAGTCGCAATCGGGGTACATTTTTTGTTTGAATAACGGAGTAGTGAGCTGGAAATCATCCAAGGAAGAGACTGTTGCCGATTCAACAACAGAAGCGGAGTACATTGCTGCAGCTGAAGCAGCAAAGGAAGCAGTTTGGATCAGAAAATTCCTAATTGGATTCGGAGTAGTTCCGTTAGCAGCTGAGCCCGTTCCATTGTATTGTGACAATAACGGGGCTATAGCACAGGCTAAAGAACCGCAGTCTCATCAACGATCCAAGCATGTTATTCAATGTTTCCATCTGATACGTGAGATCATACATCGTGGCGATGTGAAGGTCGAGAAGGTCGCATCAGATGACAACATGGAAGATCCGCCGACGAAAGCGATTCCCCAGTAAAAGTTTGAGCGACATATACATAGTTCAGGTATTAGATGCTTGAGTGACTGGCTATAGGCCAAGTGGGAGATTGTTGGATAGTTATGACCCATAGCGTCACTGTTTGTAAAAGACATTGTGTTTTTGTACAAAATTAACTATGTAATAGTGAAATTGCCTTTTACCGATTTGTGATTCATTTACTTTGATATATATAAATGGTAAAAGTCCATATGATTAATTTCAGATTGAGATGATATGAGACAATATCAATCCATAAAGGTTTAATCATTAAATATCTCTAGTCGTAGTATTATCGAGACTGGACATCGATAATACGGAATAGACTAGTATTGCACTTGTGCACGTTGTGATGGCATAACGGCATAGTTCTCATATATTTTAGTATATGATACTTTTGCAAGTGCGATAGGAGGTTGTGTTGTACCAATGGTACGGAAAACGGCTTCGCTCTGGATAGACCCCGCGGAATCCCATTGGTAGTATGTATATATGTCTATGGGAGTCCGCTTCAGGGTAGGTGTATTTGGTCTTAACCTGAGACTTGCATCGCTAGTACTTGAGACAATCGGTAAACTTTGGTTTTGGTCGTCCAGGGCTTTAACAGGTTCTGTGTACGCCTCTGCTGGGTTTATTGGGAATCGTAGTGTATTGGATATGATGTCAAGACGGAAGTATCACTTTAGACATATGGAGATGATGATCACGCAGGGGTTCAGAACTGGTTCTCTATAGTGTTGCAACCATCGGGATAATATGACAAGGTCATGATTATCCTATTCAAAAAAGACTAGTTGCTTGATATCCGATATGTGCTTCGTACGGGGCAGATACTATTCCAGCCCCAGGCCTTGCACGTGACATCCGATACTGGATCGCAATACGCAATACTACGGTATACTACGCCTGATAAAGATCGTATATTCCAGTAAGAATATTTCTAGAGAATTAGGTAGGCATGGTGCTTTGCTAGAAGCCAACCTTGTCTCATAAATCGGTAAAAACGTAGTACGAGGTACGTACGTGTTCGGATAGTCCGACGACCGTATTTACTGCCAACATATCCAGAGATCTCTTGGGTCGCTTCCCGAAGATTCACCGATGACGTTTGATTCGAACTTTATTAATCTGGGATTAATTACGGAGAAACTTTATCTTGGATAAAGTACTATTTGAAGAGAGAGAAAGATTAATTTAGAATTAATCGACAAAATAATATATTCGATATATTAAACGAAATTGAATTTCGACGCGGAATTAAAATCGGATTTTAATTCGGGCAAACGAGTTAATTTAGAATTAATTCGTTAGCGACGTGAATAGTAATTTTGCTAGGCATAATTATTTAAATTACGTCGTGACAGAAATTCATTAATTCGGAATTAGTGAAACCGAGCCCGGAAGTGTTTGCAGACACACTCGCATTTTGAATCGAGTGGGGCCCACAAATCACATCGCGAGTCACATCACCCATCACTTTAGTGATTGATGGCTTGTCATATTTTTGGTGAGTGACATGCAGTCACTATTCATGATGGAGGTGGTTGTGTGCATTTAATGCAATTTTGGAGCCAAAATTTTCTTTGACTTTTTGAAAGGCATATACCAAATTTTGTAAGGCTTTTTTCATTATTGTTTTTAGAAAACAAAAGTGTGAAATACAAAACATAAAACTCTCTCTCTTCTCTCTCTTCGCCGTGAACCTACATGAAGGAAGACTTGGAGTTTTTCTTCATTTGCTAGCACAAATCAAAGGATCAAACAAAGGTGATAGGGAACCGAATCTTAGAGCTTGGATTTCTAAAAGCTTGGAGCTTCATCATCTTCCTCAAATCTCTTCTTGGCCGAATCATAGAGGACTTGGATGAGGAAATTTTTTTGTTGATCTACACATCTAAAATCGATCTTTGTAAGTATGTTTCCGCCATGCTTCTTAGTTATATTCATTCATTTCATTGCTTAAATTGATCTTGGGACATCAATAGAAACCAACAATGGTATCCTGGAGCCTTGTTTAAGCATGAAAATTTTAGGGTAAAATTTGGGTAAAATTGATTGAAGCATGATTTGATGAAATTATTTGATTAAGTATGCTTGTATGTTGATAACATGGTGTTATACATGATCAATTTTGTGAAAAATAAATTGGATGAATTTTCCCCCAAATAATGAGGCTTGGCCGAATGCTTATTGCCCTTGGAAGTCATGGTATTTTTTTTTTATGATCATTGGATGACTTGAAACGATTGGATATGTCGATTTGTAATTCGATCGGATTGAAAAATGAATTCAGACTAAAAATCCCACCTTGGCCGAGAGCTTCCTAGCATGTATGGACTTTATTTTGATTCAAAGAATGTTGGACATTATTTGGACAAATAGATACATAATTAATTGGTTAAATTGTATTTTGAAAATATTGATTTAGTTAATTAATTGATGTATTACACTTTAATTAATTAAGTTATAAAATTTGGAATTTTAAAATTTGGTTAATTGGGCTTGAAAATGTTATATTTGGGCATAATGGGCTTGGTTAGGCCAAGTTGGTTAGACCAATTGGATTGGATCCAAATTGGGCCTAAATCATTCCATTAAGTCCAAATGTAATAAATGGGCTTTAAAACTTTAATTGGACCATATGGGCTAAATTTGATTTTTTGACAAATGAGGGTGATTCCTTAAATGGGCTTGGTAATTGGGTTTGACCCATATTGACCAAAGCCCATGCCTTATAAAATCAATTGAAGGCCCATCAGACTTTAATTAAAGAAACATTGGATGTTAGTTGGGCTTTGAGACCCGATTAGAATAGATTTGGAATCTAAGTCATTAAAGCGCATTAAAAAGTATAGACATTTAATTTGGAATTAAAATGAATTAGTGTTGAATACGAATTAATTAGATTTAACGAGTAGTTCGATATAATTCAAGAATCATACTTAAGTACTTATTCTCAAACGAGTTGGACTCGCGCAAAATCAAATATTTGTTTGAACATTGGATGATCACTTATATTCAAAGATAATTAATTTGATTAATTTGATTGAATAACATGCTTGAATGAATATATGGATGTGATGAATGAATATCGTATATCGGATGGATATTAGAAGGGAAATGGTAATTTTGGAAATTATTGTAAATTTGGAATTTATAAATTGGACCTGCGTGTCCAGCCTTGTCACTTATTATCTTTTTGTATTCTCTTCTCACCTAATTCTCCTCATTGCAATGAGGTTTCTATTATTGTATTATGTAATTGGGTAGAAGTAGAATAGTGCTAGCCGGGGAGAGGAAATTGAGTGATTTGTTCTAGGAACAATCTGTTTATATATCCATCCGCATATCGTTATTAATTTACTTTCCGCGCCTTATTATGTTTTAGAAGCATGCTTAAGGGTGTATGATGAGACCTTAACAAAGATAATAAATTGGTTGCTAATTTACGCCAAAAACCCTCAAAATAATATTAAGCGATTTTTCATTCCGTTGAGTGATTCTTACTTAAGATCCAAAATTGGCATTGGTTTGTTGGCCAAAATCAAGGCCTTTGTCAATTGCGGATGTGTTTGAATCATGAGAGTTTTGTTCCATATCGGTGTCATGTCCAAGTCGTGATTTGTTGGCCAAAGTCAAGATCACTTCTTGTCCATCGACATTGATTACGAAACTTTCCATGTCAATGGGTTCCGCTTAACTGGAATCATTAAGCTTGTTATGCCAAAGCCAAGGCTTAGTTGATTCAGAGGAAAAAGGTAAGGAAACTGTATTGGATACATTGGCATATGTATTGTATATATGTTTCGGACTTGGATGTCCACCTACCGGATCTAGGAATTGGATGAGATCCAATTGATCTTCGAGATCTACCTAGTTAAATATCATACAACTTGTTGGCCAAAGTCAAGGTTGTGTGTTATTTAACGGGATCCTAGCCCACTAGGAAACTGGGTTTCCCGAGTACTCGGCAGAGGGTTAGAGGCTCGCCGAAAAATAGTGGGAGGCTAGTATTGAATTTACAATTTCATTCAGATACTTAGCTTTACGCGCTTTCAAATTATTTCGTCAAAACTATATTATTAGTTGGACTAATATAATGTTATTTTTCTTATAACAGTTAGACTGTACCCAAAATATCGTTGACTAGATAGTTAGACTGTCGTAGTCAAGATGACTGGAAAGGGAAATGTCCGAGACATTATCATGGCGACAATGTCTTCAAGGGCATGAACTTTGCAGATTGGGAGATAAATCTAAGGATAATCCTTGGAGCCGAGAGGCTGTTGTACACCATACAGACATCTCTTGGGCCTAAACCTATACCTGATCAGACACTTGAGCTGGAGCTTTGGAAGACTCACAGCGATGATTGTGATACTGCTCAGTCTATTATGCTTGCTTCAATGATTCAGCATTTCCGTCGTCAAAACAGGGACTTGGATCCTTATAACATGATGGCGAGGTTGCAAGATCTTCACCGATCTAACAAGAGGTCGCAACATGTCAGAAGGCCTGTCTGTTGAGTCCCATGTGGCACAGATGATTACTGACATAGATAAGCTAGCTACTATGGGGATAGTCTTTGAGGCTGAGATTACTATAGACATGGTCTTGCAATCTCTCCTCGACTCCTGGAGACAGTTCATCATAAACTACAATTTGATGAACACTGATGATACTCTTGGAGACTTATTGTCTACTCTCAAGGAAGCTGAGAAGGAGCTTCTGAAGGGCAACAAGCGCGAGGCACACTTTACTTCGACATCTCGGACACCAAGGGCTGGGCCAAGGCAACTGGAGGTGTGAAGAAGAAGAAGCAAAAAAGAAAGGGCAAGATCAAATCGTCAAAGGCTTCTGGGAAGCCTAAGGACAAATCTCAGGATGTTTGCCTCCAGTGCGGCAAGCGGGGTCACTGGAAGCTTGACTGCCGCGAGTATAAGGCGCTCCAGAAGGAGATAAAGGCGGGCAAGGCACCGACCACATGTATGTTTGTTATTTAAATAAACATGGCTACTTCTAATGTCAAAAATTAGATTTTTGATTCTGGTTGTGGTACTCATATATGTACTGATGTGCATGATCTGCAGATTAGTAGGAGACTGGCTTCAGGGGAGATTGATCTGGGTGTTGGAAACGGGACACCTGTTGCTGTTTTGGCCGTGGGCACTTTTGTTTTAGAACTACCATCGGGGCATGTACTTGAATGTAATGACTGTTATTATATACCTAGTTTGACTAGGAATATTATTTTTGTATCTATGTTAACCCAATGTGGGTATACTTTTGTATTTAGAAACACTGGGTGTTATTTATATAAAAATGATGTAGAAATTTACACTGCTGTTGCAAATAATGGTCTTTATATTTTGAATATAAATCTATCTCCAACATATAATATGACAAACAAAAGGCTCAAAATGAGTAAAAAAGATGAAACCTATATGTGGCATTGTCGTCTGGGACACATTAACAAGACTCGCATATCCACACTTTCGAAGAGTGGGTACTTGGATGGATTTGATCCATATTCATATAACGTCTGCGAATCTTGCTTATTAGGCAAAATGCCTAAATCACCTTTTAGCGGTAAAGGTGAACGCGCCACCGAACTGTTAGCCCTTGTTCATAGTGACGTTTGTGGGCCCATGTCTAGCCAGGCTAGAGGTGGATATGAATACTTCGTAACCTTTACAGATGATGCATCTCGTTATGGTTATGTGTATCTCATGAGACACAAGTCGGAAACTTTTGAGAAATTCAAAGAGTTTCGACACGAAGTTGAAAAACAGACAGGCAAGAGTATTAAGACATTACGGTCCGACCGTGGTGGCTAATACTTGAGCAATGAGTTTCTAGATTACTTGAAAGAATATGGTATTCTTTCACAGTGGACTCCTCCTGGAACATCGCAGTTAAACGGTGTGTCCAAATGGAGAAACCGTACTTTGTTGGACATGGTAAGGTATATGATGAGTCACACCGAGCTACCTATTTCCTTTTGGGGATATGCATTAAACAGTGCAATTCTTATTTTGAATAAGGTTCCGTGAAAGTCTATTCAACAGACTTCGTATGAGATATGGACAGGAAAGAAACCGGGTTTCTTGTTCCTGAAGATTTGGGGATGATGGGCATACGTCAAGCGTTTGGAAGGTAACAAACTTGAACCCAAATCGGATAAATGTCTTTTCGTAGGATATCATAGGGAAACCAAAGGATATTACTTATATCACCCACGAGAGAACAAAGTATTTGTTTCTCTACATGCGTTTTTCCTTGAGAAAAAATTCCTAAATGCAGTGGTTAGTGGGAGGAAAGTAGAACTTGATGAAAATCGTAGTGATACTGTTCCTGACATAGAATCCTCAACGGAACAAGAACAGTCCATCCGGGATAAGACTGTACCACAATCTTCGATTACACAAGGACCGCGTAGGTCGGAGAGAGTCAGGAAACAACCTGAGAGGTATGGGTACCTGATCTCACCGCATGTAGATATCAATCTCATTGAGGATAACGAACTACGTATGAGGAAGAGATACAAGATATCGATTCCGTTTTATGGAAAGAATCTATGAAGTCCGAGATGGATTCCATGTACACCAACCAAGTTTAGACACTGGTTGATGTACCAGAAGGTAGGGGTGAGCAAAACCAGTTTCGGTTCCGATTCCGCATAGAACCGGAACCTACCCGGAAAAATTCGGTTCTGCACTAAGTGGAACCGGAACCTACCCAATTAAACAGGGTACCCTATTATTCGGTTCCAATCTGGTTCCGGTTCGGTTCTGAATTACCCTATTTTAAAATGTTTTAATGAAAACTACATTCCAATACGAGTCCGTGGGAAAAAACGGGGACCAAATCGGAGTGCGGAAGCTCAAGAACGAAAAAAATGAAAATTTTTAATTGATATTGCATTTTTGTGATTAAAAAAAATGAATAAATAGGAAGTGAGCAAATTTATTTATCATTGTTTGCAGCATTCTCTATCAATTCGTTCAAAGCCATAGTTCAGAGTATCC
The DNA here is from genome assembly GCA_019454045.1 of Zanthoxylum bungeanum. Lineage (NCBI taxonomy): Eukaryota > Viridiplantae > Streptophyta > Magnoliopsida > Sapindales > Rutaceae > Zanthoxylum > Zanthoxylum bungeanum. The sequence continues at coordinate 272,930 of SKCR01011666.1, read as the reverse complement.
TAGAGCCTGCATATTAAGGAAAATTTTAGAAATGGATGGCTATTGGAATTTTGGGTATTGAGAGAGTAGTTTAGTTTACAGTACTTAAAATGAAATGCTTCAATTAGTAACTCGGTTCTGCATGAAACAGATCAAACATGGCTAGAAGTTACAAGTTATTAATCAGAAAACTTGTTACCTAAAAATAATTATGATGCGAATAGTTCCATCCTCGGAAGCTATAATTATTATGCCAAGCTCAGGATGAAAGCAAATTACAGTAACATTATTTGTGTGGCCTTCTAAGATTTGTACACAAGTTTTGGTTTCATAATCCCAAACCGGCTTCATGGTCCGATTCCGATTCCGATAATTTTGGAACCGGAACCTACCCGGATAAAATCGGTTCCTTTATTTTTGGAACCGGAACCTACCCGATTACAACCGGTTCCGGTTCCAAAACCGAAAAACCGGTCCGGTTCCAACCGGTTCCGGATAGACCCGGAACCGTTGCTCACCCCTATCAGAAGGCGTAAACCCTATTGGATGCAAATGGGTCTTCAAGAAGAAGACTGACATGGATGGCAACGTACAAACGTACAAAGCTAGGCTTGTAGCGAAGGGATATCGTCAACGATATGGTGTCGATTACGATGAACTTTCTCACCCGTTGCCATGATTAAATCCATTCGGATAATGCTTGCAATTGCTGCATATTTCGATTATGAGATTTGGCAGATGGACGTTAAAATCGCTTTCCTTAACGGAAACCTTTTAGAGGATGTTTATATGCAACAATCTGATGGTTTTATCGTGCCTAGACTTGCAAACAAGGTTTGTAAGTTAAATCGATCCATCTATGGATTGAAGTAAGCATCGCGGTCATGAAACCAATGTTTTGATGAGATCATAAAAGAATATGATTTCATTCAAAACGAAGATGATCATTGTGTATACAAGAAGGTTCGTGGGAGAGCACTGACTTTTATTATCCTTTATGTTGACGATGTATTGCTAATAGGCAATGACATTCCCATGTTAACGTCGGTGAAAGCTTGACTTTCATTGAAATTCTCCATGAAAGATATGGGAGAAGCAGCTTTTATTCTGGGAATAAAGATCTACCGGTATAGATCTAGAAAGCTGCTTGGACTTTCCCAGAGTACATATATTGACAAAGTGTTGAAGAGATTCAACATGGATCAGTCTAAGAGAGGACTGTTGCCAGTGTCACATGGCGTCTATCTATCTAAGGACATGTGTCCTAAAACTCAAGATGAGAGAGACAACATGAGTCGGATACCGTTCGCCTCGGCAGTCGGATCAATCATGTATGCTATGATATGTACGTGACCTGATGGCTCCTATGCTTTGAGCATGTGTAGTCGCTATCAGGCCGATCCAGGTGAAGGTCACTGGATGGCGGTTAAGAATATCCTAAAGTATCTTAGACGAACTGAGGATGCTTTCTTAATCTATGGAGATGGAGAACTTGAGGTAACTGGGTATACCGATGCAAGTTTTCAAACCGACAAAGACCACTGTAAGTCGCAATCGGGGTACATTTTTTGTTTGAATAACGGAGCAGTGAGCTGGAAATCATCCAAGCAAGAGACTGTTGCCGATTCAACAACAGAAGCGGAGTACATTGCTGCAGTTGAAGCAGCAAAGGAAGCAGTTTGGATCAGAAAATTCCTAATTGGATTAAGAGTAGTTCCGTTAGCAGCTGAGCTCGTTCCATTGTATTGTGACAATAACGGGGCTATAGCACAGGCTAAGGAACCGCGGTCTCATCAACGATCCAAGCTTGTTCTTCGACGTTTCCATCTGATACGTGAGATCATACATCGTGGTGATGTGAAGGTCGAGAAGGTCGCATCAGATGACAACATGGCAGATCCGCTGATGAAAGCGATTCCTCAGTAAAAGTTTGAGCGACATGTACATAGTTCAGGCATTAGATGCTTGAGTGACTGGCTATTGGCCAAGTGGGAGATTGTTGGACAGTTATGACCAATATTGTCACTGTTTGTAAAAGACATTGTGTTTTTTTTTTACAAAATTAACTATGTAATAGTGAAATTGCCTTTTACTGATTTGTGATTCATTTATTTTGATATTTATAAATGGTAAAAGTTCATATGATTAGTTCCGGATTGAGATGATATGAGACAATATCAATCCATAAAGGTTTAATCATTAAATATCCCTAGTCGTAGTATTATCGAGACTGGACATCGATAATGCGGAATAGACTAGTATTGCACTTGTGCACGTTGTGATGGCATAACGGCATAGTTCTCATATATTTTAGTATATGATACTTTTGCAAGTGCGATAAGAGGTTGTGTTTTACCGATGGTACGGAAAACGGCTTCGCTCTAGATAGACCACGCGGAATCCCATTGGTAGTATGTATATATGTCTGTGGGAGTCCGCTTCAGGGTAGGTGTATTTGGTCTTAACCTGAGACTTGCATCGCTAGTACTTGAGACAATCGGTAAACTTTGGTTTTTGTCGTCCAGGGCTTTAACAGGTTCTGTGTACGCCTCTGCTGGGTTTCTTGGGAATCATAGTGTATTGGATGTGATGTCAAGACGGAAGTATCACTTCAGACATATGGAGATGATGATCACGCAGAGGTTCAGAACTGGTTCTCTATAGTGTTGCAACCATCGGGATAGTATGACAAGGTCATGATTATCCGATTCAAAGAGACTAGTTGCTTGATATCCGATATGTGCTTCGTACGGGGCAAACACTATTCCAGTCCCAGGCCTTGCACGTGACATCTGATACTGGATCGCAATACGCAATACTAGGGTATACTACGCCTGATAAAGATCGTATATTCCAATAAGAATATTTCTGGAGAATTGGGTAGGCATGGTGCTTTGCTAGAAGCCAACCTTGTCTCGTAAATCGGTAAAAACGTAGTACGAGGTACGTACGTGTTCGGATAGTCCGACGATCGTATTTACTGCCAGTATATCAGGAGATCTCTTGGGTCGCTTCCCGAAATTCGCCAATGACGTTTGATTCGAACTTTATTAATCTGGGATTAAATACGGAGAAACTTTATCTTGGATAAAGTACTATTTGAAGAGAGAGAAAGATTAATTTGGAATTAATCGACAAAATAATATATTCAATATATTAAACGAAATTGGATTTCGACGCGGAATTAAAATCGGATTTTAATTCGGGCAAACGAGTTAATTTAGAATTAATTCGTTAGCGATGTGAATAGTAATTTCACTAGGCATAATTATTTAAATTTCATCACGACGGAAATTCGTTAATTCGGAATTAGTGAAACCGAGCCCGGAAGTGTTTGTGGACACACTTGCATTTTGAATGTGGGGCCCACAAGTCACATCGCGAGTCACATCACCCATCACTTTAGTGATTGATAGCTTGTCACCTTTTTGGTGAGTGACATGCAGTCACTATTCATGATGGAGGTGGTCGTGTGCATTTAATGCAATTTTGGAGCCAAAATTTACTTTGACTTTTTGAAATGCATATACTAAATTTTGTAAGGCTTTTTTCATTATTGTTTTTAGAAAACAAAAGTGTGAAATACAAAACATAAAACTCTCTCTCTTCTCTCTCTTTGCCGTGAACCTACATGAAGGAAGACTTGGAGTTTTTCTTCATTTGCTAGCACAAATCAAAGGATCAAGCAAAGGTGATAGGGAACCGAATCTTAGAGCTTGGATTTCTAAAAGCTTGAAGCTTCATCATCTTCCTCAAATCTCTTCTTGGCCGAATCATAGAGGACTTGGAGGAGGAATTTTTTTGTTGATCTACACATCCAAAACCGATCTTTGTAAGTATGTTTCCGCCATGCTTCTTAGTTATATTCATTCATTTCATTGCTTAAATTGATCTTGGGACATCAATAGAAACCAACAAAAATAATATTACAAAACAACCAAAATAGTGAACCAGAAAACAACCAAAACAATGAACTAGAAAACAAAAAAAACAACAACCAGAAAATAGCAAAATATCAACCAGAAAACAGCAAAATAGTGAGCAAAAATAGCAAAACAGCAAGTAGAAATAGCGAACCAGCGATCCTTCCGTCGATGGCCTAACGCACTTCCTAGAAAACAAATTAAAAGGTAAGACCTGAGGTCACCCTCACCATATTTATTTTTATAGTTCCGAAAGCTGCATGCTTCGCTGGACATGATATACATCCAGCCGGGAATGCGAAGTCCTACATTAAAAGACGACCAAATTTCTGGTCACATTCTTTTCTTTATGCGGCATTTTGTTATTTATTTTTATCTATTTAATGTTATGTTTTTTTTTAATCTATGTGTTCACTTTTATTATTATTTTATAATTTCACCTTTATTTTGTTTATGTTTTTCATGTTGATAACTATACGCATATGCATGGTTATATTTTTATGTCCGTTTACATTGCATTGATGATTATGTATGTTATTATCCCTTGCGGTATATCGGATGGAAACCCAAACATAAATTCTGTAGCCGAATCCAAATGGACGGTAGTGCGGTCTGTGCTTGGAATACAACTCCACGTGCCACTCAGGAAATACTCATACATGCATGATTAATCCCCCATTTTTTTTTTGCTATTTACTTATTGACGTTTTCCTTACTTTTGACTGTTTATTATAATTTTCGTTATCGCATCTCATATTTCTTAATTTAATATGCTTTTGGAACTATTTTATTATGATTATTAATATTTATGGGTGTGTAAATTTGTGTTTATTTGAATTATTTTACATGAACTGCATAAGACTTGTCTATACCATTATGTGAACCAGTCTATTATATTGGTATAAGTAAGGGACCATTCCGAACCCAACAGTTTGAGGTCTTCCCTTGCGATGGGTGAGTGCAGCCTTAAACCTTTCCCAATTCACACTGGGTGGTGACTCATCCATTCTCCGGTTTAGTCCCTCGTAGGCTACTCCGTACTCTTACGGGCTGCGAGCCCAACAGTGTCATGATTGCTGAGCATCATAGGCATAGCGGTAAATCCCGCTTCACTCCTACATCTATATTTCTGTCTTCTCATCCAAAAGATGTCGTCTTTTACATCCTATATATTGCTTAACTAGTACCTTCTCTCTTCATCGATTCTTCTAAATTACTTTTCTTCTAGATCTCTTACTTAGAACTATTTCCTCTTTTATTCTATTCTTGTGCTATATCTAAATATTTTCTGTTCCAATCTTTTCCATCTATGCATTCTCTTGATTCTATGAATATCTTGAGAAAAACTTCAAAGTTTATCTTCATTGTTACTGATTAACGATGGTTGGGAGGGTGGGAACTTATCTTGAGACTTTTCTGTTTATAGTGATCTAGTAGCACATATTCTTTGTCTAGGAGCCTATAATACTTGTGCATACACGTCTGGTGTGTTTTCTTACACTAGGGTACTACTGCTAAAACTCGTCTTGCTTGACTTCTTCAACCTAACTCCTGAGCATTTTCAACAATCGATCATTCCATATCTTCTGCAAAATTCTTCTAGATCCACGCTCCCTAACAAATTCATTATACTTCTTCTTTACTCCTTCTAGTTAATTTCTATTGCTTAACCTTCTGAAGTCGCTAATTTTTTCTCTGAGTACATCTATACTCTCTTTGCTATCTTTCTCACTAAGCTTGTCTTTTCACTTGACTTCCCTTCTCATCTTAGTTTCTTGAAATCCTCATGTATTTATTTCCCTGGAAACTTCATCATCTTTGATTGCTGGAGATATCCCTATTAAGTTTCTTGGTTCGGGTGCTATTCTCATCTGGTTATTCCTTCTTAATAAAATGAGACTTTTGTAAGTTATATTATACTCTTGAGAGTCTCTCTCTAATTTCTTTACCTTTTTGAGCCTTTACCAGCCCCTACGAGATTCTAATTCTAAGTCGACTTCTAGGTTTGGCTTGGCTTATTGTGACGTCAAACTTTCCTGTCTTATGTAGAATTTTGCTATCTTGTGATTTTCATCTAAGTTTTGTTGTACCTATTGATTCAACTATCTAGGTGTCTTATAATCCATCTATTTTGTCAAGTACTCAACCTTGTTTGATCTTCATTTTACTGGGTTTTAAGTTGAGAATGGCTATATGCTTAGATGTCTAGTTAAGTGTTTGATTACTTACCATAGTCAGGGTTATTGAAAGGAAAAATTCCTATTCATATTGCTGAGAACTGAGTTAACTAATCCATGCCTTAGGATTCCTTACTTTTATCACTAATTTCAAGGTCTTCACTTATATTTCTATCTCCAAGCTACATTACCAATGTTACTATACAATCTGAATTCTCTTATCACTTCTTGTTTCCTACTTACTGTTTTGATATCCTGTTTCTTTGCTTTACGCCATGTTTCTGAGGCTACTAGGGGTTTGTTCTTCTGACTACTTCCTAAGTTTCTGCTCTTCGCTCTTACTAGAATCACAATTATGACATATATTCTACTGTCCATACTGGTACTTTTTTCATTCCTATTTATCTCCAACCTCACGGGTCTATCTTTTCATACTTTTATGTCTTTTTTCTGGCCTTAATATAATCAGTAGGACCGACTTTGTTTAATTTATTCAGTGAACTCCTACTGGCCTTGCAAACATCGTGCTGAATTGCCTTGATCTTTAGACTATACTGGGTTATCTTCTTTATATCCTTGAAAACTTCCTTGATCCTTCTAGCTAATCTGGCCTCCAAGGTCTTTCACTTCTTAAGAAAAAATTTCATCGGGCTTCTTGCGATCATCAATATCTATGCTGGTTGAGTCTAGGGTAAACATCTTATATTTCGATGAATTTCAGTATCCTTGTTCTAGTACTTTGTGTCCTGGTAGAGTCTGTTTCTCATGTAAAGTAGGTATGAGATAGACTCTGTCAGGACGGCTTCCTTAACTGGTATGACTATACAGTTGAAAATTAGATAGCTATGGTCGTGTCTATATCAGATTGCTTTGGGTAAGGTAACTAATCATTCTTATTAATGCCCTTAATTTGCCTGCTTGTGGGCCTTGGTCTGGGTTTGGGGATCTGGGGTTCTCTAGTTCCCTACCGATATTTCTCATCTATGGGAACTCCCTAGACTATTCTCGATCTCTTGCTCCTTTTATCATTCTGTCTATTCCTTGTTGCTAGGAAAATTCACTGTTTATATGAGGTACTTGAGGCTCTAAAATCTATTTGAAAGAAATTTCTAAGGAGGGAAAGAATCTTATGTCTACTAGGCATTTTAACACTTGGTCGTGCTTTTCTATTCTCTTTGCTACTATAGATTCTGTATCTCTGCCTCATAGCCGTTCTTAGTGATTTGGGGAGCTTGCTATCTATACGAAGTGTTCAAGAGTTATTAGATCAACTGGAAGAATTTTGAGAAGGAAATGAATCTTACTTATGAGGAAATAACGTTTCTTAAGTATACTCGGTATTTTACTTTTGTTCAGACTTGCTATTTTCTACTTCTCAATTCCAAGTTCTGGTGTCTTCCATATTATCCCACTATGTGTCTCTGATTCTTACTACTATAGGTTTTGACATTTTCTTATCTATCTGCTTCTGTACCTCTATCTTTATTTGCTTCTTTTGATCATCTATTTATTCCTTCATGCTTTTCTTTCTAGCTTTCTCTTTCTACTTTCCTGAGTAGGTGTCCATTGAACTTACTATTCCTTCTGTCTCCTTACTTTTCTCATCTCCAACTGGTTAACTAACTATGAATACTTCTTTACTCCTTATAGCTTTTTCTTCCCACTTTCTAGATAACTTTTCTTAGAATCTTACGTACTTGAGGATCAGATACTGGAGAGACAGTCCATTGTAAACGAGTATCCCAGACATACTGCATATACAAAACTCCCAACACTCTACCCATGCAGTCACTGACTCTCTGGACCATGCTCTGATACTATTTTTGTAACATCCTCAATCTATGAGATGTTACCGACATGGAATAGGCCATACTATTCCCCTAAGTCTTTGACTACCGACCTATGTAATTAATATCTCGCATAAAAACTTATGCAAGGAACCACTGCCCAACTCATCACTCATGGATGTATAACAATTTTCATACATATACTCTGTTTTATTCTATAATACAACTCTGAAAATGACTATTATATTACGATGTATAAGAAATATTTACTAAACAAGTATATGTTACATGTCACTTCCTAACTCTAACTGTACTGGACTTTACTTCTAACTTGACCAGGTGGACTCCACACCTTAATGACTGCAACAGTATCCGTACCTCTAAGAAACCTGCAAGATAAGAAAACTGGGAGTGGGGGGGCTAGATCATTGTACAATCTAAGTGAGTGGAATATAAACTGAAATACTGAAATAAAATCAGTGGGTTCTGAAATCAAAGTCCAGAAATAACTTTATCTGAAAACAATTTTCCTGAAAAACTTTATATGAATTCTCTTTTATAAAACTTAATCTTTCTGAAAACTGCTTTTCGAAAACTTTTTTCTGAAATCTGCTCTTTGAAAACTATTTTCTTGAAATCCAGTCTTTGGAAACTCTTTATCTGAAAATCTGATATCTGAAAAACTTGACGCATGAGGTCGTTAAGTATCGCCGTCCTCCCAATACGCCTATCTGGAGCCAGGAATGTAAAACCATGACTTTGGGGCGTTATGTATCGTCGTCCCTCAAAGCACGCCACTTATGTCCCTGAAATTGATGGTCTTGGGGTATTACGTATCGCTATCCCCCAAGCCACAAACTAGAACTAGGGGTATGGATCTATGCTACCCTCCAAGCTCTAAAACTAAAATATGGGAGCGTTACGTATCTCTGTTTCACTCAGTCCTCTACATATGTACATGTTCTCTGTCCGTCAATTCCAAACTATATTTAGTTACATACTGGGGTGGTTTTTTCTCTATGCCCTGAAAACATAAAACTCATCTTTAAAACATTTGTTTTCTCAGTCATTCTTGAAATACACTGAATAAAATATAACTGATAACAAAATAGCTAACGCCATAAAACAGAAAAGTAAATCTGAATTCAAAACTTAATAAAACCAGTTTGAGAAAAAAGATCCACTCACTGTTTTAGAGTTTCTCTGGTCTTCCTTCACTTTGCTGGTGAAACCTGTGGTTCATGCGACGATCCCTTCTTTTGTATATTTCCTCATTTCTCAAGGTTTCAAGGTTGCCAATCTTTTAGCCTCTTCTTTCTTCTCTCTTTCTTTTTTCATTCTCTCCATTTTCTTCTTTTTATTCATTCTTCCTCTTCTTTTTCTTCTTCTTTTCCTTCTTTTCTTTCTCCCTCACGGTTTCTTCCTTCTTACTAGGGATTTATGAATAGTCCACTTTTTATACTTGGCCTTTTCTCAAAAAGAAAATTATAGAAAAATATAGAAACTTATAGAATTTACCGGAATGCCCTCGGGTACTATTCATCTGAAATTTTAATTTAAGTTTTTGACTCACTTCTGGTCCAAATTTGGAAAAATATTCAACTCAAAAGTTATAGATCTCGATCTCAGCTTTCCGACAGTATAAAGTTCATAGAAATTGGAGTTCATGTGATAACGTTATGGCCCAAATACCATGGGCTGTATGGAATAGAACATCGTAGAATTTCGTATCGAAGTTTCGAAGAATTTACTGTATATCCATAAAGTCATCCAAGAATGTAGGTATGCTCAGATATTATTTTATATTATGTAATTCTCTTCTCGCCATCTAACAATACTACAGTCAACAGTAGTAGAGGCTACCAGTTGTTACACTATTCTTTACTGGTTCTTCTCTTGTTGGGCCCTAAGTTGAGGACGAATACATGCTCACAAGCTTGCTTAGAGTCTTCATTTATTCTGTTGTCTCAAATCTACATTACCTATGTCAGTATACGTAGTGAATCCTCTTGAAACTTTTGTTTCATTCTTACTGTTTTCAGATCCTATCTCTTGGCTCTACGCCATGCTACTGAGACTTGTGGTGGTTCGTTCTTTTGATTACTTCCTAGATCTCTGCTCTCTGCTATAAGTCGTAGCTATGGCACTTTGTTCTACTGTCTATACTGGTACTTTTTTCACTTCTAAATATCTCCAATTTCACGGGTCTATTCTTTTATACTTCACGATTTTCTATTGGCTTTGGGTTGTTTTATTGGTTCTGCTAAGTTTAATCTATTCTGTGGACTTCTACTAGTACTGTAAGCCTTATGCTAACTTGTCTAGATATTTGGGCTATACCGGGTTCTCTTCTATACATCTTTGAAAACTTCTTTAATCCTTTTCTGGGTGACCTACCTTCCAAGGTCTTTCCATTTCTTAAAATGAACTCTCATCGGGCTTCTTACAGTTGACTTTATCTTAAGCTGAGAAAGGATAGGGCAAACCTTTACATCTCGATAGTTATCATTGTCCTTATTCTAGTACTTTGTGTCATGGTAGAGACTATTTCTCATGTAAGATGGGTATGATGTAGGCTATGTCAGGGCAGCTTTCTTAAGTGGTATCACTAAGTGGTTGTGAACTAGATAGCTTATGGTTTTATCTCCATCGAATTGCTTGTGATAAGGTAACTAATATTTTATGTTCTGTTAGACAATTATGACCCATAGCGTCACTGTTTGTAAAAGACATTGTGTTTTTGTACAAAATTAACTATGTAGTAATGAAATTGCCTTTTATCGTTTCGTAATTTATTTACTTTGATATATAAATGGTAAAAGTACATATGATTAGTTCCGGATTGAGATGATATGAGACAGTATCAATCCATAAAGGTTTAATCATTAAATGTCCCTAGTCGTAGTATTATCAAGACTGAACATCGATAATGCGGAATAGACTAGTATTGCACTTATACACGTTGTGAGGGCATAACGACATAGTTCTCATATGTTTAAGTATAGGATACTTATGCAAGTGCGATAGGAGGTTGTGTTTTACCGATGGTACGGAAAACAGCTTTGTTCTGGATAGACCCCGTGGAATCCTATTGGTAGTATGTATATGTGTCTAGGGGAGTCCGCTTTAGGGTAGGTGTATTTGGTCTTAACCTGAGACTTGCATCGCTAGTACTTGCGATAATCGGTAAATTTTGATTTTGGTCGTCCAGGGCTTTAACAGGTTCTGTGTACGCCTCTACTGGGTTTATTGAGAATCGTAGTCTATTGGATGTGATGTCAAGATGGAAGTATCACTTCAGACATATGGAGATGATGATCAATGCAGGGATTCATAACTAGTTCTCTATTGTGTTGCAACCATCGGGATAATATGACAAGGTCATGATTATCCGATTCAAAGAGACTAGTTGCTTGATATCCGATATGTGCTTCGTACGGGGCAGATACTATTCCAGCCCCAAGCCTTGCACGTGACATCTGATACCGGATCGCAATACGTAATACTACGTATTCTACGCCTGACATAGATTGTATATTCCAGTAAGAATATTTCTGGAGAATTGCGTAGGCACGGTGCTTTGCTAGAAGTCAACCATGTCTTGTAAATTGGTTAACACGTAGTACAAGGTACGTACTTAATCGGATAGTCCAATAACCAGATTTACTGCCAACATATCCAGAGGTCTCTTGGGTCGCTTCCCAAAGATTCACCGATGACAAAGATTAAATTAGAATTAATCTGGGATTAATTAAGAGAGAAAATTAATCTGGGATTAATTAAGGTATTATTTAATCTGGGATTAAATTTGTTCGGAAGAGAGAGAGCGCGATTAATTTGGAATTAATCGATAAAATAAATTTAATAGTTAAATTTGATTTTTCTATTTAATTTATTGATAAGGGCTAAAATTAATATATCGGATATTTTAATTGGAATTAGATTTCAACACGAAATTAAAGTCAGACTTTAATACTTGCGAACAGATTAATTTAGAATTAATTCGTAAACGACATTCGTAATAAATTTACGAGCCGTCGTCATTTAATTAAATTAGATTTAATTATTTAACGACAAGAATTCGTTTAATCGGATTAAACGGATCCGAGCCGCGGTAAACATTCGTAGAATCCATTCGAATTTTGAATTCAAATGTGGGGCCCACTTTAAATGTGGTAGTTGGGGGAGTGGTTGGAATTTATGCCATACCATCCACTTTCCAACCACCTTGGAATGGTTTTGGTGAAACCATTTACCTAACCACCTTGTTTAGGTGAAAAAGGATAAATTGGTTTCTACCAAAACCATCTCTCTCTCTCATTTGGTAACACAACACACACTTGAAACCCTAGACACCATGGTTTGGGCGTGAGCTACCTTGTCCTCTTCTCTTTGATTTTGTGGAAAAGTCAAGGTAGCTAGCACTTCAAGGAATCAACAAAGGTGATAGGGAAACATCTCAAAGCTTGGATTCAACATACAACTCTTGGATCTTGGAGATCAAAGTTAATTTTTTAAAAGTCAAATCCGTTCATTGTAAGTATTTTCCGCATCTTATAATGATCTTTATCATGTTTTCATGCTTATTAGATCCTTGGCATGTTCTAGGAAAAACTAACATGTTCATGACCTTTATTTTCCTACTTGTGGACCTGGGTTTGGGATTGGGGATCTAGAGTTCTCTACATCCTTTTTGACATCTCAGTCTATTAGAACTCTTGAGTCTAATTTTGATTTCTTACTTTTGTTATCTTTCTAGATTTTCCTCGTTACTCGGGGAACTCAGTATCTATACGAAGTACCTGAAGGCTATTGGATCAGCTTGAAGGAATTTTCTGAGAAGGGAATGGATTTTTACATCTTGTAAGCACTTTAATACTTACACGAGCTTTTTCTATTCTCTTTCTACTGTCTTGGGTGGGTATCCTTAAAACTTCACTGCCTCATTCTATCTCTTTTATTTTCTTTATCTCTTGTTGTTTACACATCTATGCATATTTCCTTGCTTTCTTATAGCTTTCCTTTCCTAATCTCTTGGGTAACTTTTCTCAGAATCTCACTGTCTGGTTCCATAACTCGTTTGTACTTCTAGTAATAGGTCAGAATAACTTAAGGAAAATTCTTAACTTGGATATAGAGTATAGTTGTTCTCGTAAGGGATACTATTTGAATAGTCTGGGAAAGCTTACTAACATGTCTATAGATCTTGAATACATACTCAAGGATCGAATACTGGAGAGGTAGTGCCTCACATATGAGTATCTCAGACATACTAAGTATACAAGACCCCAATACTCTTCCCACTGCAGTCACTGACTCCCTAGACCATGTTCTGATACCATCTTTGTAACATCCCCAATCCGGGAGAGGCTACCGGTAGGGAATAGGCCATACTATTCCCACGAGTCTCTGACTCTCCAACCATAAACAATTACTAATACTCTTTTCTCTAATTAAATATCTTATGTATGTGACTGTAGCCTAAGCTTAACAACTTAACATGCAAACTCAACATTTGTAACTGTATACGTAATAACACATGCTTTTACAATGACTATCACATAATCAAATACTAAAACTTAACTTATACTTGACTCTGACTGGACTCTCACTCTCTCTGACTTGAAATGGTGGACTCCAGACCCTAGTGAATACATCAGTATCCATCCTCCCGAGCTCATCCTACGAGAATACCTGCAAACAAGGAAACTAAGAGTGGAAGGTTAGACTGTTTTACGATCTAAGTGAGTGGACGAAAACTGAAATACTGTTATAAAAAAATATTTGGTTCTAAAACCAAAGTTCAAAAAATAGCTTTATATGTAAATTATTTTTCTGTCTGAAAACTCTGTGCTTCTTTCTAAAAATCTCTTTTCAACTCTTTCTGTAAAACTTATCTTTTCTGAATATTTCTAATAAAACTGCTGTTTTCTAAAAACTTTCTTTTCTAAAAACCTTTTCTGAAAATTGTATCTGAAAACTGTTCCAGAAAATCTATATCTAACTCTGAAAACCTGATGATGGGGGCGTTACGTATCGTCGTCCCCCCATAAGCCTAACTAGGGCTAGGAGTGCAAATCTATGACTTTGGGGCATTACGTATCGCTGTCCCTCAAAGCATGCCACTCCTGACCCTGAAACTAGTGGTCTTGGGGTGTTACGTATCTCCGTCTCCCAAGCCACTGAACTAGATTGGGGGTGCGGATTTATGCCACCCTTCAAGCTTTGAAACTATAATCTAGGGGCTTTTGTCATCCATAGTCCTGAACTATGATCTGCAGGCGTTATGTATCGTCGTTCCCCCAATCCTCTACATGTGCATATATGTTGTTCGTCAATTCTATGTCTGTAACAAGTTACATACTGAGATGGGGTTTTCCCTCATGCCTCGAAAAACATAAAACTAATATTTTGAAAACATATATTTTCTCAATCATTTCTCAAAGCATGCTAAATAAAATATAATTGATAATAAAATTTGCTAACGCCCTAAAAGTAGAAAAATAGGTCTGATATGAATAACAACATAGTGAGAATCAACTTAAAAGAAAATTTCCACTCACTGGTGAATCTGGATGGAATTACTTGCTTGCTGAGAAAATATGGTTCCTGCAATGATCTATATTTGATAAACTAGATTAGATATAGACTAAGAAATGTACTACGAAATCAGGCTAAAATTTACTTATTCAAGTAAGCACTATCACTCTGAGGGTATCGTACTCATATCATGATATAATATGTACATACGAGTTGATACGAGACTCTTAGGGTAGCCTCTAACGTGTTCGAGTGAAACTGAGATGGTTTGAAACTGATTTAGGGAATATTTTTGACTATGCGTCACGACGCAGGGTATTACGTGTCACGATGGGGATCATTCCAGAAACATACCCAAACATTCCGAGTATACATTACGACGTAAAACCTTACGCGTCGTGAAGCACATCAAACCAGAAGCGTATCTGGGAAAATTCCAAGCTCGCATCGCGATGCGGAGCATTTGGTATCGCGACGTAAGACCAAATTATGGTCTTAACTTCATGCTTTCCTACTTAATTTGCTCAACACTTTAACCATATCTCCATACAAGCAAATAAACTCAACCAATCTTCAAAATATTATCAATATCATTCTCAATATCAACTTATATCCAACTTACAATCTTTACTTAATCTCATTTCCAAACTTAACAAATTGGGAATTTCCCACTATCATCATTTTCTTATCACTAAAACCATATAAACATCAATTACTAAAACTCAACAATATCCATCAACCAATAAATCACCAGAACATCAATATCTAAAACTTAGGTTAAAGTTTCATTACCTTCTTTCTCTTGGTTTCCTTCATTCCTCAAGCCTCCATGGTGGCTTTTCATCTTCTTGTTTGATGAATGGGTATTTGGAACTTGCTTCCTCTTCCTTCTTTCCTTTTTCTACTTATTCATCTTCTCATCATCTCACGTTTTTTTTTTCTTTCTTCCAAAATTGAAGATTAATGAATAGTTCCCATTTTATATAGTACGGGCCAATTTGACTAATTGGAAAAGTTTTGATTTAAAGAAAAATTAGAAACTTTGAGAGAAGTTAGAAATTCTCTAGATGGGTCTCGAATTACTATTCATCTGAAATTTTGATCTGTGTTTTTGACTTGCTTCTGATCCAAATTTAGAAAAAATTTCAACAAGGAAGTTGTAGATCGCGATCTCAGCTTTCCGACTATATAAAATTCATAAAAATCAGAGTTCGTATAAGGGTTATTCAGAGTGAAACATCATAGCATCTAATATTGGATTCTCGAAGATTTTACCTATTGTTCCCAAAGTCTTATCACAATGGTGTACGTTTCCAACCATGTTTTATATTATGTGACACTCATCTCATAATATAACAGTAGTTGAAATTCTCAGTCGTTACAAAGATACCTATCAGGACATGGGCAGTAAAGAAAAAGAAGAGGCACTTCAAGAGGAAACAGTAACATAAAAAAAGAACAGTGCAATAGCTCCTTCATATAGGGCACCTCTCATCCCAAAGACACATTTTACGTACCCTCAGTGCTTTCAAAAGAAGAAATTGGATGCTCAGTTTGTCAAGTTTTTAGATATCTTTAAAAAGATCCATACAATATTTCCTTCGCAGATGTTTTGAAAAATGCCAAACTATGTGAAGTTTATGAAGGAGATAATGTCCAAGAAGTGGAAGCTGGCAGATTTTGAAACAGTAGTACTCACAGATTAGTGTAGTGCCATTATACATAAAAAGCTCCTTCTGAAGCTGAAGGATCCTAGTAGCTTTACCATACCGTGCACTATTGGGAATCGATATTTTGGTAAGACATTATGCGATTTGGGTATAAGTATAAATCCCATGCCCTTATCCATCTACAAATATTTAGGCATAGGTGAGGTGAAGCCAACCATAGTGACATTGCAGCTAGTAGATAGATCCCTCACCTACCTGAGAGGAATAGTAAAGGATGTGTTAGTTAAGGTGGATAAGTTCTACTTTCATGCTGACTTCCTTATTATTGATATGGAGGAGGATCATGACATCCCAATCATCATTGGAAGACCTTTTTTAGAAACAAGCAAAGTGATCATTGATGTGTAGAAAGGTGAATTGAAAATGAGAGTTCAAGATAAAGAAGTCACCTTCAGTGTTTTCAAAGCCATGTCGAGTCCTCAAGGTGATGGAGAATGTCACAGGGTAGATATTGTTGAGAAGGGAGTTGCAAACATGCAGGGTGAATCAATATTTCTGCACCCTATGAACATAGTGCAGCCGTGTATAAAAGAAGATTCTCCGTAGTCAATCCTGAAACCGATCCCAAAGCACAACAAAAAGAGGAAATCAAGAGTCAGTACTCACTTGAAGATGATCATTGGGAAGCTAAAAAAATGGTCAAGTCAATTTTGACATATGTGCAGTCAAAATTTTCAACCATCAATAGACCGTGGAGGACCATCCATGGATAAATTTTCCCAACCTGCCAAGCTATCTTTTTCATTTCATAACAATTAATTGATACCAAAGAAGAAGGTAGATGAAACTACCTGGTCCTCTACATTGAAGCCACCATTATCATTTGGGTGGTTAATTTTGGCTGAAGACGTTAAACTTAGCACTAACGGGGATGCAACCATTGAATTTGTTTATTTTTATTTTCTTTATTTTATTTTATTTTATTGTGTTAGTTGTTTGTTTATTAGTTTGCATGTCATTTATGCAGGTATTAGAGCAACACACAAAGCCCGTGCAACCAAATTCTGACCAGCAGAAGCCTAATCAACTCCATGCACGGTAGTGTTGTTCCTTACTTTTATTTCTTTATGTGTATCTTACATTGAGGAAAATACAAGTATTAATTTTGGGAGTGTGTGCATGTAGTGATAGTTTCTGTTCTAATAATAATAATACTTTTTTTTAATTTCCTTTGTAGTTTAACATAAGTCTAATGATGAATTTTGTGTGATTTCGATGAAGTTTTAGAAATGATAAGTTCCCAATTGATTTTTATATGATATCGTGAGCAGGGGATCTAGGTTAGACTCGTAAGCACTTTAAAGTAGATTTCTAGTAGTAAGAACCTAAGTAGTTAGCAAAGTTACTAGTTGAAGAAATTGTTTACCGATGAATGACAGTTTGCTTAGATATCTATCTCAATATACTAGTGTTATGATGTATGGTATGGTTAAAAATGAAAGAAAAACTTTGATTGAAAAAGAATGAAAGCAAGAGAAAGAAAAACTAAAAAAGAAAAAGAAAAAGTTAAACCACCTATAATCAATAAGCGTGAAGCTACCCATGAGCGAGTGTTGGGAAAACCATGAGGAGAAATGCTACCTTAAATGGTAGGTTTGTTAAACAAAAAAAAAAATCATACCATACTGAGTAGTCAAGCTGTGACCGAATCTTTACACACATATAGTGAGCCTGACTTAGATAATTTATTCAAGGGATTTTTATTGCATTGAGTACTTTGAAAGTTCTCTGATTTCATTGATAGGCAGTCTTTAAAGACAACATTATGTGTAAATATCGGGACTATTTTATTTATTTTTTATATTTTTATATTTTTGCATGATTGTGTGTGAATAACATTTGTATGTGTCGTTGCTGTAAGCCCTCACGAGACTATAACTCGTCCACTAAGGCCGCCTTGTTGCATACGCTAAATGCAATCGTGATCCATACGAAAATGGCTTAGTTAATTTAGTTATTTTTATTTAGTCTTTTGCTCGGGACTAGAAAAATCTTAAGTTTGGGGGTGTTTGATAAGTGCGATTTATACCCACTTATTCCTACATTCTTAGCATACTATTTTGTAAGATTTCGTTTCATTTAATGTATTTTTTTTTATGTTTTATTGATAAGAAGCATTGGAACATGGATCTTGGAGTAATTGGACTTGTTTTGGGACCTTAAGGACGCATCAGAAGCACGCAGGAAAGCAGAATACGTGAAAAATCATCAAGGCTCTTTGCTCGTCCTCATTCCCGAGGTTGTACTCCATTCTCGGTGTTCCTCTCCATTCCCGGAGTTCTTTATCCTCATTCCTGAGTTTGCTCTATTCCTCTCCATACTCGGAGTTCATCTCTATTCTTAGAGTTGCTCGTCCTCATTCCCAAGGTTATTCCTCTTCATTCTTAAAGTTGCTCATCCTCATTCCCAAGATTGTTCCTCTCCATTCTTAGAGTTCTTCGTCCTCATTCCCGAGGTTATTCCTCTCCATTCTTGGAGTTTTTCATCCTCATTCCCGAGGGTCCTTTCCATTCTTGGAGTTTTTCGTCCTCATTCCTGAGGTTCCTCTCTATTCTTGGAGTTGCTCGTCCTCATTCCTGAGGTTGTTCCTCTCTATTCTTGGAGTTCTTCGCCCTCATTCCTGAGGGTCCTCTCCATTCTTAGAGTTGCTCGTTCTCATTCCTAAGGTTCCTTTCTATTCTTGGAGTTGCTCGTCCTTGTTTCCGAAGTTCCTCTCCATTCTTAGAGTTATCTGTACTCGCTGCTTCTTCTCTCTTTTTACTTATTTTTACAAAACCTACGAACATAAAATAAAAATTATGTGTATGCGATATGTGTGCATGTATGCATGGATGCATTCCCTACTCTAATGGGGTTTCTTTACCCTATTGGCTTGATGTCATCCTTAGTTAGGCATTCCTTGTGCTAGAGGGTTTTCTTCACCCCTTTAGGAATCCTTTTGGCCTTTGGTGCCCTTTGCCTATAAAAAGCTTTGCTCCCATTTGGCCTACTTACAGTTTCCTTCTGCCAATTCTCCTCTGGTGATTGCTCAGTCTCTTTGGTCCCATGGCTCAAGATTTCATTGTGTACCTTATTCACAGGGTGGTAGACTGGTCATCCCCAGACCTGGCTCAGCTTTCTGCTCTCCGCTACCTGCACCGGGTCAAGGTGGATTACACCTTTTTGAAAGCGGCCTCATCCTTTGGGATACTGAAAACCATGTCTTTCGATTCCCAGATTTCGAAATATGTCATCTCCCTGAGGAGTTTGCTGCCATTTTCGGCTTGTATTTTTCTCCTACTACCCTTCCAGCGATGCCGCGTTTCCAATGTCAATACCCTTGGAAGCCTCCGAAGCTTTCCTTTGCTGTCATAAAGATGCGAAAAAGATACTGCCTTGTGCTTCGTCCATTGAGTTACAGATCCTTTTGCGTGTATCTTCCAGGATGAAGGTGGGGTCTCATCCTTGGAGGAGTGTAGTCTTATTCTGTGTCTTGGCCAATACCTCTTAGTGGTTGTGATAGTACGAGAGGCAACTATCTTTTAATGCACATCATCGAGCGAATCCAATGTGGTCATGATCTATCCCCTATTATCTTGGTTGAGACGCTTCATGCCGCGTTTCCAATGTCAATACCCTTGGGAAGCCTCTGAAGCTTTCCTTTTCTGTCATAAAGATGCGAAAAAGATACTGCCTTGTGCTTCGTCCATTGAGTTACAGATCCTTGTGCGTGTATATTCCAGGATGAAGGTGGGGTCTCATCCCTGGAGGAGTGTAGTCTTATTCTGTGTCTTGGCCAATACCTCTTAGTGGGTTGTGATAGTACGAGAGGCGACTATCTTTTATTGCACATCATCGAGCGAATCCAATGTGGTCATGATCCATCCCCTATTATCTTGGTTGAGACGCTTCATGGTTTAGACAAGATAAAGCACCATCTTGTAAGCCGGTTCTCGGGAGTCCCTTTATTTTGCAGGTTCGTTCTATCTATCACTTCTGATTTTCAACTTAACGGATTGCTCTATCTTGCCTGGGTTACCTTTTCACATTTTCAACTTAGCGAGCTAAATTTTTTTCAGATCTGGTTGCAAGAAAAGTTAAGACTTATTGTTCCTCCTCCGGCTCCTATCTTTATTTCTTATGGCCCTTGTCACCAACTTGCTCGAGCCTTAATGAAGAAAACCTTTCTTATGTGGAATGGCACGAGTTGCTGCTGTGCCTCACTACTGTAAATATCACGTGGATGTGTCCTTGGTGGCGTCTTAGTCATGTCACCGTAGAATTCCTCGGGCACTCCGTACCCCTTCTCGGCCTACACTCTAGCTCGTTCTATCTTCTATCTTTCTGCCAGGGTTCCTTGACAATATGGGTGTCTCCATCACCTATCCCTGGACAGTGCACTTTCCAAAGTGGCCCCTATGTCGCCACCTCTTGGACCATTTCCAGACCAAATGGCATCAGCGCCAAAAGTGGCCCGTCGCTGCCTTAGGGCCTCCCAATGCTCATTCTCCTAGATCTCCTGACCTTGGTCCAGTATCTAAGAAACAAAAGACGTGATTTGTAATTACTTGACTCTTATCTTTTTCGGTTAGCTGAGATTTATGCAATCTATGAACATCTTGATAATTTGTTTCAATAAAGGCGTTTGCACTACTTCTTAGTACATATGTAGGAAATAATGAACTGCATTGCAAGGATACCTCTGTCACTAACTGTTCCTCATGGATTTTATAATTAACCATTTTTCTTACTCACTCATGCTCTATATTTTCTTGGGATGTCCTTTACGAATTTTCAACCCAATGAGCCTTTTTCTTTTTTTCTTTTTTTTTTTTTTTTATGCGAAGTATTGTTTCAGCCTATCCACATTGATGGGCTCAACGAACTCGTTCCCTTCCAAATCTGACAGTCTTACTGGCCATTCCCTATCACCCTTTTTGACTGGATAGGGCCCTTCCCAATTGGGCTTGAAATTTCCCCTTGGGTCCATTATCAGTGGCTTCGACTGCTTGAGCACTAGATCACCTTCCCTGATCTTGGTGGGAAACACCTTCTTGTTGAACGCTCGGGCCAACCTTTTCTAGTATAGCTGCATATGGTAAGGCTTTTATCATTTTCTCATCCAGTATTGTATGTTGTTCGAACCCCTACGAGGCCCATTCCTGCTCAGGCAATCCTTCCTATACTAGTACCCACATTGAATGTATCTCTATTTTCACTGGTAACATTGCCTTCATCCCGTAAATCAAATCATAGGGTGTGGCTCCCGTTGCCATTCTCACCGAAGTTCTATACCCCCACAAGGCATATGGCAGTTTGTCAGCCTAATCTTTATAACTTTCTATCATCTTAGCTAGTATTTTCTTTATGGTTTTTTTGGCTGCCTCTACCACCCCATTAGCCTGTGGCCTATAAGGTGATGATTTGTGATGCCTTATCCCGTACTTCTGCAACATCGCCTTTGTTTCTCCCTGAAATTGGACTCCATTGCCTGTCACTATATGATATGGCATTTCGTATCGACATACTATGTTATGGGCTATGAACTTGGCCATTTGCTTCGCCTTAACATTACGAAATAGAAGAAAAGGGCAAGACTCTGACTTCAAGTATGTTTGTCATTAACATGTTCGCTACTAGTATTAAAATTGGATTTTAGATACTGGATAGTGGTACATAAATATATGTACTGATTTGCAGTATCTGCTGATAAGAAGGATACTGACTTCAGATGAGATCGCTCTGCGAGTCGGAAACGGGACAAGAGTCGCTGTTTTAACCATAGATACCTAAGTTTAGGAACTACCTTTTGGGTGTGTACTTAAATTAGGAAAGTGTTATAATGTAACTAGTTTGACTAGAAACATTATCTTTATATCGAGTATAATTCGTTGCGAGTATACCTTTATATTCTAGAACACTAAAGTATGTTATTTTATAAAGATGATATTGAGATAAACACATTAGATGTAAATGACAGTGTTTATATTTTGAATATAAATAAATCTCAAACATATAATATGACAAACAAATAGCTCAAACTGATTTGATCAGATAAGACTTATATGTGGCAGTGTTGTCTGGGGGACACATTAAACAAGACTCGTATATCCACACTTTTGAAGCGTGTGATACTAGGGCGGATTTGATTCTATTCAAATGATGTCTACAAATCTAGTTTTGGGCAAAGTTTCTAAAATACCTTTTACTTGGTAAAAGAGTAAGTGCCATCGATCTGTTAGCCCTCGTTCATAGTGACGTAAGTGGGCCCATATCTAGCTAGGCTAGAGGTGGATAATAATACTTCGTAACCTTTACGGATGCGGCATCGCGTTATGGTTATGTGCTTCTTTAAGAAACACAAATCAGAAAGTTTCAGAAAGTTTCGACACGAAGTAGACAAACAGATCGGCTAAAGTATTAAACTGTCATGTTAAGACCGAGATGGATAATACTTAAGCAATAAGCTTCTTGACTACTTGAAAGAGTATAGTATTCTTTCAATGAGGACTCATTCCGGAACATGTCAATTTGACAATGTGTCCGAACAGAGAAATCGAACTGAGTTGGACACAGTAAGGTTAATCATGAGTCACTCTGAGCTACCATTTTCCTTCAAAGGGATAAGCATTAAACAATGCAATACTTATTTTGAATAAGGTTCCATGAAATTCTGTTAGACAGAATTCATATTAGATATGAACAAAAGAGAAATCGGTTTTCTCATTCCTGAATATTTGGGAATGCTAGGCATACGTTTGGATGATACCAAACTAAAACCCAAATAGGATAAGTGCCTATCTGTAATTGGTTATCCTAGGGAAACCAAAGTATAGTATCACAAGAGAACAATTTAATTGATGCTCATCATGCAGTTTTCCTAAGAGGAATACTTATATACGGTGGTTAGTGTGAGGATAGTAAAACTTGATGAAAATCGGGAAATACGTGAGTAATACTGTTCCTGGCACCGATTCATTAATGGAACACAAACAGTTCATCAAGGATGAAACTGTACCATTAATCTTCAGATGAGATCGCTCTGCGAGTCGGAAACGGACGAGAGTCGCTGTTTTAACCATAGATACCTAAGTTTAGGAACTACCTTTTGGGTGTGTACTTAAATTAGGAAACTGTTATAATGTAACTAGTTTGACTAGAAACACTATCTTATATCGAGTATAATTCATTGCGAGTATACCTTTATATTCTGGAACACTAAAGTATTTTATTTTATAAATATGATATTGAGATAAACACATTAGATGTAAATGACAGTGTTTATATTTTGAATATAAATAAATCTCAAACACATAATATGACAAACAAATAGCTCAATGCGGCAGTATTTTCTGGGACACATTAAACAAGACTCGTATATCCACACTTTTGAAGAGTGGATACGAGGACGGATTTGATTCTATTCAAATGATATCTACGAATCTAGTTTTGGGCAAAGTGCCTAAAATACTTTTTACTTGGTAAAAGAGTAAGTGTCATCGATCTGTTAGCCCTCGTTCATAGTGACGTAAGTGGGCCCATATCTAGCTAGGCTAGAGGTGGATAATAATACTTTGTAACCTTTACGGATGTGACATCGTATTATGGTTATGTACTTCTTTAAGAAACATAAATCAGAAACTTTCAGAAAGTTTCGACACGAAGAAGAAAAACAGATCGGCTAAAGTATTAAATCGACACGGTAAGACCGAGATGAAAATACTTAAGCAATAAGCTTCTCGACTACTTGAAAGAGTATAGTATTCTTTCAATGAGGACTCTTCCGGAACACGTCAATTTGACGGTGTGTCCGAACAGAGAAACCGAACTGAGTTGGACACAGTAAGGTTAATCATGAGTCGCTCTGAGCTACCATTTTCCTTCAAAGGGATAAGCATTAAACAGTGCAATACTTATTTTGAATAAGGTTCCATGAAATTCTGTTAGACAGAATTCATATTAGATATGAACAGGAGAGAAACCGGGTTTCTCATTCCTGAATATTTGGGAATGCTAGGCATACGTTTGGATGATACCAAACTAAAACCCAAATAGGATAAGTTCCTATCTGTAATTGGTTATCATAGGGAAACCAAAGTATAGTATCACAAGAGAATAATTTAATTGTTACTCACCATGCAGTTTTCCTAAGAGGAATACCTATATGCGGTAGTTAGTGGGAGGATAGTAAAACTCGATGAAAATCGGAGTAATACTGTTCCTGGCACCGATTCCTTATTGGAACACAAACAGTTCATCAAGGATGAAACTGTACCATTAATCTTCGAATACACAAGAACCGCGTAGATCGGAGAGAGTTAGAAGACAACCTGGGAGGAATGGATTTCTGATCTCATCTCATAAAGATGTCAATCTTATTGAGAAATCTAACTACGTATGAGGTAGTGATACAATGTATCGACTACCAATTATGGCAAAGTGCCATAATGTCCGAAATGGATTCCATGTATACGAACCAAGTTTGGAAACTGGTAGTTGTACCATATACATTGTGTCTGTTGGTACTGTAAAGGTCTTCAAGGAAGACATACATGGATGGAAACATATAAATGTATAAAGCTAGGCTTATACAGAAAGGGTATTGTCATCAACATAATGTTGATTACGACGAATTCTTTTGTCTTTTTCCATGGTTGAATCCATTTGGATAATGCTTGCTAATGCTGCATGTTTCATTTATGAAATATGGCAGCAGAACGTCAAGATCATTTTCCTTAACGGAAACCTTTTGGAGGATGTTTATCAACATCCTAACGGTTTTGTCGTACCAAAACAAGCAAACAGGGTTTGCGAGTTAATTCGATCCATGTATGGATTGAAGCAAGCATTATGTTCTTGGAACAATCGTTTTGATGTAATCATAATGATATATGATTTAATTCAAAATGAATATAATTCTTGTGTATATAAGGAGGTTAATGGGAGCGCACTGACAGTGAATGTCCTATAAAATGATGACATATCATTTCGTAAATCGGTAAAACATGGTACTAGGTACGTACGTGATTGGATAGTCCGATAACCGGATTTACTGCCAACATATCCGGGGATCTCATGGTCGCTTCTCGAAGATTCACCAATGATGCATGACTCGCACTTTATTAATCTGGGATTAATTAGATGAGAGAGAAAATTAATCTGGGATTAATTTCGGAGATTTTATTTGGGATAAAATTATATTAAAGAGAGAGAACGATTAATGTGGAATTAATCGATAAGATAATATATTCGATATATTAAACGAAATTGGATTTCGACGCGGAATTAAAATCGAATTTTAATTCGGGCAAACGAGTTGATTTAGAATTAATTCGTTAGCGACTTGAATAGTAATTTTGCTAGGCATAATTATTTAATTAAATTTGATTTAATTATGACGCAACGAAAAAATTTGTTAATTCTGAATTAACGAACCCGAGCCCGAGAGTGTTTGCGGGCCCACTCGCATTTCGAATCAAGTGGGGTCCACAATGTACATCACTCGTCACATCAATCATTCAAGTGATGGATGTCTTGTCACTTTGAGTGATTGACAACTAGTCACTATTCTTGAGTGATGTGAATAGTAATAGATGTTGATGGTTGAAAGACATGTAACATTTAATTTATAATTGTATTTGACTTTTTGGTTTTGTTATTAGATAATAAAACCAACCAAAACATCATCTTACCACACTCTCTCCCTCTCAAACTCTCGGCCATGGTGGCGTTTTCTTCTCTCAATTTTTCTTCAATGGCCGAAAATCCTAAGGAAGAAAATGGTGATTTTTGTGGCAAAAATTACCAAGAGCTATCACTCCAAGAGTCATACAAGATGATAAGGAAACAAACCATTGAGCATGGAATCCATTGATAACGCTTCGAGCTTGGAGACTCAACAAAGAACACAAAGCAAGGGCATGGCCGAATGGCTTCATGGAAGGAGCAAAAGGTTTCGTTCTTCGGCACATCCAGTCTGATCAAAGTGAGTATTTCCGCTACTTTAACTTTATTGTATTCGCATATTTCATGACTTAATTAGTTCTTGGCACACCTAGAAAACCCAACATGAACATCCTCGTCCGGGATTTTGAACTTATAATGATCTTCTTCTATGGGTTGTAATTCCAAGAATTCTGCTACGGCTTGCCCTTTGACTACCTTAGAGTGAGGTATTCTATATCAAACTGCGTCAGCAACACCAACCCCATGCCCAAAATTCCCTACTAGTGAGGCTACTGACTGCAAATACTTAGGGGATTCTCTTTTGCTACCACTTTTATCTCATAGGATTGGTAGTAATGATGTAATTTTCGGGAAGCCCATATCACCGCCAAACATATCTTTTTCACCTCTTGATAGTGGGCTTTATATGGAAGCATCTTCTTACTGATGTAATAGACTGTATATTCCACCCTTGTCTCATCTTCTTGTACTATCATCGCCCCCAATGCTTCGGGTTATATGGCCAAATACAACACCAAGGGTTTGTCCGGCCTTGGAGGTTCAGGACGGGCGATTTAACCAAGTATTCTTTGATTTTGTCAAAAGCTTATTGACATTGCCTATTCCACTCCACAGGCTGGTCCTTCCTCAATAGTTTGAAGATGGGCTCACATACTAATTTTAGCTTGGTAATGAATCGACTGATATACTGGATTTTCCCAAGAAAAGCTCCAACTTCCTTTTCTATCTTCGGTGCGAGCATCTCAGTAATTGCCTTGATCTTTTCAGGGTCCACTTCTATCCCTTCCAGTCCTACAGTATGCCCTAACAACTTCTCAGATGTTACCCCAAACACACACTTCTTGTGGTTAAGTCGGAGGTTGTACTTATTGACCCTTTGAAGGAATTTCTCCAACACTTCTTTATGTTCAGCCCTCATCTCTGATTTAACCATCATGTCATCCATGTATACGTCAATCTCCTTATGCATCAAATCATGGAATAATATAGTGGTCATTCATTGATAAGTGGCTCCCACATTCTAAAGTCCAAACGGTATCACCTGGTAACAATATATATCTCACTCAGTGACGAAGGCAGTCTTATGCTTGTCTTCTTCGGCCATGAAGACTTGGTTATATCATGAGAGTCCATCTGCGAATGAGTACATAGCAGATAAAGTCCCACTATCAACCAACACGCATATATGCGGTAGGGAAAATCGTCCTTTGGGCAAGCTTTATTGAGGTCCCTCTAATCCATGCACATTCTGACCATTCTATCCTTCTTCCGTACCGGCACAGTGTTGGCTAACCACTCGGGGTACTTCACCACCTCCAAGAACCCCACATCCATCATCTTCTTGACTTCTTCCCTAATGTTTTCGGCCCATTCTGGCCTCATTTTTCAGAGCTTCTGTTTTATTGGTCTGATGCTCGGATATGTTGGCATCATGTGCTGGCAATACCTCTATCCACTCCTGGCATGTTGAATACTTTTTTCATATTTTATTAATATTCTCTCTAATTCTTTCCGCTCATCAGAGGTAACCTCACTTGCAATTGAAAATTTCTTAGGGTTTTCACATGTACCAAGATTAAATGCATTTGTCTTTGTTAAGTCAATGTCAAATATGCTCATGTCATGCATGTTATGATGCAGACTAACAAGAAAAGACTCGAACAAGTAAGAAAAATCAATGTCTTTATTATTAATAAATACAGGATTAAAATCAAATAAGTCAGGAAAATAAATATCTTCGTAATTTGCAGTCTTGTCTTCTTCCATCTTTTTGCTTTCTTCGAGCGTCGGATTCTCCAACTACAATAGTTCTTCTTCCCATTTATCTTCCTTTTTTACAACTTCATCTGCCTGTGGTTCTTGGCCCATCACATCTTTGAAGATTTCGAATCCCGATACTATGATCCCATTACTTTCTACCGGATCAGGCTCTCATGAACCTGTCAATGTAAAATATGCTAATGTCATGCATGTTATGATGCAGACTAACAGGAAAAGACTCGAACAAGTAAGCAAAATCAATTTCTTTATTATTAATAAACGCTGGATTACAATCAAATAAGTCAGGAAAATAATAATCTTCGTAATTTGCAGTCTTGTCTTCTTCCGTCTTCTTGATTTCTTCGAGCGTCAGATTCTCCAACTATAGTAGTTCTTCTTCCCATTTATCTTCCTCTTTTGCAACTTTCTCTGCCTGTGGTTCTTTGCCCATCACATCTTTGAAGATTTCGAATCCCGGTACTATGATCCCATTGACTTCTACAAGTTCAGGCTCTTCTTAATATCCTATGGTTTTCACAAAGTATTTCATCAGCTTTATCCATTTTTTCTTGGTCTTTGGCTCACTACCATTGGATTCATAGCCCAATCCTCTCTTAGTGGTATGTCCTTTGAAATCTGGTAGTAGAGTCTTATTCCCCGGCCTCTAGCACTCAAACCCCGTGCTCAGCTTATATTTCATTTTTCATGATTCTAGCCACTTTATGGTCCACCCATTCTTCAAAGTTTGATGCCACTTGGAACCTTATGAAAGGCTGATTATCTAAAGCAACCACAACATTATCTACTTCAGCCTGATGGTGATGACTTCCTCTCCATGAGGGAACTTAATAACTTAGTGCAAATTGGATGACATGCCCCCAACTCTATGAAACCATGGCCTCCCCAAACACAGCGCAAATGTAGCTGGGACATCAAGCACTGTGAACTCCACCTCGTCTTCTATCGGGCCCACTTTGACTACTGTGATGAAAGTACCTTCGACTCTTTATTTGCTATCGTCATATGCATTGATAGTCATACTGGAGGGGCTTACATTTGTTGTTCGCATTAGACCTGGCTAAGTTTCCGGTTCAGAATCAGAACCGAACCGAAACCGAACCGGTTAGAATAGGACGATTTCGGTTCCAATCGTTCCGATTCGGTTCCGGAACCGAACCGGAACCTAACCAGTTCGGTTAGGGTTCCTACCCAACCGAACAGATTTAAATTTATATAATATATATATTTTTTTTATTTTTTCGATAAGAATTTTATTTTAATTTAATAAACATGTAATGTAATAAATTTAAATTCATAATGTTAAATTATATTGATTTATCAATCTCAATTTTTATTTTCAATAAAGTAAAAAAATGGTTGGAACCGGAACCGGAACCGAACGGTCCAGTTCCGGTTCAGAACGGGCCGAACCACTAGTGGTCTAGTTCGCATATCCAACCTTGAAGAATCTTCAAAGGCACACATTGATAGATGAGCCTGTTAGGGATATGCCCTAAACCTAACTTGTGGATGGGTTATATTACATGTATTTGTAATATTTTCATTAATTAATAAAATGGCAATCTTTATTATACGTGTTTTACATAACTTATATGAATCATCAACATTGTAATAAAGCCCTTGGAGTAATAAGATGATGGCTTCCATGCCTTATGAGAATCATTACTCTAAATGTTCCTAGTCATAGTTTTGTGAATAATCTGGGCGTTCACAAAGCGGAGAGACTAGCATGATGATATGATCCGCCCTTAAGTGGGTTAGCCGATCTTATAGGATAATAGCAGAGATCCGTCCGCTTGGTGTATAACATGGATGCATGAGTTTCTCGTGTCCATCAAACTGACCGCATGGAGTGTTTATCCCATGTGTCTGTGAAAACTTTCATGTATCGATTGTATGACTAGTCCTTAGACTTGAGGTCTTTACAATCTTATATATGGATCAAATAACTTTGATATTCTCCTTCCCCGGTTCAAAAGATCCGGTCATAAGGTCATTTGTTGAAACACATTAAGTTTGTAAAGATACAACAGAGAATCGCCACTCTCTCGGATAATATTTTCTTACAATAGTAGTATTCCATTTCGCGGGTTGATATGTGTGATCAGTGCTTAAGACTGTGGCCGCAGCGGAAGAATCATGTGAGATTCTTGGGTTAGCACGATTCATGACACTATCAACATTATACCTTTGACTATATGGGTAGACACTTTCCATACCCTAGGTCAAACGGTGGGGATACAATGAGGCAAGGGACCGTATCATATGTAAATCACATACAGAATGGTTATATATCTTTCCTTCTCATTTGGGGCATTTGCATGTTGCTAGATGTCAACCTTGGTCATTGAAATCGAATGACCATCTGATCGGAGGATAATTTATGTTCGTTTAAATTATCACGATTCATTTCATATCCAACTTGAGGGGAACCCAAAAGGTCACAGATAAAAAATTCGAAATCAATGATTAACAGTGCACAATACAGATTTAACAGCATATGTGATTGCTGTAGGAATTGTTCATAAATGGTTCAATGTGTTTAATTATTGAAAAGATCATTTATGAGGTTCCAAAGTGGCTTAGGGATTGGTGAATGATGATAAGGGCACTTTGGGAATTGGAAAAATGAATAAGAAAATAAATAAAAAAAATATGCGTTTTTTTATTATTATTTATTTATTTTATATTTATTTTTTTTATTTGTTTTGAATTCCAATTCGGTCCAAACTCTTATTAGGGTTTTATAATCTCATTAAACCACTAAATTAAGATCCAATGGCTAAGATTAAATTAGCATTTATCCCACATCGGATTCTTAATTAATTTTATTCTCTTTGGAGCACCTATATAAACCCAAAGAATTCTCTATAAATTTTTACACCAAAAACCTTTCATATCTTGGGTTTATATAAGTGAGAAACTCTAAAGTTTAAGAGTAAGCCACTGATTTTGAGGATCCTTAAGTCTAATTGACTAGAGGAATCTCAAGTTAAAAGTTTTGAGGTATTTGCCAAGGCTTGCACCATGGGCAAAATACCCGTGCACTCAAGGCGTAGTCTTGCCGTTGAGTTTTGGCTTTGGTGTGTGCATCTTTGGATGCCACACACTTGGGTGGCTCTTTGGAATGTGGAAGAGCTTGTTGAGTTCGAGAAAAGCTTGTAGATTGGAGGGAGGACTGGAGGAGTCTTCGGTTCAAGTAAGTCTTTTTCTTTCTTTATTTTAATTAGAGTTCTTATGATAGTTAGCATGTTTAAGTTTTTGTTTTTTGCATATTTTATGAGTTTTATGCTTAGAATATATAGTAACATGCCTAAGATGGTAGAATAATAAAAAGAAATGGGTCTTGGGCAAAGGGATAGCGGCATCATAATTTTAATTTTCCGCTATGCACTCGCGGCCGCTTCTCAACAATAGTATCAGCGCGTTTTTTTTATTAGTTCTCTCTCATTTGAACTCGAAATTGGGTTTGTAAAAGCTCGTTAGAAAGCTAACACCCTGAACTTAATTTTAGGTACAAGTTTTGCATGATTTGGTTAAGATTTGAATGGTGAAATTGTAATTAAAATTCACGCATCTGTAAAAAATGTGAATAGTAAATTAATTGAATAAAATAAAATGCAATATCATAATTAAATATTAATCAAAGCTATTTAATGCCTAAAATAATTCCAACATATTAAAACTCATATGCTTGATGATTCTATGTATGATTACAATTGGCATGATTATTTTAGGGTGCAAGCATCTAGAGACTTTCTAAGGAAATAGAGAGTGTATTGCTTATCCCTTAGCTAAGTAATTATTCCATGATGAACTTAGAGATTTATTACCTTTAATGCTAATAAATATAAATCAGTTGTTTATAATAAAAGACATTATAAAAGATACAAGTGGGATGGGACCAATGCGTTAATAAAATTTTCCAAATTAAAGTTAATTTAACCAAATGTATTACTAGAGTTAGATAATGATTTGGTGTCTTCCTTCACTCACTACCTTTTTATAGCCAAAATGAGAAGTTGTGAAGACATCTAGATAATCATTTACTCAAAGCTTATCTTAAAGCATATTTAAAGTGTTGGACTAATTTGGAGGATCTATTGTTTATTTCTGTCACCAAGGCAATAAGAGCCTAAGAGGTAAGGGTATTTAAGAGAGTTCGCTCCACCCTCCATGTCGGGAATTTTCAATGGAGGAATCCATTTGAAAGTTATTCACTTAAACTTGCAAAAATCCTCAATAATAATTTGAGTCTAAAATTTACCTCTCATTGTAAAGTATAGACCCAAAGTGCTTAAACCGTATTGGCAGGACTAGGCTTTACCAGACTAACCAATACCAATTTTTCCCTAAATCGTACTATGGACAATAGTTTGACTTTTCTGAGGCATAAGACGCAGCGACCCTTAGGCATCTTCTTTTAACTTAGCGGCAAAGATTGGGTGCCCATAAGGACTAGCATTAGCTATGGCATGTTTGATTGCCCAACCCAATTATCAAGAAATTGTGATTTATATCATAAATTGGTTGGGAACCTACCTAATTATCATATTTTATAACGACCGGCCCTAGTCGGAGTTATGAAATGATGATAATAGGATCCTTGCCCACAAGAAATCCATCATATTGGGGTTGATGCAATTTGCTTAAAATTTTAAAATAATTGAGTGGGAGCAACTTCATAATATTAAAAGCTCATGTTATTATGAAACTTTAATGAAAACATATTCCTAATTTTAATATTCTCTCTTAATAGGTGGGTTAAAGTATTTCACAAATATTCAAATGGCAAATAGAATATCACTTCGTTCCATCCTTGATGAGCATAAGCTTAAAGGGGACAACTACAATGACTGGTTTAGAAACCTTAAAATTGTCTTACAATAAGAAATATTTATCTATGTTCTTGAAAGACCATTTCCCCTGAACCTGCAGAAGATGCTGACCAAAATACATTTGATGCTTGGAAGAAACACATCGATGATGATGAGCAAGCAGTTTGCATAATGCTTAGCTTTATGTCGGACGAACTTCAGAAAACTCACGAAGATTGGATGCTCAAGCCATCATCTTTCACTTGAAGGAGTTGTGTGCAACTTCCGTTCATACCGTGAGATTCCAAGTTTCATGTGAATGATCTGTTAGTGGACATGTGCTTAAGATGATTGGCCACATTGAAAAATTGGCCAACCTTGGGTTCATCATGGATCATGAGATAGGTCACGATCTAATTCTTCAGTCCTTACCAAAAGACTTCTCTAACTTTATTATACAGTTTCATCTGTCTAATAAAGAAGATACTTTAGAAGAGTTGCACAATCTAATAAAGCAAGCAGAGAATGACTTGAAACTGGAGCTTAAAACCCCCGTCATGCTTACAGGTACGGACCTGAAGCCACGAGGTCCAAAAAAAAGGGCAAGGCCAAGGCTCCAGGTCACCTAAAACCCAATGGTAAGGTGAAGAAGAAAAATGGAAATGGGAAATGTTTCTTTTGTGGAAAGAATGGTCATTGGAAGAAAGACTGCAGATCCTTGAAAGCCAAGGAAGCTAGGGAAGCCCAAGAGGCCAAGAAGCCCAATGCTTCAGGTATGTTGTATATGATTGAAATCTAGTCTCAAAACTCTGAACCTTCTACTTGGGCCGGTTGTGGGACTCACTTGTGTAACAATATACATGGCCTGAGAAACAGTATGAGACTCCGTCATAGGGAGGTTGACTTACATATGGGTAGTGGAGCAAAACTGGCTGCATTGTGCGTGAGGACTTATTCATTAGTTTTGCCAAATGGTTTAGTTTTAGACTTAGAAGATTGTGTTTATGTACCTACTCTAGTAAAGAACATCATTTCAATTTCTCCCTTCTGTAATAAAGGCTTTTCATGCCTAATAAGTTGTAATGATATTCTATTTATTTCAGTGAAATAAATATGGAGATGGTATTTTGAATAATGGTATCTATATCTTACAAACTAACAAAGAATATTCAACCTCTAATATATACAACGTTAACTCGAATAATCTCAATGAATCACTTCTATGGCACAATCACTTAGGTCATATCAATGAAACAAGATTAACTAAGCTACATAAGGATGTGTATTTCAGACCTTTCATATATGAATCTTATGGAACTTGTGAGTCTTGTTTACTTAGTAAAATGACCAAATTACCCTTCAAAGGTAAAGGACAGCGTGCAGCGGAGACATTAGAACTCATACACTTTAATGTATGCGGACCAATTTCAGTCACCGCTAGAGGTGGATTCTCCTACTTCATTACCTTTATCGATGATCACTCACGATATGGGTATGTGTACCTTATGCGTTATAAATCTGAAGCCTTTGAGAAATTCAAAGACTTCAAAGCTGAAGTAGAAAACCAACTTAATAAAAGTATTAAGTCACTAAGGTCTGACTGAGGTGGTGAATACTTAAGCAATGAATTTCAAGATTACTTGAGAGAAAATGACATTGTTTCCCAATGGACTCCTCCGGGATCTCCACATCATAATGGGGTCTCCGAAAGGAGAAATCAGACATTATTAGATATGGTCCGATCAATGATGCCAGACACGGATCTACCTCTTTCATTTTAGGGTCTTGCTTTAGAAACTGCAACACTGCTACTAAACCAAGTTCCTTCTAAGACTGTTAGTAAAACATCATATGAATTATGGTCTGGGAAGCGTCTTAGTCTTAGTTATCTAAGAGTTTAGGGATGTGACTAATATGTTAAGCTCACACAAACTAACAAATTGGATGATAGGGCAGTTAAATATAAGTTTATAGGATATGCCTTGAACTCAAGAGCGTACATTTTCTGTGTCCTAAATGAACAAAGAACATTTGTCTCATGAAATGCTAAATTTCTTTAGAATGAATTCCTTCTCAAGAAATATAGTGGGAGTAGACTTGACCTCGATGAAATACGAGAAGAACAAACTAACATAGAACTAAACCCTAGGCCCCTCAAAAGGGCAGCGACAGAATAACCACAAGGTTATGAACTTAGAAGGTCTGGTAGAGAAAGATATGGTTTCCATATTAATGAGGAATATGATCAGGTCATTGAAAATGACGATCCCACTAGTTATGACGAAGTAATGCGTGACATTGATTAAGTCAAGTGGCTTGAGGCCATGAAATCCGAAATTGACTCAATGTATCAGAATCAAGTCCGTGACTTGGTAGATGCACCTAAAGGGATAAAACCCATAAGCTGCAAGTGGATTTACAAGCGTAAAACTGATGCAGAAGGCAACATCCAAACCTATAAGGCTAGGTTGGTGGAGAAATGTTATAGAAAAATCTAGGGAATTGACTATGATGAAACCTTCTCGCCTGTTGCAATGATAAAGTCCATTCGAATTTTACTGGCACTAGCTGCACACTTTGATTATGAGATTTGGCATATGGATGTCAAAACAGTTTTCCTTAATGGGAACCTCGTATAGGAATTCTATATGACACAACCTGCAGGGTTTGCATCTAAGGATGATCATAATAAAGTATGCAAGCTTAAACGATCCATTTATAGACTCAAGCAAGCCTCTAGAAGTTGGAATATACGATTTGATGAGACAATCAAAGAATTTGACTTCATCAAAAATATGGACGAGCCTTGTGTTAACGGGAAAAGTAGTGGGAGTGTTGACGTATTTCTTGTATTATATGTCGATGACATATTAATCATCGGAAATGATATTCCCATGATGCAAACTACCAAGTAATGGTTATCTCAGAATTTCTCCATGAAAGATTTGGGAGAAGCAGCCTACATCCTCATCATTAAGATCTACCGTAATAGATCTAAGAGGTTGTTAGGACTTTCTCAATCTAAGTACATAGATAAATTTTTGAAAAGATTCAAAATAGAAGATTCCAAAAGAGGTAATTTACCTACTTGTCATGGAATCAAATTATCAGATAGAGAGCATATGAGTAGGATCCTTTATGCTTCAGTAATAGGATAGATCATGTACGTCATACTATGTACAAAACCTGATGTCTCTTATGCTTTTCGCATAATGAGCAAGTATCAAGCAAATCCTGGTGAGCAACATTGGGCAGCTGTCAAAACAATCCTCTAGTATTTATCCCCCATAGGAATTTTAATTAATTTTGTTGTCTTTGGAGCACCTATATAAACCCAAATAATTCTTTACAAATTTTTACACCAAAAACCTTTCATATCTCGGGTTTATATAAGTAAGAAACTCTAAAGTTTAAGAGTAAGCCACTGACTTTGAGGATCTTTAAGTCTAATTGACTAGAGGAATCTCAAGTTAAAAGTTTTGAGGTATTTGCCAAGGCTAGCACCAAGGGCAAAATACCCGTGCACTCAATGCGTAGTCTTGTCGTTGAGTTTTGGCTTTGGTATGTGCATCTTTGGAGGCCACACACTTAGGTGGATCTTTGGAACATGGAAAAGCTTGCTGAGTTCGAGAAAAGCTTGTAGATTGTAGGGAGGACTGGAGAAGTCTTCGGTTCAAGTAAGTCTTTTTCTTTCTTTATTTTAATTAGCGTTCTTATGATAGTTAGCATGTTTGGGTTTATGTTCTTTGCATGTTTTATGAGTTTTTATGCTTAAAATATATAGTAACATGCCTAGGCTTGTAGAATAATCAAAACAAATTGGTCTTGGGCAAAGGGATAGCGGCATCATAATTTTAATTTTCCGCTATGTACTAGCGGCCGCTTCCCAACAAAGCCATCATCCATTATCACACAAGATAACTTCTTGCCTCTTACTTCCGCTTTTATGAATAATGGCTTATTGTGATTCCTCCCCTTAATCAGGAGTTCTTCTTCAGAGAATGTTATCATCTGCCTACCCTCTTTCTGTACCGACCCTACGAACATTATCGGGTTTACATCTTTAGGTACCATTATCTTGCTTTGAGCTTCTACCATGGCACGTCTGTGCTCTTGAGAGGCACATAATAACTCCCATATGCTCATATATGCATGTGTCTTCTTCAATTTACGCAACATAATATCCCTCTTGGTGTTATCCGTATTCTTTGTCACCTTTCGGCCTTCTGTTAGCGTTTATTTGCCTTTCTCTGTTACATCACTGTAAAAATATCCAATGTGATTCATCCTTTTTACCTCCTCTTCGTCACTACTCGAGAGGTTTTCCCAGAAATCTCTCCCTTACTCTGTTTCATCTTCACTGTTGTTATCCCATATCCCCATTCAAGAAGCTTGGTGGTTGAGAGTTTGGAGGATAAAGCTTTCAAGTAGGCCGAAGTTGATCATGTTTGTGGGTGGTGGAACGGAGTGGTAGTTGGGTAGAGGGTTTCTGTGTGTGTTTGGTTGTTCTTTTTCCGGGTCGGATATCTTATGGGTGTCAAAGTGGTCTTGGATTTCATGCCTAAGACGAGTGCAGTTGTCAATTTCGTAGCCTCCAGCGATCCACATAATCTTTGAAGGTCTCTTCTAGATTCTGTTTGGTATTTTCTAGGTCACGGAGTGACAAGTTTATCTCTATGTCCGTGACATATTGGTTCAGAAAAACCTCCGCTAATGCCCTCCAGTCTTCTATAACCTTTCTTTCCAAGCTATGATACTATACTACGACCACTCTTCCAATGATATCTCAAACATCTTCTACACCTAGCGACAAACTAACTGAAATCATTACTGAAACATATTATCGGAGATGGACCCTAGGATCTCCATTTTCGTTAAACTTGGCCATATCAGGCATCTTAAACTAGGGAGGCAGTTGTTCTTTGAATATTATCACATCATAGTCTAATAGATCTTCATTTTTTCCCTACATCTTACGGGTAATTGGCTCTACTTGTTCTCTGAGTTTCTGTATCTCTGCCTAAGGCCCGATTATCCTTCTCGCGGCGTACTAAGCCATGTCATCATCAAAAACATGGACTTCTTCACTTACTTTATTCGGGGGCTCCTCATGCCTTCCATCCTCATTATTTTCTGTTCTCACTATGCGGACTGCCGTCAGACTGGCCACGGTGTTGGTCAAAGCTTGTAGTTGCTCTGTAATTTTGGTGATGTTGGACTTTAACTGATCCATGCGAGGACATTCATTTCCTGACACATCCATACTTTCTAACCTCTCTTTGACAAGTCTCCATTCTTCTCTAACCCAATAAATATCTATGATGACTTTTAAGATAAGGGGGTCAGCATGATGCATGCGATACATGAGATGCATGAGATGCATGATATGCATGTGGTTATCAAAATAGCATATACCCTTCCGACCTTATTCCTCCCACACCCGCGGCAAGTCCATTTTTGCTCTAGGTATGACTCATTTTATGCACCAATGTGGGGTACACAAAATAGTTATCTCAAACGCTACATGGGTGAACCTTGGCTACCTCAATCCCTCTTCATCAGTAAAAGACAAAGACCGCCCGTTTACAAGATTGACTAAGCCTATTATATGGATCATGCGATTGTATAAAAATGACGAATCGGGCCCTCGGTAATCACCGTTGTGGTGGAGACGGACTTAGAGATATCCAAAAGTATACAACTATGCCATAACAATGTGTACTCTTCCTGGATGATAGCCAGTGCGGATATCGGACTCTTGCATATAGCATATTCGGATCATGTTTGGATATTTGAAATGTTTGTTTCCTACACATGCCACAAGATAACTAAGATGATTTGTGTGTGAATAAATCAAAGACATGTTGCAGAAATTACTTACTTTGACCGGTTGAGATTTCAAAAATTTCAAGAGATGTAGATGAAGCTCCAAGCTTTGTAGAGTGTTTCCAACACTTGGGTGAGTTTTCCTATCACCTTTAGTTTACTCCTTATGTGCTAGCAAGAACAAAAATGAAAGAAAATTTTCCCTTCCAAAGGGTATTATGTTCGACAATGGAGGAAGAAATAGGGAGAGAGAGTTTTGTGTTTCGTTTTCTAAAAACCAATCACCAAAATTGTCTTTCAAAATTTGGTATATGCTTTTCCAAAAAGAAAAATCAAAGTCAAAGTGTGTTGGAGGGAAAAAGGCATTAAATGCCCCTCAACCACTTCCATCACTTATGTAGACATTTGATGTAAGTTGGTAGGCCCCACATCTTAAATTCAAAATTCAAGGTGGATTGCCCAACACACTTCGGGCTCAGGTTCTTTTAATCCGATTAAACGAATTTTCAGTTGCGACGTAATTAAATCCAATTTAATTGAATAATAATGCCTCATAAAATTATTATGAAAGTCGCTCGCAAATTAATTCTAAATTAATTCGTTCGCACGAATTAAAATCTAATTTTAATTCCGCATTGAAATCCAATTTCAATTAATATATCTAATATATTATTTTAGCTCAATTAATTAAATAGTAAAATATAATTTCACTATTAAATTCATTTTACCGATTAATTCCAAATTAATCGTGTTTTCTTCTCTCGATGAATTTTATCTCAGATAAATTCTCGACGTAATTAATCCCAGATTAATTCTTTCTTTGATAATTAATCCCAGATTAATTTTCTCTATCATAATTAATCCCAGATTAATTATGTTCGAGTCAAATGTCATTGGTGAATCTTCGGGAAGCGACCAAAGAGATCCCTGTATATGTTGGCAGTAAATCTGGTCATCGGACTATCCGAACACGTGCGTGCCCGGTAACATGTGTATCCCTACGTTATCCTCATCTCCATATGACTGAAGTGATACTTCCATCTTGACATCACACCCAATACACTACGATTCTTAGTATACCCAGAAGAGGCGTACACAGAACCTGTTAAAGCTCTGGATGACCAAAACCAAAGTATACTGATTGTCACAAGTATTAGCGATGCAAGTCTCAGATTAAGACCAAATACACCTACCCTGATTCGGATTCCCATAGACACATAGTCATAATACCAATAGAACTCCGATGGGTCTATCTAGAGCGAAGCTGTTCTTAGTCTAATGGCTAACAGAACCTCCTATCACACTTGCATAAGTATCCAATACTTAAATATATGATAATTATATCGTTAAGCTTCCATAACGCGCACAAGTGCAATACTAGCCTATTCCGTATTATCGATGTCCAGTCTCGATAATACTACGACTAGAGATGTTTAATGATCAAACCTTTCGTGAATTAATATTGACTCATAGCTTATTAACCCGAAACTGATCATATGGACTTTTATCATTTATATATCCAAGTAATCCAATTACAAAATGATAAAAGAGAAAATTTCCTTTGTCACAAAGTTAATTTGTACAAAGAACACCATGTCTCCTACAAATAGTGATGCTATGAGCCATAATTGTCCAACAATCTCCCACTTGGCCTATAGCCAATCACTCAAATTTCTAACACCTAAACTATATAGGGT
Source organism: Zanthoxylum bungeanum (assembly GCA_019454045.1). Taxonomy (NCBI): domain Eukaryota; kingdom Viridiplantae; phylum Streptophyta; class Magnoliopsida; order Sapindales; family Rutaceae; genus Zanthoxylum; species Zanthoxylum bungeanum. Next base: position 232,727 of record SKCR01011666.1, on the reverse strand, counting down.
CACTCATGCTTATGTTGAGAAATCGCTTTCACCAGCGGATATACAAGGTTGTCATCTGATGCAATCTTGACATCGCCACGATGTATGATATTATGAATCAGATGAAACCGTCGAAGTACATACTTGGATCATTGATGAGACCGTGGTTCTTTAGCCTATTCTGTAGCCCAGCTCAGCTACTAACAGAACTACTCCCAATCTAATTAGGAATTTTATATATCCAACATGCTTCTTTTGCTGCCTCAGCCGCAGCAATGTAATCCACTTTTGTTGAATCGGCAACAATATCTTACTTGGAAGATTTCCAGCTCACTGTTCCGTTGTTCAAAAATTAAAAAAAAAAATGTACCATTATTGCAACTCAAAATCGTCTTTATCGGTTTGGAAACTTACAGCGGTGAACCCAGTCACTTCAATTTCTCCTTCTCCATAATTTAAGAAAGCATCATTAGTTTGTCTAAGATACTTAAGGATATTCTTAACATCATTCCAGTGACCATCATCTAGATCGGCCTGATAGTGACTCCAAATGCTCAAAGCTTATGAGACACCAGGTCATGTACATGTTTATCACAGTACGAGCTCTTGGAGAGTGCCAATAACTTTTAGATCTATCTCAGTAGATCCTTATTCCTAGAATAAAGGTTGCCTCTCCCAATAATTTCATGGAGAATTTTAATGAAAGCCAAGCTTTCACCGATTTTAATATAGAAATGTCATCACTTAAGAAGCAATACATCACCAACGTATAGGACAATCATTGTAAGTGCGCTCTCACTAACCTTCTTATGTATACAAGAATCATCATCGTTTTGAATGAAACTATATACCATTATGATATGATCAAAAATTGGTTCCAAGAACATAATGATTGCTTCAATCCATGAATGGATCGATTTAACTTGCAAACCTTGTTTGCATATTTTAGCACGACAAACTCGTCAAGCTGTTGTAAACATCCTCCAAAAGGTTTCCGTTAACGAAAGTGGTTTTGACGTCCATCTGCCATATTTCACAATCGAAATAAGCAACAATAGCAAGTATTATCCAAATGGATTTAATCATGGAAATGAGTAAAAGGTTTCGTCATAATCGACACCATATTGATGACGATACCCTTTTCACTACAAGCCTAGCTTTGTACGTTTATATGTTGCCATCCATGTTTATCTTCACCATGAAGACCCATTTACTATCAATAGGCACAATGCCTTCTGGTACATCAACCAGTATCCAAACTTAGTTGGTATACATGGAATCTATTTCAGACTTCATGGCACCTTGCCATAAACCGAAGTCGATACCTTGTATGGTTTCCTCATACGTAGTCGGTTCTTCTTTCACAATAAGATTGAAATCTATATGAGGTAAGATCAGAAAGCCATACCTCTTATGTTGTTTTCTGACTCTCTCTGACCTACGCGGTTCTTGTGTATTAGAAGATTATGGTACAGTCTCATCCCTGATAAACTGTTCGTGTTCCGTTAGGGGATCGGTGCCAGGAATAATATCACTTCGATTTTCATCGATTTTTACTTTCTTCCCACTTACCACTGCATTTAGGAATTCCTTTTAGGAAAACCACATCGAGAGTAACAAATATCTTTGTTCTCTTGTGAGTTGTGGAACTAATATCCTTTGGTTTCCCTAGGATAACCAATTACAAATAGACATTTATTTGATTTGGGTTGTAGTTTGGTACCATCCAAATGTTTAACGTATGCCTAGCATTCCCAAATATTCAGGAATGAAAATTTCGATTTCTTTCCAGTCCATATTTCATAGGGATTCTGTCCAACTGACTTTGACGGAACCTTATTCAAAATAAGTATTGCACTGTTCAATGTGTATCCCATGAAGGAAATTGGTAGATCGGTGTGACTCATTATTAACCTTACTATATCCAATAAAGTTATATTTCTCCGTTCAGACACACCACTCAATTGAGGTGTTCCGGGAGGAGTCCACTATAAAAGAATACCATAATCTTTCTTGTAATCGAGAAACTCATTGCTCAAGTATTTTCCACCACGGTCTAACCATAATGTTTTAATACTTTAGCCGTCTGTCTTTCTACTTCGTGTCGAAACTCTTTGAATTTCTCAAAAATTTATGACTTGTGTCTCATAAGATACACATAATCATAACACAATGCATCATCCGTAAAGGTTACGAAGTATTCATATCCACCTCTAGCCTGGCTAGACATGGGCCCACATATGTCACTATGAACGAGGGCTAACAGCTCGATGACACGTACACCTTTACTGCTAAAAGGCATTTTAGGCACTTTACCTAATAAACAAAATTCGCAGACATCATATGAATTAGGATCAAATCCATCCAAGTATCCACTCTTCAAAAGTGTGGATATACGAGTCTCGTTAATATGTCCCGACAACAATGCCACAAATAAGTCTAGTCTGATTTATTCAGTTTGAGCTTTTTGTTTGTCATATTATATATTTGAGATTCATTTATATTCAAAATATAAATACTATTATTCATATCTAATGTGTATATCTCAATATCATCTTTATAAACAAAACACCCAGTATTCTGGAACATAAAGATATACCCACAACGAGTTAAACTAGATATAGAGATAATATTTCTAGTCAAACTAGGTACATTATAATAGTTTCCTAATTTAAGTGCATGCCCAAAAGGCAGTTCGAAAACTTAGGTTCCCATAGCCAAAACAGCGACTCTCGTCCCATTTCTGACTTGTAGGTAGATCTCTTCTGAAGCCAGTCTCCTGCCAATCAGCATATCCTGCACTTCAGTACATATATATATACCACATCCATTATCAACATCCAATTTTAAAACTAGTAGTGGACAATTTTATAACACATACCTGAAGTCAGAGCCTTGCCTGCCTTCACTTCTTCATGTCTGCCTTGTCCATACAACAGTCACGCTTCCAGTGACTCTGTTTGCCACAGTTTTGGCAGACACGTTGGGATATGTCCTTTGTCTTCCCAAAAGACTGTGATAATTTTGCCTGTGCCCTTTTCACACCCTCAGAAAACTTCAGCCAAGCCTTGGCCTTCTAGGATGTCGAAGTAAGATACACCTTACGTTTCTTGCTCTTTGGAAGCATTAGCTCTGCTCTGGCTCTGCCTCCTTGAGCATAGCCATTAACACTCTAAGAGTTTTCTCTTGGTTCATAATGAACCTGCCCCAACATTCAGGTAGAGATTGTAAGATCAAATCTATGGAAGTCTCGGCCTCGTAGGAAATGCCCAGCTAATCTAACTGTTTGATGTCAGCAATCATCTGTAACACATAGTGCTCGACATATGTACCTTCTGACAAACACGAGTGAAAGAGCTTCTTTTGCAATTCGTACTTCTTAGATCTAAGGTTAAACTGTGAAGATCCTTCAATTTTAACATCATACTATAAGGATCCAATCCTTATTGCGGCAATCATGACGGATTGAGTACTAAAGTTATCATCATGATGAGTCTTCCTAAGCTCATGCTCTACTATTTGCTCAACCTAGCCTCATGCCTAAGAGGTGTCTCTATTACATAGAGTAACTTCTCAGCTCTCAGGACTATCCTGAGATTTATCTCCCAATCTGGAAAATTAGAGCTGTTAAAGACATTATCACCCATGATTCTGTCCCTAACGCTAATCTTTCCATCCATCTTGATTGCAATAGTCCAACTATCTAATCAACGATTTTGGGTACACTCAAAATATAATGTTTCTATAGTCCAACTATATAACCAACTAAAATTGGAGTAGTGTCTTTGTGCAGTCTAACTGTTCAAAGAAAGAAATATTCAATATTAGTCCAACTAATATATTTATAACAACGATAAATAAAATAAAAGAGCGCGTTTGACCAAGTATTAAACGAAATTACAAATTTAATATTGGTCTCCCACTATTTTTCGACGAGCCTCTAACCCTCTATGGGGTACTCGGGAAACCTAGTTTCCTAGTGGGCTAGGATCCCATTAAATAATATACAACCTTGATTTTGGCCAACAAGTTGTATGAAACTTAACTAGGTAGATCTCTAAGATCAATTGGATTCTATCCAATTCCTAGATCCGGTAGGTGGACCTCCAAGTCTGAAATATATATCTAATTTATGTAAATATATCCAATATATTTCCTAACCTTTTTCTCTGAACTAATTAAGTCTTGGCTTTAGCTCAACAAGCTTAATGATTCCAGTTAAGTGCAACCCATTGACAGTGGGAAAGCTTCGTAATCCACATCGATATACAGAAGTGACCTTGACTCTAGCCAATAAGTCATAACTGCCCAAGACATACGATATATAACAAAGCCTTCATGGTTCAAACACATCCACGATGGACAATGATCTTGACTTTGGCCAACAAACCAATATCAGTCTTGGATCTTGATAGAGAACCACTCAATGAAAGGAAAAACGCTTAATATTTGATGAGGGTTTTTCGCGTAAATTGACATCCAATTTATTATCTTTGATTAGTTCTCATCATACACCCTTAAGCATGCATTCTAAAAGCATAATAAAGTGCAAATAAATTTAATAATGATAAGCGGGTGGATATATAACAAATGTATTCCTAAAATAAATCTCTCACTTTCCTCTCTCCCGCTAGCACTATACCTACTTCTACCCAATTACATAATACATTAAAGAAACCTTATTTACATTGAGGGGAATTGGTGAGAAGAGAAATACAAAGAGTAAAGAGATAATAGGCTGGACACGCATGTCTAATTTAATAAATTCTAAATTTATTACAATAATTTCCAAAATTGCTTTCACCCTTCTAATATCCATCAGATATACATTATTCATACAATACATCTAAGTATTCACACATAGCATATTATTCAATCAATCTAATCCAATTAATTAATCTTTGAATTAATGATCATCCAATATTCAAATAACGATTTGATTTGCGCGAGTCCAATTCGTTTAAGAATAAATACTCAAAATACATATTCTTGAATTATATCGAACTACAATTTTAAATCCAATTTAATTTATATTCAATACTAATTCGAATTAATTCCAAATTACATAATTACACTTATTTTAGTGCCTTTTAGACTTGAATTCTAAATCTAATCTAAATGGGTCTTAAAGGCCCAATTAGTATAAAATACCTTTTTAATTAAAGTTCAATGGGTTTTTAATTAATTCTTAAGGCAAGGGCTTTGGCTATTATCCAAGATGCCACGGCCCAATTTAGAAATCACCCTATGCCACAAAATCAATTTAGGCCCATTATGCCCAATTAAATTATTAAAGGCCCAATGTCATATTTGGACTTTTATGGAAATGGTTTTAGGCTCAATTGAATCCAATCCAATTTTTCAAAACCAAACTTGGCCCAACTAAGACCATTAAGCCCAAATACAATAAATTAGCCCAATCCAATTTTAAAGACTAATTTATATTAATATAACATTCCAAATATCACATTAATTTTAATTAAAGTACAATTAACATAATTAATCAACTAATCTAATGTTTCCAAAATACTAATTAACCCAATTAATCATGCTCATTAATTCCAATTCATGTCCAACACAAATTGAAGAAAAATCAATCCATTAAACATGCTTAGGCTCACGGTATTGGTAAGGAAATTATCATGCAATTTGATTTCAATCCAATTAAATCAACATCTAACGTACATTTCATGCCAACAACACATCCAATTGTAAATTTTTCAAAAAATCATTATGAGCTACTACTAGGGTTCATTCGGCCATGTGGTAGGAATTAGGGATTTTTGATCTAATCAATTTATCTCAATTCTAAAGATGCACAAATCCAATTCATCACCATACAAACATAACCCAATAATCAATTTCGACAAATCATGCTCCAAACACAAAATCCTCAAATTAAAGTATATAAACACTAGAATTCAAATCAAGCTTAGGATGGCTCTAATACCATTATTAGCTTCCTACACATGCCACAAGATCATTAAGATAATTTGTGTGTGAATAAATAAAAGACAAGTTGTGAAAATTACTTACTTTGATTGGTTGAGATTTTAAAAATTTCAAGAGATGTAGATGAAGCTCCAAGCTTTGTAGAGTGTTTCCAACACTTGAGTAAGTTTCCCTATCACCTTTAGTTGACTCCTTATGTGCTAGCAAGAACAAAATTGAAAGAAAATTTTCCCTTCCAAAGGGTATTATGTTCAGCAATGGAGGAAGAAATATGGAGAGAGAGTTTTGTGTTTTATTTTCTAAAAACCAATTACCAATATTGTCTTTCAAAATTTGGTATAAGCTTTTCCAAAAAGCAAAATCAACCTCAAAGTGTCTTGGAGGGAAAAAGGCATTAAATACCCATCAACTACTTCCATCACTCATGTAGACATTTAATGTAAGTTGGTGGGCCCCACATTTTAAATTCAAAATTCAAGTTGGACTGCCCAACACACTTCGGGCTCGGATTCTTTTAATCTGATTAAATGAATTTTCTGTTGCAACGTAATTAAATCTAATCTAATTAAATATTAATGCCTCGTAAAATTATTATAAAATTCGCCCGTAAATTAATTCCAAATTAATTCGTTCGCACGAATTAAAATCTAATTTTTATTTCGTATTGAAATCCAATTTCAATTAATATATCTAATATATTATTTTAGCCCAATTAATTAAATAGTAAAATCTAATTTCACTATTAAATTCATTTTGCTGATTAATTCCAAAATTAATCATGTTCTCTCCTCTCGACGAATTTAATCCTAGATAAATTCTCGACGCAATTAATCTCAGATTAATTCTTTCTCTGATAATTAATCTTAGATTAATTCTTACCGTAATTAATCCTAGATTAATTTTCTCTCTCATAATTAAACCCCAATTAATTATGTTCGAGCCAAATGTCAATAGAGAATCTTCGGAAAGTGACCCAAGAGATCCATGGATATGTTGGCAAAAAATATGGCCATCTGACTATCCCAATACATGCGTACCCAGTACCACATTCTTACCGATTTATAAGACATGGTTGGCTTCTAGCAAAGCACCGTGCCTACCCAATTCTCTAGAAATATTCAACAAGGAATATATAATCTTTATCAGGCATAATATACTAAGTATTGCGTATTATGATCCAGCATCAGATGTCACATGCTAGGCCTATGGTATCCCTACGTGATCATCATCTCCATATGACTGAAGTGATACTTCCATCTTGACATCACACCCAATACACTACAATTCTCAATATATCCAAAAGAGGCGTACACAGAACTTGTTAAAGCTCCGGAAGACCAAAACCAAAGTGTACTGATTGTCGTAAGTATTAGCGATGCAGGTCTCATGTTAAGACCAAATACACCTACCCTGATTCGGATTCCCATAGACACATAGTCATAATACCAATGGGACTCCGAGGGGTCTATCCAGAGCGAAGTTGTTCCCGGTCCAATGGCTAACAGAACCTCCTATCACACTTGCATAAGTATCCAATACTTAAATATATGAGATCTATGTCGTTAAGCTTCCATAACACGCACAAGTGCAATACTAGCCTATTTTGTATTATCGATCTCCAGTCTCGATAATACTACGACTAGGGATATTTAATGATCAAACCTTTTGTGGATTAATATTGTCTCATATCTTATTAATCCAGGACTGATCATATGGACTTTTATCATTTATATATCCAAATAATCCAATTACAAAATGATAAAAGAGTAATTTCCTTTGTCACATAGTTAAATTGTACAAAGAACACCATGTATTCTATAAATAGTGATGTATTGGTCATAATTGTCCAACACTAAGCCCATCAAGGTTTTCATACAAGTTGGCCCGTTATCATTTCAAAACGTCCAATCAGATTATCACGAGGTGTAAACTTGTCCCAGTTGAAAAGGCCCACCAGGTTTACAATTTTGCGATAAGATGACTAAATAAGTTCAAATGATAAGGGGCCCAAACACAAGGTGGCCCATCGTTACTTTGAAAACTTTTGGCCTAATCATCATAAGATACAAACTCGTCTCAGTTTAAGTGGCCCAACAAGTTCGTATCCTATGACGAGAAGCCCAAATGAAACCAAATGATAATGGGCCCAAACACAAGTATGTGGGTAGCTTCTATAGGAGACATAACTATAGTTCGTATATGGGCTTACAAGGGTATGGATAAGACTCTCATCGGTGAAGGGTTGCACACAACTAGGTCTCCCCAATCAAGGGTTCGAACGACCAAGAGAGCACGCCTTTTTTATACCCTAGGGTACGTGCCAACAAGTGATGGTTATCATCACATAATGATCCGCCGCTTGAGTGAAAGCAACTTCACAATACATGATGCCATTGGGGGTAAGAAGGGTATGCAAAATATATGAGACTTGGTTAACCAAAGCGAAAGCCACGGACACTACAAGGCATTATTTCAGGGCCGATTCTCTATCCCCAGTGGAGTCACCATCTGTAGGAGCAAAGCGGGGTTTACCACTATGCCTATGATGTTCGGCGACCATGAAAATATTGGGCTCGCAGCTCGTAGAGAGTAGGATTAGCCCCCGATGGCTAAATCAGAGAATGAAGGAGTCGCCACCCAGTGTGATCTGGGAAAGATTTAAGGCCGCACTCACCCCTCACAAGCGAAGACCTCAAACCATTGGGTTCGGAATGGTCCCTTACTTATGCAAGTATAATGTACGGGTTCGCACAATAGTATAGTCATGTCTTATACAGTTCATGCAAGGCAATTAAAATAAACAAAAATTTGCACACCCATAAATATTAATAGAAATAATATGGCTCCACGCAAAGATATAATTAAATCATTTATGCATAATGTAAAAAGACTGATTAATGAAATAAATTAATATGAACGATGTAAAATTTAAAGAATGGGAAAATTATAATGCAATATAAGTAATTAATCACACACGCATAATGCAAAATGAATAACTAAAGAAGTTCAAATGCATCAAATATAAAGAAAGATGTCGGCGCGTATATGAGTATTTCCCGAGTGGCACGTGGAGTTGTATCCCAAGTACAAATCACACTACCGTCCATTCAGATTCAGCAATAAAATTTACATCTGGATTTCCATCCGATATACCGCAAGGAATAATAACATACATAATCATCAATGTAATGTAAACGGATATAAAAAATAGACACGAAATAATATAGCAATGCCTATACATATAACCATGAACAAACATAAATAATATAAAGGCGAAATAATAAAATAACAATAAAAGTAAATAAATAGATAAAAATAAACAATGAAATGCCAAAGAAGAAATATGGCCAGAGATTTGGCCATTTTTTATGTAGGGCTTCACATACCCGACTGGACATATTTCACGTCCAGTAAGGCATGCAATGTCCAGAACTATAAAAATAAATATGGTAAAGGTGCCCTCAGGTCTTACCTTTTAAGTTGTTTTCTCAGAATTGCATTAGTTTATCGCCGGAAGGATCGAAGCTTAGTTTCAAGGTTTGGTTCGTTGTTTCTGGTTGCTTTTTGTGCTACTGGTTGTTGTTTTGCTGTTTCTATTTTTAGTTTTCTGTTTCGATTTCTCTTTACTGTTTGCTGGTTTGCATTGATGTCACTGTTCCTACTTCTAGTTCATGATTTTTGCTTACTTCTTTACGCCGATGTCGTTGTTTCTACTTCTAGTTCACGGTTTCTGCTTGATTCTTTGCGCTGATGTTTCTTTTTCTATTTCTGGTTCACATCCAGGTCTGTCTTTCACGTTCTCTTGTTGTTTCTTTCTGTTTTTCTCTCGATTTTCTTGTTGTTTCGGTCATCTTCTATTTTTTCTCTCTCTCGGCCCTTTTTCTATTTTTTTTCCTCCATTTTTTTTCTTTTTTTTGGGTCCCCCAAAGAAGAAGAAGAGCCTCCCCTGATGATGATTTGTTCCCTTTTATAATGATTTCAAGGGATCTCCAAATAGGAAAACAAATCATGTTTATTTGGGAAATATTTTATCAAATTATTTTGGGAATAAAATCTTATAAATTTAGTGATGAGGAGATCTCAAATCTTGTTAAATTGGTAAGGATGGGATCCCAAAAATCTCATTAAATTAGAAAGTGTTGATGCTCTTATAACTAAGGAGATTTAATTATATTTGGGAAGATTATGCATGGGCTACGTGGTCAGATTACGTGGACTGTATGGGCCGGTTGCATGGGCTGCATGGCGGGTTCGAAGCTAAGGTTTGAGGCAGAGACTAACTGAGCGAATCCGAGGCTGGCTAGTGAGTTTGAATCCGATGAGATGCTAATGTTTGAGGTTTTCCTCCCTTCTGGAATTCATTTTTCATAACTTCCATAACTTTTCAAGTAGTGCCTCCATACAAAGCTCATCATCGGGCACATACAAAAAATGCAATGTCTACAACCTCGATGATCACTCCATTGACATTCATTGAAACAAGTAAATTATTGTGTACTAAAGTATCCTATAGAGTATGGCAAAGAATCTTTGAAAGAAAACACCCCTTAGATAAAAAGATGGAGACATAGATCACAAAAGTTTCAGACATAATATAAGAACAGAAGAGAAGAAGAAAATAACTCTCGGAATTTGAAAAAGAAGCTATTAAGATAAAATAACGGAAAGAAAAAGTGTTAGTCAATTAAGGACGGAAACATGTGAGTAATAATATTATAAATGACAAAGGATGAATAACAATAGACAGTTTAATTTAAGAAATAAGAAAGAAGTGTATCAACAAAGTATATGATGAAATGTATAGCAGTGAGCCTTGGGCATTAATATACCCAATGAATGATACTTAGAATGATTAGAAGCGGAGTTATTGAGGTATAACATGAAGATGTCCAAAGAACTAAGCACATGGTAATATTGAGATTGGAATGACACTTAACGAGGTAAGCTTATGGAGTGACTGAAAGTGGGGTATCCTAGAGTGTATATGAGGAAAGAAGATAAATCGGTGTGGAAAATAATTAACCAGATTTAAACCAGCAATAGATCTAAAGTTAGGAACATTAATCAGAATCGTCCAGTGTTGACGTTAATAGTGAAGAAGAACACATTTTAAACACAGGTGTACTTACAGTTAGGCTTAACATAAGTACCTTGTTTTAGAGGTTACCATCAGAATTATATCCAAAATTAATATCTTGGAGCTAAAAGATATTGGGAAAACTATGATGATAAATTTAAGGCATATAAAGGGGGTAACCATAAAATATAAGGACCTAAGCCCAAAAGGTAAATAGAGATGCGAGGACATGAAGGTCGAAGTTCATGGTAGTTGAAACTCAGTAAAGAGAAATAGAGAGTCAAATAGATAAATTAAGAGGAAGAATGTCAGAATTAAATCGAGCATATGGGGCTAGAGAAATATTTAGTAAGGTTATTCTTCTATGCATTTAAAGGATGTGAGCAAGCCTAATCATAGAGAATACTAGTATTTCGAAGGACTCGAATGTACCAGCTAAGAAGGAAGTATAATAATGATACGTTAACCATAAAATGTAACAAAATTGCCCAGCGACATGTAAAAATTAAGGTAGTCACGGTAAAAGATATAAGAGGTTTAAATCAAAAGTGAAGCTGAGGTGTGTATGACGTCAGGCTATAATCATAGTTTCAATTTTAGAACTATTAGCTCATGCATAAAATTAAGTTAAAGAATATCGAGAATGATTAGAGGCCTAAGAATGAGGATCTTTGATGCATGGAGATAGTTGTAGTAAAGATTCAATGAATTATTCACTAGAGCCCATGAACTTTGGAGTAGTATGTACAAGCATGACAAGAGAGATATTATACTTAAATCAGATGTTAAGATAAGAATCGAATAGAATATACCAGAATAAGAGAATCCTAGAAGTCTTAGAAATGAGTTTTTGAATAGAAGAGTAAAAAAGGAAGTTAAGGAAGATAAAAGTACCAGAGACACGGATGTCTTCAACCCAAGACAAACCTGAGACTTCAATCCAAAAAGGGATTTGAGGACGAATCCTTTTAAGGGGGAAGAAAATATAACACCTTGATAATCCTAACGACTACTAAGTTATGGATGACATAATACATGATATAAATCATGTTCAAGCATGTATGGACTCAAGAAATTACTTTTCGGACACTCGATGAATTTCTCGTAGTTCCGATATGAAATTTATTTTAAGTTTCAATACAGATAACCCTTAGTATTTAGGCCATAATTTTTTTTATACGATCTTCGATTTTTATGAATTTTATATCGTCAAAAAGCTAAGATCGAGATTTATAACTTCCGTGTTGGATATTTTTCTAAATTCTAAACAGAAGTAGGTCAAAAATATATCTCAAAAATTCGGATGATTAGTACCTGCGGACCTATCTAGAAAATGCAATATTTCTATCCAAAATTATGATTTTTCTTCAAATTAAAATATTACCAATTAGCCATTTCAGCATATTATACATAAAAACACTCACTCATTCCAAAAAAAAAAAAAAGAAGAGGAGAAAACGTAGGAAGAAAAAGAAGGAAGAAAGAAGAAAAAGAGAATGAGAGAGGGAGCCATTTTTTTCAAAGAAGAAGTAATTGTAATGCACCTCACACAAGCTAAGGAGAGGAATATCAATCATTGTAGACTTGAAATATAGAGAAAATCAAGTGAAATGAGGTAAGGAAAACTTGACCCAAAACTTGAATTGTGAAATTTTAAGAGTATGATGTTATATTAGAGTTATGTACATGCTAGGGAATGCATTTTGGTGATTAATAAACAAAGAAATTGATTGTATGATAAAATACCCAAATTTTTGGAAATCCTAAATGTTGAGATAAAACAAGAGTTATGAGATTATAGAGTTGTTTTGATGATGAAGTTGAAGCTTAATATAGTGGCTTGTGTAATGGTTGTAGTTTAGAAGTGTTGGGAATGCATTTGGGCAAATTAGACATTGTAGAGTTATGTGAGGCCTTGGAAAATTGGCTTAGCGTCGTGACGCCCAGCCCCCAGCTTCGCGACGCATATGAATCAGAGGCTCACTGCCTCAGGCCTAATTGGGGGAGCTTTGTGACGCTCAACAATTGACATCGCGACGTGTAACGAGTAGAGGTTTTGCCTCAAGTATGATTAGGTTGGCGTCGCGACGCGATGTAGAGCATGCTCTCTGCCTGTGACTACTTATATAGGCGTCGCGGCGTGCCATACCTGGCATTGCGACGCGATATAGAAAAATTTCCATATTATTACAGTTTCATCCTGGAACGATAAAGGTCATCCTCAGGGTCTCGTATCAGCCCATATACACGCAATAATCATATCACAAACTTATAACATCATATAGTGATAATAGTTTCGAAACATATTCCGCGATTTTTATTCTAATTAAGTTACCATTAAAGGTCATTGCAAGAACCATAAATTCCTTTGGCGAAGAGAAGTAATGCTAGCTGGACTTCAAATCAGTGAGTGGACTCTTTTCTCAAGTTTTGTTTTTATATATATGTTTTGATTTAAGACTTACTTATAAATATTTTATGGCGTTAGACAAGTTGTTTACAATTATTTTACGATTGAGAATATTTTTAGAAATATTGATTTGAAGTATGAGTTTTATGATTTTCGAGGCATGGGGGGAAAAACCAACCTTAGTTCTAACTTGGTACCAATATGAAATTGACGGATACAGATATCGTGTGCACACATAGTTTAGGACTAGGGATTACAGATACCCCTAGATCTCAAATTCAGAGTCTAGAGGGTAGCATAGATCCGCACCCCCGGCTTCGGATTTTTTGCTTGGGGGACGACGATACGTAACGCCTCAAGACCATCATATTTCAGGGCTAGGGGGAGGGCGATACGTTACGCCCCTAGACCCTAGATTTAGAGACAGAGTGGTGGCATGCATTAGGGGACGGCGATACGTAATGCGTCATGGATTTGCACACCTGGCTCCAGTTTAGTGGCTTGGGGAACGGTGATACGTAACGTTCCAAGACCACTAGTTTAGGCATATGGGAGGACGACAATACGTAACGCCCCCATGCCTCAGGTTTTCAGAAGATTTTCGGAAACAGGTTTTCAGAAACAGATTTTTAGAGATATGATTTTCAGAATAACGATTTTAGAAAAGAACTTTCACAAGAAATAGTTTTATAAGAAAATCATAATTTTACAGAAAAATAGATTTTTAGAAAGTTTCACATAAATAGATTTAGAGTTTTCAAAAGAGACCATTTTCTTGTTTTACTTTCAAATCAATAGATTCCATAAGTATTTCAGTTTTCCATTTTTAAAATGTTCACTCACTAGGTCGTTCAAACGATCTAACCCCCCCCCCCCCCCCAACCCCCACTCCCAGTTTCTTTGTTTTGCAGGATACCTGAGGACGAGCTCGAGAGGTTAGATACTGATGGCAGTCAATAAGGTGTAGAGTCCACCGTTAAGTCAGAGAAAGAGAGTACAGTCAGAGTCACAGTAAAATCTTGTATAAGTCTTTGTATTGAGTAAAGATGTCCATAAGTAAAGTTGTAATTTGTATTTGTTATAGAGTAAACTGTTATGAGTATTGAGTTGCATTTCGTATTATTGAGTTGGGCAATGGTCTTATACATGAGTTTATAGTTGAGATGAGTTTAGTAGTGTGGATCATAGTTAGAAAATCAGAGGTTTAGAGGAATAGATCAGCTTATTCCTTATCGGTAGTATCTCCGAGAGAGGGATGTAATATGTTACTTAGTTCAATTGATAGGTAGCTGGTGAAGGATAACTGAATAAATATTTCTGTTATTTAGTTATGGTTGTTGCTGGCGTTTGTTAAGTAGTAATTATCTTTCACGTGAGAATCACATATAGTGATGGTTTATTAGAAATATAAGGAGCTGCATAAGTTGAGAAATAACAGAACTTTTGAGTACATATTTTAAGTGAGCTTAGTGAGAGTAAAAGAAAGATCTCAAGCTCTATAAAAAGCTTGTAACTAGTCTTGTATTCAACCTCCATTGATATTGTTCGATAAGAAACATTGAGCCTGTAGATGTAGGCTACTGTCGAACCACGTAACCTTACATGTGTCATTATTTCTCCAATTTTTGTGTTTCTGTACTCATTGTTGCTGAGAATCTTGTTACTCTTGGTGACTGAAAGATCACGTTCTTGATCAAATAGGTAATTGACCACAACAATGACAATACATAAGTATACATATATTGTAAAATTATTATACTTGCTCTCAATTGGATGAGATGTCACGTTATTATCCATATTATTATTTTAATATAACAAAACAGAATATAATAAATTTTCAACCCATAATCCCATTTATTTATTATTATTTATTTTTTATTTCAATTCATATGATACACATCCGAATCGGATGAACTCGCGGCTCCGCAGATTATACAAGTCTAATTATACGGATTGTACGGGGAGGATTTGTTTTGAAAATCTATCTCCCTATTTATACGTCCATATATTAAAAAATAAAAAGTTCATATATTAAAAAATACAAAGTAAAAACTCGCCAACCTACCCATGTCACAATAACAATATCAATAACCATAAATAAATAAATAATAATAATAAGCTACCTACCACCACTAGACAAATTGGAAATAAAATAAATATCACTTCGGCCTTCGGGTTTTATAAAACAAATTCTCAACATTCGCTGAAGTTCATCCACTAAAAAATGAAGAAAGCCGAGCTAGTTTTCATCCCATCACCAGGTGCCGGTCACCTCTCATCAACGGTGGAGATGGCAAAGCTCGTCGTTGACCGCGACGATCGTCTCTCTATCACCATCCTCACCATGAAGCTTCCATTTGAAACCAAACCCGTCACCTACACCGACTCCAACTTATCATCTCGTATCAAATTAATCGACCTCCCCGACCCTCATCCGTCCCACAAAGAATCATCATCCTTCACCCCCAAAACTTTCATGACCACATTCATCCAAAACAAAAAACCCCACGTCAAAGAAGCCCTCACTGAGCTCACTCAGTCACCTGACTCGCCTCAGCTCATCGGCCTTGTCCTCGACATGTTTTGCGCCTGCATGACTGACGTTGCAGATGAGTTTGGGGTTCCTAGTTACGTTTTCTTCACCTCCAGTGCTGCTTATTTGGGTCTCATGTTTCACTTTCAAACTCTTCACGACCATCAAAATAGAAAATTCACCCTTTCTGAGTTACAAGACTTGGTTGCTGAGTTGGAAGTCCCGAGTCTTGTGAACCCAGTACCTAATAGGGTTTTGCCTACTATGTATTTTTATCAAGAGTGGGATGAGATTTTGTATGAGCAAGCTAGAAGGTTTAGAAGAACCAAGGGTATTTTTGTGAATACGTTCGAGGAACTGGAGTCTCAGGCGGTCAAGTATTTTTCCGATGGTAAGACTAAGATCCCTCCTGTTTATCCTGTTGGACCGGTTTTGAATCTTAATGGCCAGTCCTGTTCCGCTGAGAAGAAAGCCGATATCATGACGTGGCTTGATCGCCAACCGGAGTCGTCGGTGGTGTTTCTGTGCTTCGGGAGCATGGGAAGCTTTGGTGAGGATCAAGTGACAGAGATCTCACGTGCGTTGGAGCGTAGTGGACTCCGGTTCTTGTGGTCCTTACGCCAGGACCCATCCAAGGAAAAGTTCTACAAACATAGTGAGGATGAGGTCCCGACGGATTTACTCCCAAATGGCTTCTTAGATCGAACGGCCGAGATTGGAAAGGTGATAGGATGGGCTCCGCAGGCAGCAATCCTGAGCCACCCTTCCATCGGAGGGTTCGTATCGCATTGCGGGTGGAATTCAACGCTGGAGAGTGTATGGTACGGGGTACCCATTGCCACGTGGCCGGTGTTCGCGGACCAGCAACTGAATGCGTTCCAGCTGGTGACAGAGCTTGGATTAGCGGCTGAGATCAAAATGGATTATAGGAAGGATTATTTAGTTCATAATCCACCAAATGTCAGTTCCGAGGAAATCCAGAGAGGAATCACCCGCCTGATGGAACATGATAGTGAGATGAGGAAGAGAGTGAAGCAGGTGAGTGAGAAAGCGAGAAACGCTTTGATAGACGGTGGATCTTCGTTTTCATCACTAGCCCGCCTGATTAATGCTGTGTTTGACAATGTAGCATAAACCAACTCCACTCCCCTGGCCGAGTGCTAGTGTTCAAAATGTGTGGCGCTTACATTATTATCTTCATATTTTTAAATATCTATAATTAATCTAATCTTTATAATTAATTTTTTATTATTAAATTATAAAATTAAAATAATAATTATCAATTTAATTAATTAACTTATATTTTAATTTTTTATTATTAAATTAATAAAATTAAAATAAAGAAACATATTATAATAAGAAAACGTATTATAATCTCTTATTAAAATAAAAAAATATAGGTGATACTTAATCTCTAGCGGTGGGCAAAAAAACCGACCGAACCGAACCAAACCGCAAACCGAACCAAACCGAACCGAATTTACGGTTTTTTTTTCTAACGGTTCGGTTTGCGGTTCGGATTGGCCTACCCTAAACGGTTTACGGTTCGGTTCAGGAGCAATCCGAACCGCACCTGTAAAACCGAACCGAACCGTTATAATTAAAAAAAATTATATATTTTTATAAAAAAAATTATATTTATATTTTCTTTTAATTTTATTTTATGTTTTGTTTTTATTAGTATGTTAATACTTTTATTCTTAAATTTTTTGTTAATATATTAATTTGTTAATACTTTTATTTTTCAATTTATTTATTAATACTTTTATTCTAAATTTTTTTGTTTTATGGTAGTATCATTATTCTTGAAAGTAATATGTTGGATTTGTCTTTTAATTAGAATGATGGTAGCATCATTATTCAAGGTAATTTTTAAAAAATACAAGAATTAATTGTGTCTCATTTTTCATTCCTTTATGCAGTGCATGTGTTTCCTAGAGTTACAACTTACACCTTAGCACTTCATACTATTTGTTGGATAGACTAGTTTTTTTTTTTTTTTTTCCACTTAAGTGGATGAAAATTTGTTTTAAATATAATAATCCGTAAACCGAATCGAACCAATCCGTAAATCGCTGGTTTAAAAAAATTTCAATCCGAACCAAACCGTTATTTAATGGTTTGGTTTGAGAGGTAAAAAATCCGAACCGTAAAATATGGTTTGGTTTGGTTTAGCAAAAACCGAACCAAACCGAACCGCGTCCACCCCTATTAATCTCGACAATTAATATTTATAATTAATTTTTATTATTAAATTATAAAATTAAAATATCGTAACAATGAATTTTATATTAAATAAAAAATCTATTATAATAAAAATATATATTATAATTTATATAAAAAAAGTATTATAATAAGAAAGTATATTACAATTAAAAAAAAATAATATTAAGTTATAAAATTAAGAGCAATACGTAAAATATATGTTCAACCTGCATAAAATACAGGTCTTGTAGTAGTTTAAATAAAACATGCTCGCAGTTAGGTACTAACTAAATAGTAGCAGATACCCATTAAAATATGAGAAATCCCAAAATTAACCTGTTTGATTGGTTTTGTCTTTGAAATCTATTAGAATTAGCCTACAAATTTGTATTATTACACCTATCATAATACATGCCGAAGGACAAAGCCCAAATCAATAGATTAAGTATGTGTACTTAATCTAACTTGTATGTTAGATAAGTGGATTGTTATTAAAAATTACCAGTAATGAAAGCGGTGTATGATCATATGCTTCAGACTATTTATTATGTTCATTAGATGAATTTACGGAGTAAATATTCTCATGTTTACTAGTAATGTTAAATAGTACCATAATATGTGGAACCATCCCATTAGACTTTTGTCCGATCACAATAGTTCCACTAATGAGGCATGTTGTGGAAGTTTTAATCGTGTGATGACATGTAACTTATGGTGCAAGGCTAGATTTTAGCACCTCTACTCCCTCAGCAGACTGTTTATTTGAAATAAATGATGTTTAAGATGTTGACATGTATCGCGTCGTTTTGATCATTAGGCGTGACAGCTGTTTATGAAATGAAGTTTTCATAAATATGAGAGATTTCTATTAATGGCGATTTGCGCTGTTTACGAAACGTTTCTTTCGATTGTGGCTATTTAAAGGAGTGAAGTGACTTCATTTCCTCTTATTATTGTTTTTCTGATTTCTTTTTCAAAAGAGGTCATATTCTTCATATGAAAAACTCTCTTATTTAAATCTGAAAAATTATTTCTTTTTATTTAATCAAATAAAAATGGTTGCTTTTGTTATTGAAACGAAGCTGTTAAACATGGTTCATGAGAACCTCAATCTTCCACCGACCGTGGAAGCCGTTGAGTATGGTGGGGATTTGTATACTCCCAAAAACAATGGTGATGATGAAATCTTGTTATTTAGGTATCATCCCTTATTCTAGATTTTTTTTTATCAATGATGAATATATCACCCATGCAGATGATCCATTCTATATTGTTGAGGTTGCAAGCGTTAGGGGCCATCAACATGCTGATGACAAATGATCATTTTTATCTCTTTATGATTTCCTTCGTCTTTACTACCTGAAGACTAGGCCCAAAGGCTACCACATCGTCCAAAGGCTAAAATAAGACATTTCATAACTCTATTCTAGAAAGTTTTTATGTCGGAGATGAAGTTTAGGTAGTAAGGCCTTGCGCCGCCCTTGAAAATTACCGGTGTGTGGAGGATACTGCATCACCGATGCATTTTAAAGATAACTTGTCTTCTTTGGTAACTTTGGTCGACCAAATCGGCATTCCTTCACATCAAGATTCTGACGTGGGCGACGAAAGCCATAAATTTCCCTCGGATTAGGAATAAATATTCCTCTCACCTTTGTTTGTTTGTTTTTTTTTACCGTTGGCCAATAATGGCCTTTAATAAAATGAGAGCTTTTGTAATTTCCCGTGTCCATTTATTTTTTGAGCTTTGCATCCAAAATAATATTATTTTTGATGTTTTAATTAAGTATTTTTTCCAAGTTAGAGTTCAAACACTTGGAAAAATTTATAGCTAATGTAACTGATGATTTGAGTCCGTAGTATTCTAGTCTGGTTTTCAACTTCTGAAGTAAATTAACTCGGCCATTTGTAAGAACTTAGAAGTATTTTTCCAAAATTCAGCCAAATCATCAATTTTTTTAGTGTGTGATTTTTTGTATTAGTGAATTGGACTGTTAAGTACAGTAAAAACTTGTCCTTTCCAATTCATCTTTCCATTTCCCAAGACAAACAGAGTTTGAATTTCGATTATTTTGTAACCTATGTTATGGATACTCTCATTTTGAAATTTGTTTACTGCGTAAGCTTTTCGAAATATAAGTTTATTTGACTAGTTCATCACTTTGTTCAGGGTTTGAACATTCTGCAAGCTCATCGAATTGTTCTTTCAGATACATCTTTTGAGACCCAGAACTCAAAACACATCGTCGAGCATAATGTCATATAGAGCTAATGGACTTCTTTGTGGTAGGTATAGACTCTTCGAAGGATGATCCTGCTAGGGCTTAAGTACCAAAAAATCTTTTCAATCGAGTATAGGCCCACCATAGAATGCTATTATCGGAGCTTTAGCACCCCAAAATCTCTATAAGACTGGTATGGACCCACCGGAGGATGCTCCTACTGGGGCTTAAGCATCCAAAAATCTGTGTAAATGGGGTACAAGCCTACCAGAGGATGCTCATACAGAGGATTAAATACTCTGTAAGTCGGGTATAGGCCCACCAAATGATACTCATATCAGGGATTAAGTACCCAAAAATCTTTGTAATTCGGATATAGGCTTACCGGAGGATGCTCTTATCAGGACTTAAGCACCCAAAAATATTTGTAAGTCGGGTATAGGCCTTAAGCACCCAAAATATTTTCTAGCAATGGAAAATTGGATTTCGTTTAGTACTTTAAGTAATAATTCTTTAGAATCCTTCCGTCTGTAGCTTGATGGAGGGTACCAAAGTGATTTCGGTAATCATCTCCTCTCTATTTCATTTCACATTGTATATACAATCCTTACACGTACATATTACTTTCTCTGAAATATATTTCTACTTTTTCAAATGGGATTTCAATTTACAATTTACAATTTACAATTTATAATTTACATCTCATTTCAAAAGTAAAACTTCTTTAGTTTGGAGACATTCTACGTGGACGGAACGAAATATCATTCTAGTGTTTCTAACACATAAGGTCATTTTCCAATTACCTTTGAGATCTTGTAGTGGTCTTCCCAAGTTTCAGCCAATTTTCTGACGTTTGGCCCTTTTGAATGTCCAAAGCTTCATGAAGTACCAAATTATCATGGAGAAATCTCTATACTGGACTATTCTTTTTATTATATTATTTTTTCAAGCGTTTTGGGTATCTTTGCAACTGAATAGGTGCTACATCCCTGATTTCAACTAACAAGTCAAGATTTACTTCCTAAATTATTTGGTTGTTAGAGACCTTAGACTGTGGCTTGAGTTGAAGTATCAGCTTCCCTTCTAGTATCAACAAATTCTAGTAGCTGCCTGTTGTCTGTAGTAGCTTGCTTCAAAGCCCGAATTACCCTTTGTAACTATGGCTGTAAAGTTTCATGACTTCTTGAGCCATTATACTTCTGAATTTCTAGTATTATCTTCACTTTTTACTTTCAAATACTCAAAAGATCAGTTCTCAAAAGGTTTCGTGGTGATAAGAGTAAGTTTGTCATCACTCATGAGTTATGTTCATGCATCTGGAAAATTATTTCTTTTGATGGTTTTATTTTTCCAGCGAGCTCTTTAAACATACAAGTACTTATAGAACTAACTTTATTTGCCTAGGTGCACGACACGACATGACATATATCATTGAAATTCATCAGTAAAGATGCATGCATCATACTTTTTATACAATCCAATCATACTTATCATAACTTCTTTATTATTCAATGCATGGGCTATCGCTTTTGTGTGTAATAAAAAAGGGCGTTTGAAAGGAGTAAGGGTTATATTCAGTTTAACGGGCCTGCACTGGATGAATTTTGCTAGCAATTTCTTTCAATTACATTTTTTTGGTGGCTTATGCACTTGTTCTCTTTTTATTTCAAAAATTCCCCTATTTTCTTTTAAGCCCATTCATTTATATAAGGGATTTTTAGGTGGAGGTGTCCACGATGAGATGATTTGTTGGTCTGCATGACTTACACCTATTACGGTGTATCTTTGAATATTATGTGGTGTTACACTTGTCGATATACATGTGTGATTAATCTTTTATGCTGAGGTCAGCGGATTATTATTAGTATCTACTAATCTTGGGCAGAGATATAATGATGTCATGGAAAATATTGGGCAGAGTAATATACGTGGGCATCATGACAAATATTGGATAGTGGGATTTAATTGACGTTAGATTATTTAGCATATTCTGGGTTACTCTAGAGAGGTGTTTTGAATTACACCAAAGCACTCTGAAGTATTTCAATTTAGGTCCGAATCACTTCCGGTGTGCTTTTAAATTCGGGACTCATTCTAGAATATACTATTAAGTCGAAGGAATGTCGTTCCAGAGTCAGGCTGGGGCCTCTCTGGTTTAGCCTTGGCTTCTCTGGGGATCTTATAGGCTCCAGGATTACGTGACTTCAGAGCTGGATTTAAGTTGTGTCCGAGACTATTATTCTCGCAGGTTGTTTTTAATTTCTCATTTACTAATGCAATTGTACCATGACAACTGTCATTTTTCAGTAGATATTTGTTAGTTTGTAATAGTCCCACCAAGTAAACTTGTTGAGGAAGGGTCATTTTACGTGTTGCCATATGTTCCTAGTGGCAGGACTAATTTTTAGCACCTACAACTATTATCTGACATCTTGTATTTCTACGAAATACAATCGTACGCACGAGTTCAGGTCACCTAATAGGTTGTTGGCGTTAGGTTACTATGAACTCACCCCTTTTGTTTCTCATTCAGTGTACCCAAACATACGTCTGTTTCTGGTATACGAGGCGAAACTCAGGTGTAATGAATTACATACTTTTTCAACTTTAAACCGTTCGACATCACTCTATTATATAGACTTATTAGCATATTAAGATTTATTCATGCAAGTATTTCATACATTAATGACATAAACGAGAATTTCACGTTTTAAATCCATTCTCAATGGTACATGATACATATACACAATAATACTGCAATTCTTTATGCAATTTTTATGGAAAGGACCATTAAAATATTTTGGTTGTCCCCACAGATGACACCAATTAGATGAAGGCGAGAAAAGTTGAGAGAATCCATACTTTCGAAGTTTTAGTCTGGAGTATAATTGGATTTGGACTTTGTCTTTGATCCAATAGAGTTAGCCTACAAAATTGTATGCGGTGTTTGGTTAAAATCTCCATTTTTTAAAAGAAAATATATTTCTTAATTTTTATTTTTCAGAAAATCCTCATTTTTTTCTACAAGCTCATTGGTTTATATATGGAATTTTAGATGGAGGTGTCAACATACGGTTGACAAGTATCCATTGATGGGCTGGTTTATGATTTGTATGATGGACACCTGTCATAGTACACGCTGGAATATTATGTGCTATTACACATGTCATTATATATGTTTAATCTAACTTACATACTAAGATAAGTGAATTGTTATTAATGTTGACCATTACTGGCTGTGGTATCCGACATCATGTACTTCAGACTATTTTTGATGTTTATTGGATGAATTTCTAGGGTAAATGCTCTCAGGAAGTGTCTAGATCGGAATGGTCTGACTTCGAGAGTGACGTCACTTCGGGACCAAGATGAAATCTCTCCAGTCAAGTAGTTTCCAGAGGTTGCTTTGACCTCTCATGTCTACTAAAACTATTAAATAGTACAATAGCATGTGTCATCCTCTTATTAGACCTTTGTCTGGTAAGAACAGTTCCACTAAGAAGGGGTGCTGATGAAGTTTTAATCGTGTGGCAACACGTGACTTACGGTGTAGGGCTAGATTTGTTCATCTACATGGTCAAATATAAAATTAACCTTAATCTAATAAAATATTTTAATAATAAAAAAATAATTTGACCTAATTATTCTTAATTTAAAAATGAAAAAATTAAAATTTAAAAGAAAGGTTTAGGTGCCCACTCATGAAAAATGGCGCATATTGGGACGCTTATTTATTTATTTCTTAATGTTTTAGATGTAATTTTTTTAATGAGGTGTCATATTATCTCATTTTTACTTAATGATTTTATAAAAAAAAAAATTCATTTCGAGTTACTTATAATTTATACCACACATCACATATGTACAAATAATTAAATATTTTTAAAGTATAAATTTCTTCCAATGAACATATAATATATTCCTTTTCTCACAACATAAGGCTTAAGTGTGCCCACTCAATGCTCATTATTTTGATTGCGCGCTGTTGTTGAAGCCCATTTGAATTTTATTATTAAATGTAATTTCTTAATCAAGTTTCATATTATTTCAATTTTACTTAATAATTTTATAAAACATTCATCCTAAATTTCTTATAATTTATATCCTACATCACATATGCATAAACAACTAAATATTTTTTAAAATATAATTTTTTTTCCAATTTTTATCTAATCAAATATAATGTCTTTACTTTTCTCACAACATATGGCTCAAGTATTTTCATAATTTATCTTTATTGTGTTATTTGGTTAGATTACCTTCAAAATGGAAAAAGAAATTGTTTAAATGTACGACATGTAAATACATAATAATAATTATTGATTAAATGAAAGTGTGAAAAAAGAGAGTAAATCTTTTTAACTTTAAAATTATCTATGAGCTATAAATGCCAACTTCGTACACGGTAGTAGATGTCTGCATTCAAAAGAATAAACTACATGATTTCTTTTAATCAAAGTAGTGAATCATGTTCTGAACAAACTTTAAAGAAGTCGATATTTCTTTAATGCATATGTGATGTGTGGTATAAATTACAAAAAAAAAACTTGGGATGAATTTGTTTATAAAATTATTAAGTGAAATTGAAGTAACATGGCATTTGATGGAAAAAATATACCTAATTAAAAATGCAATAACAATAGTGAGCGAGTGCTCAAGTATGTGTTCATTTCATGAGTGGACACATGAACAGATGTCCAATTCATGAGTGGGTGTCCGAACGGCGGCTCACTTCATGTGCTCACTAAAGAATCACATTAAAGAATTATAATAGGCTTCTGAAATAGGAGTAATTAAATCAAGTTATATTTTTTTTTTGGTTGTTAAAAATATTTTGTTAGACTGGGATTAATTTTGTATTTGGTAAAATTAAAAAGGTCAATTTGGTAAATTTCCCCAAAACAAAAAAAAATGTAGTAACATACCAATATAAGTATATATAATATTCATCTTTTCCCAAGCCAAATTTGAAAATACCTTTTAACTTTGTTCTTGGGTAAAGTCATTTTTGTACCCGAAATTAGACCAAATATTGAAATTGCTCGAAAATCTCAGAAACGTTAACAGGGTAAACCCTATATTATCATAAGTGTATCAAGTTCCACTTTGACGTAACATATACTACTTCCGTTAATGAATTTGTGTTAAAATACAAAAATACCTTTAAAATATATTTAAACTTCAAATGACAAATTCAACCATGATTTATTTCCTCTTTGGGGCCTTAGTAGTAGTACTATTCCTTTTCTCACAATTTCCTTTTCCTTAGGAGAATCAGATCCTCTACAGTCATCTATGTGGAAACATACACAATATTATGGACCAAATGAACATCATAAACTGAAACACTTGATAAAACACTTAAAATAAAATGTCTGCAAAATGACGATTCCCAATTTTTGAGCTTAGTTGTTCACTAGAATATGTTCTTTGAGCTGGAACATGTTTTTCAACTGCATCACATTTATCAGTTATCACATCCAAATCCATAACAATCTCGCACACTGAATGAATAAAAATTAGGAGTGAGCAAAACTAGTTTCGATTCTAAGTGGAACCAAAACCTATCCGAAAAAATCGGTTCATAATATTTTAGAACCGGAACTTGTTAGGAATATTTCCTAAACCCAACTTGTGGGTGGGTTACATGTACTTGTACTTGTAATAGAATAGGGCTGTAATATTTTCATTAAACAAAAAGATGATATTTATTTATTATTTATGTCTCGTATAAATCTGTATAGAATAATTTACACTTACAATAAAGTCCTTGGAGTAATAAGAAGATGGATTTCAAGCCTTTTGATAATCTTTACTCCTAAATATTCGTAGTCATAGTTTTGTGAACAACCAGGCTATTCACAAAGTCGAGAGACTAGTACACTGATATGATCTGTCCGTAAGTGGGGTAGCTGATCTCATAAGCTACTAGCGGGATTCTGACCGCTTGGTGTATCACATGAGTGCAGGATTGGTTAATGTCCATCAAACTGACAACCCATAGTTTTCATAAGGAGTGTTTATCCTATGAGTCTGAAAACTCTCATGTATCAATTGTAGGACTAGTCTTTAGCCTTGAGCTCTTTACAATCTTGTGCATAGATCAAGTAACTTCGATATTTTTCCTTTTCCCGATTCATAGAGTCGGTCGTAGGGTGCGATTAGGTCATTTGTTGAAATGCATGAAGGTTATGAATATTCAACAAAGGATCGCCATTCTCTCTCGGATAAATTTTAGTCATAAGAGTCGTATCGTGTTATGCAGGTTGATATATTTGATCAATGCTTAAGACTGTGGCCATAGTAGAAGAATCATGTGAGATTCTTGGTTTAGTATAAATCATGTTATTAACAATATTATACTTTTGACCTATGGATAGACATTGTCTATACCCTAGGTCATATGGTGGGGATATAGAGAGGTAATGAACAATATCATATGGCAAGTTCGATTGAGCTATTTATGGAAAGTTCAGTTAACTGAAATTTAAAGATCGGTCGACTAAAGTTGGGCTGATTCAGAGTCTAAATTTTGATTTTTAATATATTTTCCAATTTAACACAAATCCTAATTAGGGTTTTATGAACATGCCCATAACACATCATTTAATTATGTTAATATCCAATGGTCAAGATTAAAGAGCTCTTATGTAACACCCTAGTAATTTCGACGACTACTATGTTATATGTGGCATGATACATGATATACATCATGCTCAAGTGTAAATGTATTCGTGAATTACTTTTTAGACATTTGATAAATTCATCGCAATTCCGATACGAAATTTATTCTAAGATTCAATACGAACAACCCTTAATATTTGAGGTGATATGTAATGCCCCCATGCATTAGGTTTTCAGTAGATTTTCATAAATATATTTTCAGAGATAAATTTTCAGAGAATGGTTTTAGAAAGGATAGTTTTATGAAAAGTTTTCCAGAGAAATAATTTTATGAAAGAGTTTTAGAAAAAACTCAGTTTTCTAGAAAAGTTCAGAGTTTTACAGACAGAAAAGGGTTTTCTAAAAATTTTCATAGAAAAAAGATTGTTTTCATATACGAAAAAGATTTCGGAAAAAATATGTTTTGTTGAAGATGATTTCGATTTCAGAACAAGTTGAATGTTTTGAAAAGTATTTCAGTTTTTATTTTAAACCGTCTACTCACTAGGTCGTTCAAACGATCTAACCCCCCACTCATAGTTTCTCTGTTTTGCAAGTATACCCGGAGAATGAGCTCGATGGGATGGATATTGATGGCAGTCACTAGGGTATTTGGGTCCAACAGATCAAGTGTAGAGTTACAGTTCAGTTATAGTCACAATGAAGTCATGTATCAGTTAATTGTATAGTCAAGATTGTCTGTGTTATAAGTCAGGTTTCAATGAACAGAGTTGTATATAGAAGTATTATTAAGTATACAGTTATCAGTATTGACTTACATTTATTTTTTGTTATTGAGTTGGACAATGATCCCATTGTTGGACAATTATGACCCATAGCATCACTATTTTTAAAAGACATTGTGATTTTTGTACAAATTAACTATGTGACAAAGGAAATTTCTATTTTATCATTTTGTAATTAAATTACTTGAATAAATAAATGATAAAAGTCCTTATGATTAGTTTCGGATTAATAAGATATGAGATAGTATCAATCCATGAAAGGTTTAATCATTAAATATCCCTAGTCGTAGTATTATCGAGACTGGATATCTATAATACGAAATAGACTAGTATTGCACTTGTGCGCGTTATGGAAGCTTAACGGCATAGTTCTCATATATTTAAGTATTGGATACTTATGCAAGTGTGATAGGAGGTTGTGTTTGCCGATGGTACGAAAACAGCTTCGCTCTGGATAGACCCCTCAGAATCTCATTGGTAGTATGAATATGTGTCTATAGGAATCAGAATCAGGGTAGATGTTGTTGGATAATATGATCCATAGCGTCACTATTTGCACAGATCATTGTGTTGTTGTAGCAAATTAACTATGTAATAAGGAAATTGCACTCTCGTCATTTGTGATTAGATCACCATAGATATATAAATGAAGAAAGGTCCCTATGATTAGTTCCTGGATTGAGATGATATGAGACAGTATCAGTCCACGAAGGATTAATCATTAAATATCTCTAGCCGTAGTATTATCGAGACTGGACATCGATAATGTGGAATAGGCTAGTATTGTACTTGTGCGCGTTGTGAGAGCACAACGACATAGTTCTCATATATATAAGTGTTGGAGACTTATGCAAGTGCGATAGGAGGTCGTGTTTCACCGATGGTACGGGAAACAGCTTCGCTCTGGATAGACCCTTCGGAATCCCATTGGTATTATGACTAGGTGTCTATGGGAGGCCGAAATCAAGGTAGGTGTGTATAGTCTTAACCTGAGACTTGCATCGCTAATGCTTACGATAATCGGTAAACTTTGGTTTTGGTGGTTGGGGGCTTTGACCAAGTTCTGTGTACACCACTTCTGGGTTTATCAGAGAGTCGTAGAGTATTGGGTGTGATTTCAAGACGGAAGTATCACTCCAGTCATAGTGGAGATGGTGTCACGCAGGATACAGTATTAGTGCTCTTAAGTGATCCGCATCCAATCGTGATATTATGACCAGGTCATGAATATCCGATTATAGAGACTAGTTACCAGACATCCGATATGTGTTTCGGACGGGGCAGACACTTATCCAGCCCCAGCCCTAGCACGTGACTATCCGATACTGGGCCGATACGCACAATACGATTGTATACTACGCTTGATATAGATCTTAAATATCCTTAAATGGATATGTCCGGAGAATTGGGATGACTTGGTGCTTTGCTAGGAGTTGACCTTGTCTCATAAATCGGTAGAACGTAGTACTTAGTACGTACGTGATTCGGATACTCCGACGACCGTATTTATTACCAACTTATTCGGAGATCTCATGGGTCGCTTCCCGATAATCCACCGATGACGCACAACTCGCACTCTTGAATAATCTGGGATTATATAGAAGAGAGAGAGAATTAATCTAGGAATTAATTACGGAGATATTTTATCTGGGATAAAATATCGTCTTGAGAGAGATAACGATTAATTTGGAATTAATCGGTAAATTAATATATTCGATATATTAAATGAAATTAGATTTCGACGCGGAATTAAAATTAGATTTTAATTCGGGCGAACGAATTAATTTAGAATTAATTCGTTAGCGACGTGAATAGTGAATTCGCTAGGCGTAATCATTTAATTACGACGCGACGGAAAAATCGTTAATTTAGAATTAACGAACCCGAGCCCGAGTGTGATTACGAGCGTATTCGTATTTCGAATTCGAGTGCGACATCGCAAGTCGCATCAAGCGCCAAATCATTAGTCACATCAAGCGTCAAATCACTTGTCACTTTGAGTGATGTGATATGACAAGTTGTCACTTTAATAAAGTGATGTTGATGTGAATAGTGATAGATAAGATGTGTAATTGATGGCTTTTAATGGTTTGACTTTTAAAAGGCAAATGAAATGCAAATGCATGTGAAATTAAAGTTAATTTAACACAAGTATATAAGATAGATTTGTGATGCATTTCATTTGTAACAAAAAACACATTCCATCTCTCTCTTTTCTCTCATCTTGCTCACGCCCAAAGTGAGATAAACTCACTGTTTTGGAAACTGAAATGCCGTGAGCCAAGGGAAGCAAGAGTGGGATTTTGTGGCAAAATCTCAAGTGCTAGCACACTTACGAGTCTTTCGAAGGTGGTAGGGAGGTTCACCAATGAGCCGGGATCCGTCAGACAAAGTTTGGAGCTCCGTTCTTCAACTCAAATTTCTGTTTTTGGAGGCAGTTCACTGCCAGCAGTGGGCGTGAATGGCAGTGGCCATTTGGGCTTGATTCGTCTCCAAATCGACTCAACCGATCGATGTGAGTATTCCGCTACCTCCGTTGATGTATTCACGCATTATTTCATGCCTTGATTTGATCTTGGGACCTAATAAAAACTCAACAATGGCATCTAGAGCTAAGGTTGCAAGCATGAAATTTTAGGGATTTAAAATTTGGGGAAATGTGATTTGAGCATGATTTGAATAAATTGTTTGTTTGAGTATGCTTATAACATGTTTAATTGCATATTGGTTGGATCAATTTGTTGAAAATTCATTTGGAATAATTTTCCCCAATTTATTCACCTTGGCCGAATGTATGTGAGGATTTTGGATTCTTGGAATTTTGATTTTTTGATTCATTTGATGAGTTAGAATCGATTAGGTTGACGTTAATTTTAATCGAATTGGATTGGATTTCGAATTGGACAAAAACCCCAAAATCTTTAGTTTGGCCGAATGGTGTATATGCCCTAATGTCTTGGATTTTTGATTTTGTGACATTGGATGTGTGTGAAATCATTTAGGATGGTGATTTGATGTCGATTGTAGGTTCGATTGGATCGAAACCGAATCGGACATAAAATCCCTCTTTGGCCGAGACCTTTAAGCATGTAAATGGGTTTGATTTTTCAATTTGTGTGTTTGACATATGATAATGAAATGAGCATGATTAATTGGACTAATTTGGTGTTTTAGAAATGTTGATTTAGGTCATTGATCATGTAATGCACTTTAGGTAATTAAGTTACGGAATTGGATTCATGTAATTTAGTTATTTAGGCTTTAAATTGGATTTGGGCTTCTAATGTTGTAATTGGGCCTATTGGGCTTGATTTATCAAGTTTGGTTTAGGCCAAATGGATTGGATCCAATTGGGCCTAAAACCTTAACCATAAAGCCCAAATGCGACTTAATGAACCTTTAAAGTTCAATTGGGCCTAATGGGCCAAGATTGATTTATGGGCTTATGGGGTAAATCCCGGATTGGACTTTGGTTATCGGTTTGAACCGAGTTGACCAAAAGTCCACGCCTTAAGAAATCAATCAAAAGCCCATTGGACTTTATTTGAATCGACGTTGGACGTTAATCGGTCTTTGAGACGCGTTACGATTAGATTTGGAATTTAAATCGTAAAAGGTTTATTAAATAAAGTGTAATGTTCAATTTGGAATTGAATAGTGAATTAGTATTAAGTGCATGTTAAATTAGATTTAATAATGTAGTTTATTAAATCTAATTTGACTATTCAAATAAGGTCTGCGAATCTAGTTTATTAGGTACAATACCTAAAATACTATTTACTTGGTAATAGTAAAAGGGCCACCGATCTGTTAGCCCTATTCATGGTGAAGTTAATGAGCCCATATCTAGCTAGGCTAGATGTGAACATGAATATTTCGTGACCTTAACGGATGTAGCATCACGTTATCGTTATGTGTTTCTTTTGAAGAACACAGATCGGAAACTTTTGAAGTTTTCGACACGAAGTATATAAACAGATCGGCTATAGTATTATTCCGCCACGGTTAGACCGTAATGGAAATTACTTAAGCAGTAAGTTTCAGACATACATGAAAGAGTACGGTATTCTTTCATATGAGGACTCCTCCCGTGACACGTCAGTTAGACGGTGTGTCCGAACCAAAACCGAATTTTATTGGACACGATAAGGTTTATCACGAGTCTACTATTTCCTTCAATGAGATATGTATTAACAGTGCAAAACTTATTTAGAATAAGGTTCCATATAAATCTGTTTGACAGATATCATATAGGATATGAACAGGAAAGAAACGGGGTTTCTCATTCCTGATAATTTGGGTATGCTAGGCATAACGTTTGGATGATACCAAACTATAAGACCCAAATTGGATAAGTGCCAATATAGGTTATCCTAAGGGAAACCTTAAGTATAGTACTTATGAATCCCACAAGAGAACAATGTAATTGTTGCTCACCATGCGGTTTTCCTGAGAGGAATACCGATATGCAGTGGTCAGTGGGAGGATAGTGATACTCGATGAAAATCGGAGTAACACTGTTCAAGGCACGAAGTCCTTAATGGAACACAATAGTTCATCTATGATGAATCTATACCATTAATCTTCGAATACACAAGAAACTAGTAGATCGGATAGAGTCAGAAAACAACCTAGGGTATGGGTTTCTGATCTCGCCCCATGAAGATGTCAATCTTATGGAGGTGTACCGTCCGACTACGTTTAGAGGAAGTGATACGAGGTATCAACTCCCTGTTATGGCAAAGTGCCATGAATCCGAAATGGATTCCATGTATAACAACTATTTTAAATACTAGTTGTTGTACCATAAGGCATTGTGCCTATTGGTACATCAAACGTCTTCAAGGAAGACATACATGGAAGGCAACACACCAACGTACAAAACTGGGCTTTAGACGGAAAGGTATCGTTATCAACATTGTGTTAATAACGGTTCAACCTTTTACCTGTTGCCATGGTAAATCCATTTTGAAGATGCTTGATGATAACTGTATATTTCATTTATGAAATGTGTCAGTTACAAATCAAAATCACTTTCCTGAAAAGGAAACCTTTTGGAGAATGTTTATAACATTCTGACGATTTTATATAACCGACAAACAAGGTTTGCGGGTTATTCGATCCATGTTTGGATCAATTCAAGCATAAGGTTCTTGGAACTGTCGTTTTGAAATAATCATAATGGTTTATGATTTGACTCAAAACAAAATAATTCTTGTGTATATAAGGAGATTAGTGGGAGAACGCACTGACAGTGAAATTCCCATAATGCAATTGGTGAAAGCTTGGCTTTCATAGATATTCTTTAAATAGAAATTCTCTGTAGGATTCTGGGGAGTAACAACCTTTATTCAAGGAATAAAGATCTGCTGGGATAGATTGGGAGTTTGTTAACACTCTCTGGGAAATCGTACATTTCAAATGTACTTGTATTGGTGTCTCATACGCTTCGAGCATATGGAGTCACAATCGGGTCAATCCTAGTGATAGTCACTAAATTGAAATTGAGAACATCTGTTAGTATCTTAGAGAACTAAAGATGCTGTCTTAAACTATGGAGAAGGAGAACTTGAAGTGATTGGGATCACCGCTACAAGTTTCCAAACTATTAAATACTACGGTACTATAAAGTTTGAATTATGGGACAGTGAGCTGGAAATATTCCGAGCAAGATAACTGTTGCCGAATAAACAACAAATGCGGATTATTGCTGCAGCTGAGGCAGCAAAAGAAGCCATTTGGATCGAACATAAATCTAATTAGATTAGATATAGTTCTGTTAGCAGCTGAACTAGGCGTCAGCACAGGCTAAGGAATTAAAGGTCTCATCGATGATCCAGATATATACTTCTATATCATCTGATTCGTTCGGATCATCATCGTGGCGATGTGATGATCGTGTAAATCGCGTCATACGATAATCAAGCAAATCCGCTGACGAAAATCTTTCGTCAGCAATTTGAGCGAACCTTACATAGTTCAAGTGTTGGAACACTTGAGTGACTCGCTACGTGCCAAGTGGGAGATTGTTGGATAATATGACCCATAACGTCACTATTTACACAGAATATTGTGTTGTTGTAGAAAATTAACTATGTAATAAGGAAATTGCATTCTCGTCATTTGTGATTAGATCACCATAGATATATAAATGAAGAGAGGTCCATATGATTAGTTCCTGGATTGAGATGATATGAGACAGTATCAGTCCACGAAGGATTAATCATTAAATATCCCTAGCCGTAGTATTATCGAGACTGGACATCGATAATGCGGAATAGGCTAGTATTGCACTTGTGCGCGTTGTGAGGGCACAACGGCATAGTTCTCATATATATAAGTGTTGGAGACTTATGCAAGTGCGATAGGAGGTCGTGTTTCACCGATGGTACGGGAAACAGCTTCGCTCTGGATAGACCCTTCGGAATCCCATTGGTATTATGACTAGGTGTCTATGGGAGGCCGAAATCAAGGTAGGTGTGTATAGTCTTAACCTGAGACTTGCATCGCTAATGCTTACGATAATCGGTAAACTTTGGTTTTGGTGGTTGGGGGCTTTGACCAAGTTCTGTGTACACCACTTCTGGGTTTATCAGAGAGTCGTAGAGTATTGTGGTGTGATGTCGAGACGGAAGTATCACTCCAGTCATAGTGGAGATGATGTCACGCAGGATACCGTATTAGTGCTCTTAAGTGATGCGCATCCAATCGTGATATTATGACCAGGTCATGAATATCCGATTCTAGAGACTAGTTACCAGACATCCGATATGTGTTTCGGACGGGACATACACTTATCCAGCCCCAGCCCTAGCACGTGACTATCCGATACTGGGCCGATATGCACAATACGATTGTATACTACGCTTGATATAGATCTTAAATATCTTAAATGGATATGTCCGGAGAATTGGGATGACTTGGTGCTTTGCTAGGAGTTGACCTTGTCTCGTAAATCGGTAGAACGTAGTACTTGGTACGTACGTGATTCGGATACTCCGACGACCGTATTTACTGCCAACTTATTCGGAGATCTCATGGGTCGCTTCCCGATAATCCACCGATGACGCACAACTCGTACTCTTGAATAATCTGGGATTATATAGAAGAGAGAGAGAATTAATCTAGGAATTAATTACGGAGATATTTTATCTGGGATAAAATATCGTCTTGAGAGAGATAACGATTAATTTGGAATTAATCGGTAAATTAATATATTCGATATATTAAATGAAATTAGATTTCGACGCGGAATTAAAATTAGATTTTAATTCGGGCGAACGAATTAATTTAGAATTAATTCGTTAGCGACGTGAATAGTGAATTCGCTACGCGTAATCATTTAATTACGACGCGACGGAAAAATCGTTAATTTAGAATTAACGAACCCGAGCCCGAGAGTGATTGCGAGCGTATTCGTATTTCGAATTCGAGTGCGACATCGCAAGTCGCATCAAGCGTCAAATCATTAGTCGCATCAAGCGTCAAATCATTAGTCGCATCAAGCGTCAAATCACTTGTCACTTTGAGTGATGTGATATGACAAGTTGTCACTTTAATAAAGTGATGTTGATGTGAATAGTGATAGATAAGATGTGTAATTGATGGCTTTTAATGGTTTGACTTTTAAAAGGCAAATGAAATGCAAATGCATGTGAAATTAAAGTTAATTTAACACAAGTATATAGATAGATTGTGATGATGCATTTCATTTGTAACAAAAAACACATTCCATCTCTCTCTTTTCTCTCATCTTGCTCACGCCCAAAGTGAGATAAACTCACTGTTTTGGAAACTGAAAACCGTGAGCCAAGGGAAGCAAGAGTGGGATTTTGTGGCAAAATCTCAAGTGCTAGCACACTTACGAGTTTTGCGAAGGTGGTATGGAGGTTCACCCATGAGCCGGGATCCGTCGGATGAAGTTTGGAGCTCCGTTCTTCAACTCAAATTTCTGTTTTTGGAGGCAGTTCACTGCCAGCAGTGGGCGTGAATGGCAGTGGCCATTTGGGCTTGATTCGTCTCCAAATCGACTCAACCAATCGATGTGAGTATTCCGCTACCTCCGTTGATGTATTCACGCATTATTTCATGCCTTGATTTGATCTTGGGACCTAATAAAAACTCAACATATGTCTTTGGTCTTAATCTGAGACATGCATCGCTAATACTTGCGACAATCAATACGTTTTGGTTTTAGTCGTCCGGGGCTTTAACAGGTTCTGTGTACACCTCTTCTGGGTTTATTGAGAATCGTAGTGTATTAGGTGTGATGTCAAGATGAAAGTATCATTTCAGTCATATGGAGATGATGATCACACATGGATACATAACTGGTACTCTAATATATTACAACTATCGGGATAATATGACAAAGTCATGATTATCCGATTAAAGAGACTAGTTGCTAATGATCCGATATATGCTTCGTATGAGGCAGACACAATTCCAGCCCCAGGCCTAGCATGTGACATCCGATACTGGATCGAAATACACAATACTTAGTATACTGCGCCTGGTATAGATTATGTATTCCTTAAAAGAATATTTCTGGAGAATTGGGTAGGCACAGTGCTTTGCTAGAAGTTAACCATGTCTTGTAAATCGGCAAGAACGTGGTACGGGGTACACACGTGTTCGGATAGTTCGACGACCGGATTTACTGCCAACATATCCAGGAATATCATGGGTTGCTTCCCAAAGATTCACCGATTACATTTGACTCGAACGAAATTAATCTGGGATTAATTAGAAGAGAGAGAAAATTAATCTGGGATTAATTACGGTAAGAATTTATCTAGTATAAAATTCATATAGAAGAGATAGAACGATTAATTTAGAATTAATCGATAGAAAATATATTCGATATATTAATTGAAATTAGATTTCAAAGCGGAATTAAAATTAGATTTTAATTCGGGCAAACGAATTAATTTAGAATTAATTCGTAAGTGACTTTAATATTTAATTATGTTCAACAAAAAATTCGTTTATTCAAAATTAAACGAAACCGAGCCCGAGCGAAGTTGTGTGTTGAGATTGCTTGACTTAAATTCAGAATTTACAAGTGGTGGGACCCACTTGACTTACATCACTAATTCGACTAGTGATAGAAGTAGTTGATAATTGAGTGTAAATCTTGCATTGCTTGTTTTTCACTCAACAAAAGCTCAACCCACTTTGTAATATTTTATTCATTTGGAATGACATATACCAAATTTGATTTGGTAAATGGTATTAGGTTTTTAGAAAATCAAATACATAAAAATTGAAAAACTCTATCTTCTTTCTTTAAGCAAAAGACACAAGCCTCCTCTCCCTCCATTGAAGTTTTGTTTCAAAATTTCAAGTGAGCTAGCACTTCAAGGAGTCATTCAAGGTGTTAGGGAAACTAATCCTAAGAGTTTGGAATACTAGGAGAAGCTTGAAGCTCTTCAACAACATCAAAAGTTTTTGAAACTTCATACATCCATCCAACTGAATCAATGTAAGTCTTCCACCCTGAGTATTCACACCAATTTCTACTTTGAAGATCCTTGGTATGTTCTAGGAACACTAACAATAGTATCAAGAGCCTTTTCTAAGCATGAAATGAGTTTAGGGTTTATATACTTTAATTTGGGGTTTTTATGTTTTGAGCATGATTTCTTCAAATTGGTTGTTTGGTTGAGCTTGGATGATGATGAATTAGATTTATGCATCATAAAATTTGAGAAAAAAATTGATTAGATTAATTTTCCCTAAATTCATATGCTTGGTCGAAACTTGACCCTAATTTCATCATGATGATTTTTTGATTTTAGATCATTGGATGAGTTTAATGCATACTGAGTATATTGATTGTTGATTTAATTAGATTGAAATCAAAATTGGATATAAATTGTGCCTATTGCCGTGAGTTAAGAAGCATGTATAGTTTAATTTGTGTTGGACATAAGTTTTTTAATTAAAGTATGATTAATTAGTTTAATTGATGTTTGGGAAACATTGGATTAATTAATTAATTATAGTAATTACACTTTAATTAAATAATTGCGATATTTGGAATATTGTGATTAAATAAATTATTCTTTAATTTTGAATTGGGCTAATATTGTTGTATTTGGGCTTAATGGGCTTGGTTGGGCCAAGTTTGGTTTATGACAATTGGATTGAATCCAAATTGGACCTAAAGTCCAAATATAATAATTAGGCCTTTAAATATTTAATTGGGCCTAATGGTAAAATTGATTTTATGGCAAAGGGTGATTCCTTATTGGGTTTTGGTTGCCAAAGTCCATGCCTTAAGAATTAATTAAAAGCCCATTAGACTTTAATTAAATTGACATTGGATGTCAATTGGGCCTTTGAGACCCATAAAGATTGGATTTAGAATCTAAGTCTAAAAAGCGCTAAAATAAGTGTAATTATTTAATTTGGAATTAAATTCGAATTAGTATTGGATACAAAATTAAATTAGATTTAAAATTATAGTTCGATATAATTTAAGAATACACACTTTAAGTGTTTATTCTTAAACGAGTTGGACTCGCACAAATCAAATCGTTGTTTGAACATTGGATGGTCATTAATTCAAAGATTAATTAATTGGATTAGATTGATTGAATAACATGCTTTGTGTGAATACAGGGATGTTTTGTATCAATAATGTATATCGGATGGATATTAAAAGGGTGAGGGTAATTTTGGAAATTGTTGTAATAAATTTAGAATTTATTAAATTGGACTTTCGTGTCCAGCCTTATATCTTTTGACTCTTTGTATTTCTCTTCTCACCAATTCCCCTCAATGTTAATGAGGTTTCTTTATTGTATTATGTAATTGGGTAGAAGTTAGAATAGTGCTAGCCGGGGAATGGAAAGGGATAGATTTGTTCTAGGAATAATTTATTACATATCCATCAGCATATCATTATTATTTATTTCGCTCCTTATTATGCTTTTAGAATGCATGCTTAAGGGTGTATGATGAGACCTAATCAAAGATAATAAATTGGTTGCCAATTTACGTGAAAAAATCCTCAATCAAATATTAAACGTTTTTCTTCCATTGAGTGGTTCTTTCTCAAGATCCAAGATTGGCATTGGTTTGTTGGCCAAAGTCAAGATTAATGTCCATCGCGGATGTGTTTGAACCACGAAGGCTTTGTTATTTATTGCATGTCTTGGGAAGTTGTGACTTGTTGGCCAAAGTCAAGGTCACTTCTTGTTCATCGACATGGATTACGAAGCTTTCCCACTGTCAATGGTCCTACTTAACTGGAATCATTAAGCTTGTTGAGCCAAAGCCAAAGCTTAGTTGATTCAGGGGAAAACGTTAGGAAATATATTGGATATATTGACATATATATTGTATATATGTTTCAGACTTGGAGGTCCACCTACCGGATCTAGGAATTGGATAGGATCCAATTGATCTTAGAGATTTACCTATTTAAGTATCATACAGCTTGTTGGCCAAATTCAAGGTTGTGTGTTATTTAATGGGATTCTAGCCCACTAGGAAACTAGGTTTTCCGAGTACTCAACAGAGGGTTAGAGGCTCACCGAAAATTAGTGGGAGGCCAATATTGAATTTGTAATTTCGTTTAAATACTTGCCAAATACGCGCTTTTAAATTATTTTCATCATTTTATATATTTATATTAGTTGGACTAATATTTTATTATTTTCTTTTAACAGTTGGACTGTACCCGTAATTGTTAATTGAATAGTCAGACTATTTCAATTAAGATGGCTGGAAAGATCAATGTTAGGGAAATTATCATGGGTGAAAATGTCTTTAACGGTGCGAACTTTCCTGACTGGGATATGAACCTCATGATTGTCTTGGGGACCGAGAAGATGCTCTATACGATAGAGAGACCTCTCGGGCCTAAGCCCGAAAATGAGCAGCCGTTTGAGCTTGAGTTTTGGAAGACTCACAGTGATGACAACTCAACTGCTCAATCCGTCATGCTTGCTGCAATGACCCCATAATTTCATCGTCAAAACAAGGGATTGGATCCCTATGAAATGATGTTGAAATTAAGGGATCTTCACCGTTCTAACCTTAGATCGCAGAGGTACGAATTGCAGAAGAAGCTCTTTCGCTCTCGTATGTCAGAGGGTACATCTGTTGAGCACCATGTATCATAGATGATTGATGAGACTTCCATAGATTTGATCTTACAGTCTCTTCCTGATAGTTGGGGCGGGTTCATCATGAACTACAATATGATGAACCAAGAAAATACTCTTGGAGAGTTGATGGAAATGCTGAAAGAGGTAGAAAAAGAGCTTTTAAAGGGCAAGAAGCACGAGGCGCACTTCGCTTCGACATCTCAGAATGCTAAGGCTTGGCCGAAGGCTTATAGAGGCGTGAAGAAGAAGAAGAAGAAGAAGAGAAAGGGCAAGTCCAAATCATTAAAGTCTTCTGGGATGGCAAATGACAAATCCCAAGATGTCTGCCTATAGTGTGGCAAACGGGGTCACTGGAAATGTTACTACCGTGAGTACAAGGCGCACATGAAGGAAGTGAAAGCGAGTAAGACTCCAGCTTCAGGTATATTTGTTATTGAAATAAACATGTCTACTTCTAGTTTTAAAAATTATTTAAAAATTGGATTTTTGATTCTGGTTGTGGTACTCAAATATGTACTGATATGCAGGATCTGCAGATTAGTAGAAGACTGGCTTTAGGAAAGATCGACCTCCGAGTTGGAAATGGGACTAGAGTCGCCGTTTTGGCTGTTGGGACCTATATTTTGGAACTGCCCTCAGGGCATGTACTTAATTTATCAAACTGCTATTATGTACCTAGTTTGACTAGAAACATTATATCTGTATCTAGTTTAACCCAATATGGGTATACTTTTGTATTCCGGAACACTAAGTGTTTTGTTTATAAAAATGATATTGAGATATGTAGTGCTGATGTTAATAATGGTTTTTATATTTTGAATATAAATCAATCTCAAACATATAACATGACAAACAAAAGGCTGAAA
This sequence comes from Zanthoxylum bungeanum, assembly GCA_019454045.1. Taxonomy (NCBI): domain Eukaryota; kingdom Viridiplantae; phylum Streptophyta; class Magnoliopsida; order Sapindales; family Rutaceae; genus Zanthoxylum; species Zanthoxylum bungeanum. The sequence continues at coordinate 191,955 of SKCR01011666.1, read as the reverse complement.
TTAAGTAACAAAAATGAAATTTATATATGGCATTGTCATGTGGGACACATTAACAAGACTCGTATATCCACACTTTCGAAGAGTAGGTACTTGGACGGATTCGATCCAAATTCATATGACGTCTGTGAATCTTGTTTATTAGGTAAAATGCCTAAAACGCCTTTTAGTGGTAAAGGTTCACGTGCCACCGAACTGTTAGCTCTCGTTCATAGTGACGTATGTGGGCCCATGTCTAGCCAGGCTAGAGGTGGATATGAATACTTCGTTACCTTTACGGATGATACATCGCATTATGGTTATATGTATCTTATGAGATACGAGTCGGAAACTTTTGAGAAATTCAAAGAGTTTCGACACGAAGTAGAAAAATAGACCGGTAAAAATATTAAAACATTATGGTCGGACCGTGGTGGAGAATACTTAAGCAATGAGTTTCTCGATTACTTGAAAAAGTATGGTATTCTTTCAGAATGGACTCCTCCCGGAACACCTCAATTAAATGGTGTGTCCGAACTGAGAAATCAAACTTTATTGGATATGGTAAGGTCTATGATAAGTCGCACTGAGCTACCAATTTCCTTCTGGGGATATGCATTGAACAATGTAATACTTATTTTGAATAAGGTTCCTTCAATGTCTGTTCAACAGACTCCATATGAAATATGGACATGAAAGAAATCGGGTTTCTCATTCCTAAAGATTTGGGGTTGCTGGGTATACGTTAATGTTTGGATGGTACCAAACTAGAACCTAAATCGAATAAGTACTTATTTGTAGGTTATCCTCGGTAAACCAAATGATATTACTTCTACAACCCACAAGAGAACAAGTTATTTGTTGCTCTACATGCGGTTTTCCTTGAAAATGAATTCCTAAATACAGTGGTAAGTGGGAGGAAAGTAGAACTCGATGAAAATCATAGTGATACTATTCCTAGCACCGACTCCTAAACGGAACACGAACAATTCATCAGGGATGAGATTGTACCATAATCTTCTAATACACAAGAACCGCGTGGATCGGAGAGAGTCAGAAAATAACCTGAGAGGTATGGGTTTCTGATCTCACCTTATGTACATATCAATCTTATTGAGGATAATGAGCCGGCTATGTATGAGGAAGTGATACAAGGTATCGACTTCGCTTTATGGCAAGATGCCATGAAGTCCGAAATGGATTCCATGTATACCAACCAAGTTTGGAAACTGGTTGATGCATCAGAAGGCATAAAGCCTATTGGTTGTAAATAGGTCTTCAAGAAGAAGGCGGACATGAATGGAAATATAAAAATATACAAAGCTAGGCTTGTAGCGAAAGGGTATCGTCAACGACATGATGTCGACTACGATAAAACTTTTTCACCTGTTGCCATGATCAAATCCATACGGATAATGCTTGCTATTGCTGTATATTTTGATTATGAAATGTGATAGATGGACGTCAAAACCATTTTCATTAACGGAAACCTTTTGGAGGATGTTTATAAGTCGACTACGATAAAACTTTTTCACCTGTTGCCATGATCAGCAAATGTTTGAGCGACATGTATATAATTCAGGTGTTAGATACTTGAGTGATTGGCTATAGGCCAAGTGGGAGATTGTTGGATAATTATGATCCATAGCATCACTATTTGTAAAAGACATTGTGGTTTTTGTACAAATTAACTATGTGACAAAGGAAATTGCTATTTTATCATTTTTGTAATTAGATTACTTGAATATATAAATGATAAAAGTCCTTATAATTAGATTTGGATTAATAAGATATGAGATAGTATCAATCCATGAAAGGTTTAATCATTAAATATCCCTAGTCATAGTATTATCGAGACTGGACATCAATAATACAGAATAACTAATATTGCACTTGTGCGTGTTATGGAAGCTTAACGACATAGTTCTCATAGATTTAAGTATTGGATACTTATGCAAGTGTGATAGGAGGTTGTGTTTGCCGATGGTACGGAAACAGCTTCGCTCTGGATAGATCCATCGGAATCTCATTGGTAGTATGAATTGTGTCTATGGGAATTCGAATCAGGGTAGGTGTATTTGGTCTTAATCTGAGATTTGTATCACTAATATTTACGACAATCAGTACGCTTTGGTTTTGGTCATCCGGGGCTTTTACATGTTCTGTGTACACCTCTTCTAGGTATATTGAGAATCATAGTGTATTGGGTGTGATGTCAAGATGGAAGTATCATTTCAGTCATATAGAAATGATGATCATGCAGGGATACAGAACTGGTACTCTAATATGTTGCAACTATGGGGGTAATATGACAAGGTCATGATTATCTTATTAAAAAGACTAGTTGCTAGTGATCCGATATATGCTTCGTATGAGGCAGACACAATTTCAGCCCCAGGCCTAGCATGTGACATCCGATACTGGATCGAAATATGCAATACTTAGTATACTACGATTGGTATAGATTATGTATTCCTTAAAAGAATATTTCTGGAGAATCGGGTAGGCACATTGCTTTGCTAGAAGCCAACCATGTCTTGTAAATAGGTAAGAACGTGGTACGGGGTACGCATGTGTTCGGATAGTTCGACGACCGGATTTACTGCCAACATATCCAGGAATCTCATGGCTCACTTCCCAAAGATTTACCGATGAACGGAATTAATCTGAGATTAATTAGAAAAGAGAGAAAATTAATCTGGGATTAATTACAGCAAGAATTTATCTGGGATAAAATTCATATAGAAGAGAGAGAATGATTAATTTGGAATTAATCGATTAAATAATATATTCGATATTTTAATTGAAATTAGTTTTCAAAGCAGAATTAAAATTGGATTTTAATTCGGGCAAACGAATTAGTTTTGAATTAATTCGTAAGCGACTTTAATATTTAATTATGTTGCAAAGTTAAATTCGTTAATTCAGAATTAAACGAATCCGAGCCCTACCGAAGTTGTGCATTGAGATTGTTCGACTTAATTCGGAATTTACAAGTGGTGGGACCCACTTGACTTACATCACTAATTTGACTAGTGATAGAAGTAGTTGATAATTGAGTGTAAATCTTGCATTGCTTGTTTTTCACTCAACAAAAGCTCAACAAACTTTGTAATATTTTATTCATTTGGAATGACATATACCAAATTTGATTTGGTAAATGGTATTAGGTTTTTAGAAAATCAAATACACAAAAATTGAAAAACTCTATCTTTTCTTTTTAAGCAAAAGCCAAGAGCCTCCTCTCCCTCCATTGAAGTTTTGTTTCATAATTTCAACTGAGCTAGCACTTCAAGGAGTCATTCAAGGTATTAGGGAAACCAATCTCAAGAGTTTGGAACACTAGGAGAAGCTTGGAGCTCTTTAACAACATCAAACATTTTTGAAACTTCATATATCCATCCAACAGAATCAATGTAAGTCTTCCGCACCTTGGAGCTCTTTAACAATTGAAGTTTTGTTTCATAATTTCAACTGAGCTAGCACTTCAAGGAGTCATTCAAGGTATTAGGGAAACCAATCTCAAGAGTTTGGAACACTAGGAGAAGCTTGGAGCTCTTTAACAACATCAAACATTTTTGAAACTTCATATATCCATCCAACAGAATCAATGTAAGTCTTCCGCACCTTCTTTGAGTATTCATACCAATTTATACTTAGAAGATCCTTAGCATGTTATAGGAACATTAACACCCATGCATGATTTTGCATTTGACATGAGATTAAGGGTGGCAGAAAAGCCCAAGACTGGCCCGGCCCTAGAGACCAAATTACTGAGCCTAATTCACATTTCAATTTTCATTTTTTTCAAAATTTCAATTCTCAAATCTCGTCTCTCTCTGTCTCTCAAGTCTCAAGTCTCAATCTCTAGACTCTCACTCTTAGTCTCACATCGGCATCGGCTCGTCTGCTAATTCATATTTCTTTTACTGCTCGTCTGCTCTCAGTTGCTCTCCACTCTCACCTCGCTAGTGACCAGTCGCTCGCCAGTCACCTCTCTATCTCACTGCTCGCCTGTTCCTGCTCGGTTTACTCCTGCTCCTCTCAGTCTCAGATTGTGATTAAGCCTGCTAGGACAGGTAAATTCAATAGGCTCGTCTACTAATTTTTTACTTTTTTTTTATTTTGCTCATCATTAAGCGAAATCAGTCAATAAAACAATGAAGCATAGTTGTCGGAATTTTGATTGGCTTTTACTTTATTTTTGTTCTACTGATTTTTATTTTAAGGTATTGTAAGGTAATTCTCTAAGTGACAAGCTTTTTAGTCTATATTTTGTTCTTTTACAAAAATCAATCATGTGTCAGTGTTACAAGTGGTGATGGATTAATGAGGGTGAGGTTTGGTAGTGGTAGTGTTAATTATGAATGTTGATTTGCTTTGATTTGCTTCATGGATTCCTTGTTATTGTGCTGCCACTATTGGCCTTATTGATGATGATGTTGTTGTTGGAAACAAGTTTATTCAAATGCTCTGTTTCTTTATTAAGGTTGATAGATTCACTGATTCAGTATCTTTCTTGCTTTTCAGTGCCATTATCAGTGATGTCAATATAAAATTATCCATTCAAAGTATGTAGCCAGAGATAATTAAGAGTATATTTATTTGAATTTTTTTTAAAAAAATTCGGACCAGAACTTTTGAAGCCCGGGGCACCCTTACATGAGATTAGTATTGTTGATCAGAGTTAGAAAGTCAGAGGCTCAGAGGGATAGGGTGGTATATTCCCTATCGGTAGCATCTCTGAGGAGGTGACTGCAGTGGGTAGAGTTCTGAGGTATTGTTTACGTAGTATGCCAGTAACACCCGTATATGAGGCATTACATATCCGGTATCCAACCATCGAGTACGTCCTTAAGTCATATAGATAGTTAGTAAGAATCTCCAAAGCTAGTTGAATATTCTTATTAATGAAAGCAAGTATAATCCTTGTCCTAACAGAAAATCCTTCTTTAGCTTTCTCGGTTTATAATTAGAAGTTCAAGACAAATTAAGAACTAGTTAATAAAGTTCTGAAAACATCCACCCAATGGAGTAAAAAGAGAAAGAAAAAGCTATAAGAAAAGTTAGGAATGCTGTACGGATTCTAAAAGCAATCATAGGAAATTAATGATATAAGAAATAAATGCCAGAACTTATAGTAGTAAGGGAATATAGTAAGCATGAGCAAGAATAAAATGACCCAAGTAAACTTCCTTCACTCATCAGAAAATTCTTTGAAGTGGACCCAATAGCCTTTGAGTACCTTATATGGATGGCGTTTCTTGAATAATGAAGGATAGTTAGAAAGATAAAAGAGCAAGAAATTCGAATTAGTCGTGGAAGTTTCCAAGAGAAATGAGTTACCACAAAGGATGAAGAGATCCTAGACACCTAAACCCAGACTCATAAGAAATAAGGTAAATATTGTAAGAAAACTGTCCTGATAGAATCTATTTCATGCCCATCTTATATGAGTAATAGTGGTTTTCTGGTTGTTGTTTTGGGTTATTGTTTGCGGTTATTTGGATGTATTTGGTAACTGTTTTGTGCGGTTTTGAGTGTAATTTTTGACAGTTTTACGGTGATTTTAAGGGGTATTTTCTGGGCAGCTTGTGGTGGTTTTAAGGGATATTTTCGGGGTAGTTTGTGGTGGTTTTAAGCGGTATTTTCTAGGTAGTTTACGGTGAAAGGATGAGAGTTTTTACGGTGATGTTAAAGTAGTTTCTCTAGGAAGTTTTCGCTGTGATTTGGTGTAGTTTCTGCGGGCAGTTTTTGATAGTTTCAGGGTTGTTTTCTGCAGTTATGTTGTGGGCTGGTCAGAGGCTGTTTTGCGCAGCTGTTGGAGTGGTTTCTTGACTGCTTTTAGAAGTGAATGAGGGCTGGTTTCTTGGCTATATTTCACGGTAATATGGGGATGTTTTCTTTGTGTTAGGCGTGAATGTGCTAGGGGGAGAAGGGTTTGGTTTACGTCTCTTTTTATATGAGAGGGTCGGGGTTGTTCTTATACTAGAAAGAAAGGAATATTGTGTAATTATGAGGATATCTTTTAATTAGTGTGCTACAAGGAAATGATCTACTCAATTTAGGAAGGTGATTTGCTTTAGTTTAGGAAAAGGATTTATAGGATTTGATTTGATTTCTTTAATTTAGGCATGTGATTTGATTTGATTTCATTAATTCGGGAAGGTGATTTGAGATTTCGACATGTGTTTAATGTGTTAATTATTATTTTGGAGGGATTTAGTGGCTTGGGAGTGTGATTTGTTCTTTTTGGTGGGCTTGGTGTGTGGCTTGGGTGTGTGGGCTTGGGTGTGTTGGCTTGGTGTAGATTGCGGGGTTTTGGACCGAGGATAAATTTCAAAACAAAGGTCCAACGAGCGAACCCGAAGCTAAGCAAACAAATTAGGTCCAACAAGGTATTGATTTCAGAATTTTCCCTTCCGACGTCCGTTTCCCGCGACTTCTGCAACTTAAAGGGTAGTGCCTCAGTACGAGGCTCATCATCGGGACTTATATGTAAAAATACAGTAGCACAGTCGTCCCCATTTTGATGGGACTTGTGCAGTGTATGACAATGACAATTCTATCATAGTTTATGCAATGCATTTTTACTTACCTTGCTCTCCAGCTGCCGCTTGACTTGCCTGTTGTTACAAATTGAGTTGATCTGGTGGTGAGGTGCTGCGACCCCTGAGGTTCATCCCAGCAAGATGCTGTGATCTCTAGGAATCACTACCGAACTGAACTGATATGGTGGCGAGGTGCTTCGACCCTTGGGCTTTGTTCCCGAACCACCTAGTGTGGGCTTTATTCTTGAACTGTGCTGATAAGTTATGGTCCCCTTCGGAACCTTGCTTCATTCCCGGAGCGCCATTCCCGGCATGCTAAAACTCATTCCCGAGGCATCGCTGATCCCCTTCCAAACCTTGCTCTATTCTCAAAGTGTCATTCCCGACATGCTAAACCTTATTCCCGAGGCGTCGCAGTTGTGGGCCTCGACCCGTGCTCCATTCTCGGAGCGTTATTCCTGATATTTGATGATATGGGCCTCGACCCATGCTCCATTCCCGGAGCGCCATTCCCGGCATCTGATGTGGGCCTCGACCCTAGGACTCATCCCAAAAACTGTTGATGATGTGTGGGCCTCGACCCTAGGACTCATCCCCAAAACAGCTAATGATGTGTGGGCCTCGACCCTAGGACTCATCCCAAAAACTGCTGATGATATACGTGGGCCTCGACCCTGGGACTCATCCCCAAAACAGCTAACGATGTATGGGCCTCGACCCTGTGACTTATCCCCAAAACTGCTAATGATGTATGGGCCTCAACCTTGGGACTCATCCCCAAAACTGCTAATGATGTGTGGGCCTCGACCCTGGGACTCATCCCCAAAATAGATACTGATGTGGACCTCGACCCATGCTCCATTCCTGGAGTGCCATTCCCGGTATACTGAACCTCATCCCCGAGGCATTGCTGATGTGATGGTTCATTCCCGAACCGTGCTGTATAAGAAATGGTAGATTGGCCGTCCCCAGTCTCGGTTCATCTTTCTGTTCTTTGTTGCTTTTAGTAAGTCTCCTGGGGTGATGTTACATACCAACATACTATACTGCCTCTCACGAGATAATCCTGATAGCTAAACATATTTTCATCCTCAAAGGATGCCTAATGTTAAAACCAAAGAACCTTCAAAGTACTTGATACAACTCAAATCCGACAGTCTGAATAAATGATCCGAACTGGACTCCAAGTGTGTGTGTGTCAAGTTTCTTTCACAACTTAATCCTTAAGTAAGCCAACTCGATGATTTCATTTCAAAGAATGGGATCGGTGGCTATACTCTACAATTACTTATTCGTACTTAATATGATACGGTTTTCTTCTTCTTTTCTTTCATCTCTTCATCATTTTTCTTTCAACACACCTAACCTTTGAGTTAGCATTTCTCTTCACGGTGGTCATAATACTCACCCATGGGTAGCTTCACACTTATCGGTTATAGGTGATTTATTTTTCCTTTTCAGAGACTTTTTCTTTGTTTCCAACCATATCACATATCGTAACACAAGTAAACCAGGATAGACATCTAAGCAAACGGTCATTCACTGTTCCGCCATCTCTTCAACTAGTCATCTCGCCGAATACTTAGGCTTCTACTGCTAAGATCCCGTAATTAAGTGCTCGCGAGTCTAGCCGAGATCAACCACTCAGAATACCGGGTGAGACCACACCTCATACTTATCGTTTCGAGGGTTCCACCCTACAACAAGTAATTTCATCACCAGACATATGCCTAACCATCAAGAACTCCTTTTTTTCACTCGACTAGGATTCTTCCTTTCAACCACTGATAATGTGGGCCTCAACCCTGGGATTCATCCCCGAGGCTGATACTGATGTTATATTACTGATTCTGGTTGGCTTACATTACCACTTTCTCATTCTTTTTGAAACATGTGAATATAAAACAGAACAAAACACAAAAATAATGCAAGTACGTTACGTATAGACATGCATGCATAAATGAATTTCCTATTCCATTGGGTTAGGTCTTCCGCTAGTTCTCCTGGTGATCGCTCGGTCTTCTCTTCCTCAAGTAAGATATTGCTTCAATCTTTCCACATTGATTGGCTCGGTGAACTCGTTCCCTTGTAAATATGACAGTCTCACTGCCCCATTTCCCATAACTTTCTGGACTATGTAGGGTCCTTCCCAGTTGGGTTTGAATTTTCTTCGAGGGTTTATCGTCGACGGCTTTGACTGCTTAAGTACCAAATCACCCTTTTTTATCGTAGTAGGACACACCTTCTTATTGAATGCACTAGCCAACTATAGGACACAGAACTTGGGGGACGCATGCTGTTCTAGGCTCGCGGCCTAGTGGGAGTACGGAGTAGTCCACGGGGGACTAAACCGGAGAATAATGGAGTCGCCACCCGGTGTGAACCGGGACAAAGATTTAAGGCCGCACTCACCCCTCACAAGGGAAGACCACAAACCGTTGGGTTCGGAATGGTCCATTACTTATGTCACTTGTGATGATATGATTTGTGCAATAAATTAACCGAATCTATTCGACATTCATGCTCAAGGATAATCTACGTCTAGTATGCATTAAAATAACTCCTAATCTAAGTTTGCATGCTCGAAAATAAGTCTTTAAACGACAAACACGCAATATCACACAATGAGCACATCGAGCCATTAAACCAAAATAAACAAATAACTATTTAAACATAATCATAAACTAAACAAAATACCATACATAAAATAACATAATCATGCTTGAAAATAAATAATAAACTAAACTAAATCATGCTTTAATAACAAATAAATAATCTATGAACTATAGCATGCTCAAATACAAGTTTCGATGAGATGAAATACGTGTCTCTTAAGCGGTACGTGGCGTTGTATCCCGAGTACAAACCGCACTACCGTCCATTCGGATTCGGCTACGGAATTTACGTCCGGGTTTCCATCCTATATACCACAAAAGGGAACACATATTCCGCTCATCCAAAATTCACATCATGCCTCAACAAACGACTCTCATGCGATAATATATTACAATAAATAAAAGAAACGAAAGATATAAGTGAAAAGGTGCCCTGAGGTCTAACCTCTTTTATCGTCTCAAGAAAGGGCGTTACACGTCCGTTGGAAGGGTGAATGATCCGCTACCTTTTCGATTTGTTAACTCAACATCTTTCCTCGTTGTTTTGATGTTCTGGCTGCTGTTTTTGGTCCGTTTCGCTGCTATTTGGTCGCTGCATTTCAGGTCACTGTTTTGGTTATTTAGGGGACTGTTTTTGGTGATTTTGAAGGCTAATTGGCTTGCGGTTTTAAGGGGTTTTAGGGGGAACTTTGTACAGTTTTGTGGTGCAGTTTTTTGGTATTTTCTGGACTGTTTGGAGGGTTAAAGGTGCAGCAGTTTGGTGCAGTGCAGTGAGTGTTTTAGGCTTGGTTTGGGCGTGAATTGAGGGGCTATGTGTGGGGCTGTTTTGCGGCACTTTGGGGTAGTGTTTCGGGCTGTTTTAAGGTTGGTTAAAGAATGGTTCTTTTTATAGGCAAATGAGAGGAGGCTTTCCTTGTACGACAAGGAATAGAATTTCTCATTGATGGTGACATCTCCTAATTTGTATCTCACAAGGAAAAGATCTCCTAATTTAGGATGGTGATTGCTTTTTATTTGGTAAGGGATTTGATTTGATTTCTTTTAATTAGGAAGGGATTTGACTTGATTTAAGCATGTGATAAATGTGCATCTACCTAATTAAGGGCAATATGGGCGTGAATCTTGGTTCCTGGGCGTGTGGGTTTTATTTCTGGGTTGGCTTGGGTTTTTTGGGTTTGATTCGGGTTTGGTAAGTGGTTTACGGGGTTTTGGGCCTAAGATAAGCTCTGAAACGGAAGTCCAACAAGCAACCGAAGTCAAACAATTAGACAAAATCCAACAAAAATGCCATTTTCCAATGTTACCCTTCCAACGTCCGTTTCTCGCGGCTTTCACAACTAAAAAGATAGTGCCTCCATACGAGACTCGTCATTGGGCTGATGTGTAAAAATGCAATACCTACAGTCGACCCCACTTTGATGGGAGTTGTACAGTGTGTGACAATGACAATTCCTATCAAAGTACGTGCAATGTATTTTTACTTACCTGGCTCGCCAGCTGCCACATGGTCTGCCTGCTGTGTTGAGTTTATATGATGTTGAGGTGCTTCGACCCTGGTCCATTCCCGAACAGTTATTATGATGTGGTCAATTCCCGAACCGTTGATGTGATGTGGTCCATTCCCGAACCGTTGATGTGATGTGGTCCATTCCCGAACCGTTGATGTGACGTGGTCAATTCCCGAACCGTTGATGTGATGTGGTCCATTCCCAAACCATTGATGTGATGTGGTCCATTCCCGAACCGTTGATGTGATGTGGTCCATTCCCGAACCGTTGATGTGATGTGGTCCATTCCCAAACCGTTCTCCATTCTCGGAGTGTCATTCCCGGCGTTCCATTCTCGGCGTGTCCATTCCCGGACTTGTCCATTCCCGGACTATTTCTCCATTCTCGGAGTGCCATTCCCGACGTGCCATTCCCGGTGTGTCCATTCCCGGACTTGTCCATTCCCGGACTATATCTCCATTCTCGGAGTGCCATTCTCGGCGTGTCCATTCCCGAACTTGTCCATTCCCGGACTATATCTCCATTCTCGAAGTGCCATTCCTGGCATGCCATTCTCGGCGTGTCCATTCCCGGACTATATTTCCATTCTCGGAGTGCCATTCCCGGTGTGCCATTCTCGGCGTGTCCATTCCCGGACTTGTCCATTCCTGGACTATATCTCCATTCTCGGAGTGCCATTCTCGACGTGCCATTCTCGGCGTGTCCATTCCCGGACTTATCCATTCCCAGACTAAACGGATCTGATGTAATGTGGGCCTCGCCCCCAGAATGCTATACCCGGCAAACTGATAGTGAACCAATGTGGGCCTCGCCCCCAGAATGCCATATCCGGCAATGCTGATATTGATGCTAATGTGGGCCTCGCCCCCAGAATGCCGTACTCGGCAGAAACTGATCTGATGCTCAATGATTCCTTTTAGCATGTTGCATTTTCTCTCTCGAGATAATCTTTGATAGCTAGGTGTATATTCGTCCTCAACAAATGCTTTTGCGTTAAAGCCATAGAATCTTCAAAGTACTCGATATGCTCTACTCCGATCGTCTGAATAGGTGATCTGAACTAGAGTACTAGTGTGTGTGTGCCAAGGATCTTTCACAGCTTATTCCTTAAGCAAGCCAATTTGACGATTTCGCTTCGGAGAATCGGACCAGCGGGTCTAACCAATCTGGATGTCTTAATCACATTCTGTAATTACTTCGGCATACTCAACATAATATGGTCTCTTGCATTTTTCTCTTGTCTCTTTCTTTTCATTCTTTTCACTCTTTTCTCTCTCTTTTTTCTCTTTTCTTTTCTCTTTTTCTTTTCTTGGCACACCTACCCTTTAAGGTAGTATTTCTCCTCATGATGGTCCTAATACTCGCCCATGGGTAGCTTTACGCTTATCGGTTATAGGCAGCCTATTTTTTTCTTTTTGTCACAGAGACTTTTCTTTTCTTTCTCGACCATATCATATATCGTAGCATACGTAATCCAGGATGGACATCCAGGCAAATGGTCATTCATCTATCCACCATCTCTTCAACTAGTCATCTCATCAACCACTCAGGCTTCCAATGTTGAGATCCCGTATTCAAGTGCTTTACAAGTCTAATCAAGATCAATCTATTCAGCATACCGGTGGAGAACACTTCTCGCACTTATCATTTCTAAGGCTTATCCCTATAGCACATAATGTCATCACTGGATATGCATCTATTTATCAAAGACTTCTCCCTCACTCCCTCTTTTTTTTTCTTCTTTTTTTTTTCACTCACTCACTCCAATGAATTCTTCCTCTCTGCTGCTGACAATGTGGGCTTCGCCCCCGAGCTCTAAACCCGAAACTCAAACTCAAATGGGCCTCAACCCTTAGATTACTCCCCGAATCTTAACACCAATGTGGACCTCAGTCCTAGGATTACTACCCGAATCCGATACTGTGCATTCGCTGTTTCTGATTGGCTTGTCTTTGCCCGCTTTCTCTTTTCTTCTTCGAAACCTATGAATACAAAACACAAAACACAAAACACACAAAAAAGAATGCAATAATGGGTTATATGTATGCATGCATGCATGAGTTTTCTTTATCCCGTTGGGATAGGTCTTTTGCGGGTGACTATTCAGTTTTATGTCCCTCATGCAAAATACAGCTTCAATCTGTCAACATTGATTGGCTCTGTGAAATCATTCCCTTCCAAGTCCGACAGTCTCACTACTTCATTTCCTATTACCTTCTGAACAATGTATGGTCCTTCCCAGTTCGGTCTGAACTTTCCTCTCGGGTCTGTCGCCGACTGCTTCGACTGTTTAAGCACTAGATCACCTTTTCTGATCTTGGTAGGACGCACCTTCTTATTGAATGCCCGGGCCAACCTCTTCTGATAGATCTGCATGTGATGCAAGGACTTCATCCTCTTTTCATCCATCAATGCAAACTGTTCAAACCTTTGCGAGGTCCACTCCTGTTCAGGCAATTCTGCTTCTACTAGTACCCGTATAGACTGTATCTCAACCTCCACCGGCAGTACCATTTCTATTCCATAGACCAAGGAGTAAGGTGTGGCTCATGTCGCCGTTCTCACAGATGTTCTATACCCCCATAAGGTATATGGCAGTTTATCGGCCCAATCCTTGTAATTCTTAGTCATTTTTGCCAGAATCATCTTTATCGTCTTGTTTGCTGCCTCGACTACCTCATTAGCCTGCAGCCTGTATGGTGAGGACTTATGATGGCCTATTCCATACTTCTGTAGCATTGCCTTAGTTTCTCCCTGAAATTGGACTCCATTGTCCGTTACCACATGGTGCGACATACCATACCGGCAAATGAGATTCCAAGCTATAAACTTCGCCATCTGATTTGCTGTCATATTGCGAAATGACCTTCTTCCACCAATTTCAAAAAGTAGTCAACTGCCACTACTATGAATCGATGCCCATTCGATGCATTGGTCGGATCTCCCCGATCATATCAATTCCCCATGCTGAGAAGGGCCATGGCTCTGATAGCCCATGCAACTCTGTACGCGGAAAATGGTTCAAATTGCAGTGTGCTTGACAGTCATGACAGTGCTTCACCAGCTTCGAGCAATCAGCTTCCATGGTCGACCAGTAGAAACCTTGCCTCACAATCTTGCAAGACAAGTCCAATTCATTCATGTGCAGCCCACACACACCAACATGTACCTCTTCCATCACCTTCTAAGCTTCTTCTCCGTTCAAGCACTTCAGTTGGATGCCATTTGCCTGCCTTTTGTAGAGCTCTCCCTTCAAACTCACATACCGAGAAGCCAACTTCTGACTGGCTAATCGGTCATTTCTACTTACTTCTTTCGGAATTCTCCTCGTTCCAGATACCTCTCAATATCATAGTACCAAGGCTTCCCGTCATTGACCTCTACTTCCAATGTCCTCTCAATCTCATAGACTGGCTTGCTTGCCGTTGTCAACACAAGCGGTCTCATCACCAGTTTCTCTGGATTTTCCGAAGTTGCGGACAGTGTCGCCAATACATCTGCCATCTGATTCTCTTCTCGCGGTAAATGTTGAAACTTACAGTCAGGGATTGCGTGCGTCAGATTTCTGAGGTAGAACAAATAGAGCTTCAGCCGTTCCTCTTTCAACTCCCATTTTCCATGCATCTGTCGAATCACCAATATTGAATCTCCATGGACTTCCACATTCTTAGCTCTCAAGGCTATCAATGTCGTTAATCCGAATGCACATGCTTCGTACTCAGCCATGTTTTAGTTACTCCGAATGTTAACCTCTTGGCCATAGGTAGGGTCTCTCCCTCAGGGGTTACTATTACAATACTGATTCCCGCTCCTTTGTAATTCACTGCTCCATCAAAATACATCTTCCATCCTTGGACTACTATCGCCTGGATTTCCTCATCGGGGAACTCAAACTTATACTGATCTCATTCAACAGGTTGCAAGGCCAGGAATTCTACCACGGCTCGTCCTTTGATTACCTTTAAAGTGAGGTACTCAATGTCAAATTCAGTCAGCAGTACTAACCATCTGTCCAACTTCCCAACCAATGAGGGCACTGAATGCAAGTACTTCAAAGGATTCTCCTTTGCTACTACTTGGATCTTGTAAGATCAGAAGTAGTGGCGCAGTTTCCTCGACACCCATACTACTGCTAAATAAATCTTTTCCACTTCCTGATAATGGGCTTCGTACAGCAGTAGCTTCTTACTAAGGTAGTAGACGGCGTGCTCTACTCCTGTCTCATCAGCTTGTACCATCATCGCCCCAAGTGCTTCGGGTTCAATCGCCAAATAGAGCACCAAAGGTCTACCTTGCCTCGGAGGTTTCAAAACAGGAGGTTTCACCAAATACTCTCTGATCTTATCGAAGGCTTCCTGACACTGCTCGTTCTACTTCTCTGGCGAATCTTTTCCTTAACAACTTGAAGATGGGCTCGCACACCGATGTCAATTTGGCAATGAATCGGCTGATATACTGGATTTTCCCAATGAATGCTCTAACCTCTTTTTCCTAACCCAACTGGTATCTATGATGGCTCTTATGACACAAGGGTTAACATAATGCATGTATGCATGAGATGCATGAGATGTATCCGATGCATGGAATATATAGGTCAGCCCATTATCATTTTAAAGTATTCAACTACACCATTGCGCGGTGCAAACTGTCCTAGTTGAAAAGGCCCAACAAGTTTACACTTTGAGATAACATGACTAAACTACCTCAAATGATAAGAGGCCCACATATAAAACGGCCCACCGGTATTTCAGAAGCTTTTGGCCCAACTGTCAAAGGACACGAACTCGTCCCAGTTTTAATGGCCCAACAAGTTCACATTTTTTGACAAGAGGTCCAACTGGATCCAAATGACGGCGGTCCAACACATTAATATAAAATAAATAACTTATACTGGTTCTTTATGGCTAAAGTTCACGAGTGGGTTCATGGGGCGCGGACAAAGGCTCTCGCTGACGAAGGTTTGCCCACCACTAGGACTCCCCACTCAAGGGTTCAAGTGACCAAGTGAGCACACCCTTTTTATACCTTACGGTACGTGCCAACGAGTTATGGTGTGTGATTAACTGTCGAATGGATTTCCCACTGTAGATTCCCCAGAGGGAGGGTGGAGCGAACTCTCTTAAATACCCAAGCCTCTTAGGCTCTTATCGCTTGGTGACAGGAATAAACAACGAGTCCTCCAAACTAGTCTATCACAACAAGCTACGGGTAATGATTATTTAGGTGCCTTCACAGCTTTTCCTCGAAAGGTAGTGAATGAAGGAAGACTCCCAACCATCACATAGCTTTAACAAAGCCTTTGATTAACCCCCTCAACCCACTATAGAAACGATCAATTTAAGCACAAATTATACACATCACAAGACATGATTTCGGGGCTGATTCTCTATCCCCAGTGGAGTTGCCAGACTGTAGAACACAGAACTTGGGCAACGCATACTGTTCTAGGCTCGCGGCCTAGTGGGAGTACTGAGTAGTCCGCGGGGGACTAAACCGGAGAATAATGGAGTCGTACCCGGTGTGAATCGGGATAAAGATTTAAGGCCGCACTCACCCCTCGTAAGGGAAGACCTCAAACCGTTGGGTTCGGAATGGTCCCTTACTTATGTCACTTGTGATGATATGATTTGTGTAATAAATTAACCGAATCTATTCGACATTCATGCTCAAGGATAATCTACGTCTAGTATGTATTAAAATAACTCATAATCTATGTTTGCATGCTAAAAAATAAGTCTTTAAATGGAAAACACGCAATATCACACAATGAGCACATCGAGCCATTAAACCAAAATAAACAAATAACTATTTAAACATAATCATAAACTAAACAATACCATGTATAAAATAACATAATCATGCTTGAAAATAAATAATAAACTAAACTAAATCATGCTTTAATAACAAATAAATAATCTACGAACTATAGCATGCTCAAATACAAGTTTGGATGAGACGAAATACGTGTCTCTTAAGCGGTACGTGGCGTTGTATCCCGAGTACAAACTGCACTACCGTCCATTCAGATTCGGCTACGGAATTTACGTCCGGGTTTCCATCCTATATACCACAAAAGGGAACACATATTCCGCTCATTCCAAATTCACATCATGCCTCAACAAACGACTCTCATGCGACAATATATTAAAATAAATAAAAAAATGAAAGATATAAGTGAAAAGGTGCCCTCAGGTCTAACCTCTTTGTCGTCTAAAGAAAGGGCGTTACATGTCCGTTGGAAGGGTGAATGATCCGCTACCTTTCCGATTTGTTAACTCAACGTCTTTCCTCGTTGTTTTGATGTTCAGGCTGCTGTTTTTGGTCTGTTTCAATGTTGTTTGGTCGCTGCGTTTTAGGTCACTGTTTTGGTTATTTAGGGGACTGTTTTGGGTGATTTTGAAAGCTAATTGGCTTGCGGTTTTAAGGGGTTTTAGAGGGAACTTTGTGCAGTTTTTAGGTATTTTCTGGACTATTTGGAGGGCTAAAGGTGTGGCAAAACTGATCAGGTCAGGGGCTGTAATGTGCGGCTGTTTGGTACAGTGTAGTGAGTGTTTTAGGCTTGGTTTGGGCGTGAATTGAGGGGTTGTGTGTGGGGATATTTTACGGCACTTTGGGGCAGTGTTTGTGGCTGTTTTAAGGTTGGTTAAAGATGCGGCAATGAGGCAGTTTGTAAAGGCTTAGGCATGAAGATGAAAGATGGTGAAGGTGGGGGATCTAGGGTTCACAGCATTGAGGGCTTTGGAGAAGGCTTTGGACGCACAAGGGGGAGCTTGAATGAGTGTCTTGGGCGTGAATATGAGTTATGTGTGCTAGGCTTGTGAATGGTGGTGAAGGGCTCTTTTTATAGGCAAATGAGGGGAGGCTTTCCTTGTACGACAAGGAATAAGATTTCTCATTGATGGTGACATCTCATAATTTGTATCTCACAAGGAAAAGATCTCCTAATTAGGATGGTGATTGATTTTTATTTGGTAAGGGATTTGATTTGATTTCTTTAATTAGGAAGGGATTTGACTTGATTTAAGCATGTGATAAATGTGCATCTACCTAATTAAGGGTAATATGGGCGTGAATCTTGGTCCCTGGGCGTGTGGGTTTGGTTTTTGGGTTGGCTTAGGTTTTTTGGGTTTGATTCGGGTTTGGTAAGTGGTTTACGGGGTTTTGGGCCTAAGATAAGCTCTGAAACGGAAGTCCAACAAGAAACCGAAGTCAAACAACTAGACAAAATCCAACAAAAATGCCATTTTCCAATGTTACCATTCCAACGTCCGCTTCCCATGGCTTTCACAACTAAAGAGATAGTGCCTGCATACGAGACTCTTCATTGGGCTGATATGCAAAAATGCAATGCCTACACCAACCTCTTCTGGTATAACTGCATATGACATAAAGATTTCATTCTCTTTTCATCCAGTAATGCTAACTGTTCAAATCTCTGCGAGATCCATTCTTGCACAGGTAACTCTACTTCTGCTAATACCCGAATGGACTGTATCTCAACTTCCACTGGCAGTACTGCTTCCATTTCGTAGACCAACGAGTAAGGTGTGGCTCCCGTTGCTGTTCTCACAGAAGTTCTGTACCCCCACAGGGCGTACGACAGCTTGTCGGCCCAATCTTTATAGTTCTCCATCATATTGGCTAATATCTTCTTTAGTGTCTTATTGGTTGCGTCGACAACCCCATTTACCTGTGGTCTGTAAGGTGACGACTTATGATGTCATATCCCGTACTTCTGTAGCATTGCCTTTATTTCTCCTTAAAACTGGACTTCATTGTCTGTTACTACTGATACGCATCCCATATCAAGAAATGATGTTCCAGGCTATAAACTTTGCCATTTGCTTTACTGTGACGTTGTGAAATGACTCGGCTTCCACCCATTTTGAAAAGTAGTCTACTTCCGCTACTATGAAGTGATGTCCATTCGATGCATGCGGTCGAATTTCTTCGATCATATCAATTCCCCATACTGAGAAAGGCCACAGCTCTGACAACCCGTGTAACTCCATGTACGGTAAATAGTTCAAGTTACCGTGCGCTTGAAAATCATGACAATGTTTTACCAGCTTCGCACAGTTACCTTCCATGGTCGACCAGTAGAAATCTTGTCTCAATATCTTGTAAGACAAATTCAATCCGTTCATGTACGGTCCACATACTCCGGTGTGTACTTTTTTCATCGCTTTTTGAGCCTCTTCCTTCCTCAGACACTTCAGCTGGATGCCATTTGTTTGTCTCTTGTATAGTTCTCCCTTCAAACTCATATACTCAAAAGCCAACTTCTGGATGGCTATCATGTCCTTTCTGCTTGCTTCTTCTGGGAATTCCATCAATTCCAGATATCTCTGAATATCGTAATACCAAGGTTTTTCATCGTCGACCTCTACTTCTAATATCCTTTCTATCTCGTAGACGGGTCTGCTTGCTGTTATCAACACTAGAGGTCTCATCACCAATTTCCCAAGTTAGCTAACACGTCGGCCATTTGGTTCTCTTCTCGTGGCAAGTGCTGGAATTTACAATCGGGGAGGGCCTGTGCCAGACTCCTAAGGAGGAATAAGTAGGGTTTCAACCGTTCTTCCATCAATTCCCATCCTCCTTGCATCTGTCGGACTACCAACATCGAGTCTCCGTAGATTTCCACATTCTTAGCCTTCGGGTTATCAATGTCATCAGTCCGAAGGCACACGCTTCATACTTAGCCATCTTATTGGTTACTCCGAACGTCAACCTCTTGGCCATAGGCATTGTGTCTTCTTCGGGGGTTACTATCACAATCCATATTCCGGTACCTTTGCAGTTCACCACTCCGTCCAAGTACATCTTCCATCTTTGGACCCTTATCGCCTGGATTTCCTCGTTTGGGAATTCAAACTTATATTGATCTCTTTCTATCTGTTGTGATGTCGGGAACTCTGCTACGGCTCGCCCTTTGATTACTTTAGAAGTGAGGTACTCAATATCAAACTCTGTCAACAATACTAACCATCTGCCTAGTTTCCCTACTAGCGAAGGCACCGAATGCAGATACTTCAAGGGATTCTCCTTTGCAACCACTTGGATCTGGTATTATTGGAAGTCAAGTCACATTTTTCTAGATGCCCACACTACTGCCAATCAGATCTTCTCTACTTCTTGGTAACGGGATTCATACAGAAGCATCTTCTTACTTAGGTATTAGACTGCATGCTCTACCCCCGTCTCATCTGCTTGTACCATCATCGCCCCTAATGCTTAGGGTTCTATGGCCAAATATAGTACTAAGGGTTTGCCCGGTCTTGGAAGTTTCAAGACAGAAGGCTTCACTAAGTATTCTCTGATCTTGTCGAAAGCTTCTTGGCATGGCTCATTCCATTTCACTGGCTGGTCCTTCCTCAGTAATTTGAAAATAGCCTCGCATACTGACATCAACTTGGCGATGAACCAACTGATGTACTGAATTTTCCCGAGGAATGCTCTCACTTCTTTCTCCGTCTTCGGCGTAGGCATCTCGATAATCGCCTTGATTTTCTCAGAGTCTACTTCTATTCCTCCCATTCCCATCATGTGTCCTAGCAACTTTGCTAACGTTACTTCAAACATGCACTTCTTGGGATTTAATTGCAGGTTGTATTTGTCGACTCGTTCAAGGAACTTCTCCAGTGCTCCTATGTGTCCGCTTCTTGTCTCTGACTTCACCATCATGTCGTCCATATATACTTCAATCTCCTTATGCATCAAGTCGTGGAATAATGTAGTGGTCATTCATTGATAAGTGGCTCCTACATTCTTAAGCCCAAACAACATCACCTTATAGCAATACGTAACCCACTTTGCTTGTTTTCTTCAGCCATAAGAACCTGATTATATCTTGAGAATCCATCCGTGAATGAGTACATGGCCGATAAAGCCGTACTATCAACCAATACGTCTATATGGGGTAGCGGAAAATCATCATTCGGGCAAGCTTTGTTAAGGTCTTTGTAATCCACGCACATTATGACCTTTCTATCTTTCTTCGGCACTAGCAAAATGTTTGCCAACCACTCGGGGTACTTCACCACTTCTAGAAATCACACATCTATCTGCTTCTTGACTTCTTCTCTAACTTTCTTAGCCTTCTCAACTCTCGTCCTTCGGAGCTTCTGCTTTACCGGTCTCATGTTCGGGTAGGTTGGTATCGAGTGCTGGGCGATGCTTCTGTCTACTCCAGATATGCCCTCGTAGGTCCAAGCGAACACTTTGGCATATTTGACAACATCTCCTCTAATTTCTCTCGCTCTTCAGAGGTAACCTCGCTTGCGATTAGAATATCCTTGGGGCCTTCAGGCATACCAAAGTTAAACGTGTTTGTTTTGGTTGAGTTGATGTCAAATATACTCAAGTCATGTAAGTTGAAAGGAAGAGACTCGGGCAAGTAAGCAAAATGAATGTCTTTATTATTAGTGAATGCATGAGTACACTCAAATAAATCAGGGAGATAAATATCTTCTTCTTCCACAAATGCTTCACCCTCCTCAGTCGGGTTTTCCTCAGTCTCATTACTCTCTTCGAGGGTAAGGCTCTCCAGCTTCATCAACTCTTCTTCCCACTTGTCTTCCTCCTTCATAACTTCTTCTGCCAGTGGTTTCTCACCCATCACATCCTAGAAGATCTCAAATCCTGGTACCATGACCCCGTTGACTTCCAATGGTTCAGGCACTCCTTGGTACCATGTAGCTTTCACAAAATATTCGTTAGCTTCAATCCTTTCTTCTTAGCCTTCGGCTTATCCTCGTCGGACTTGTATCCCAAACCTCTCCCGGTGGTTTGCCCCTTGAAGCCGGGCAATGCTACTCCAACATCTGAGCCTGTACCTGGCTCGAACTTCATCTTCTCCAATATCCTAGCCACCTTAGGATCTACCCACTTCTCAAAGGTTGCCGACACTTGGAACCTCGTGAAAGGTTGTATCTCCAAAGCGGCTACAATATTGTCTACTTCAGCTCTGATTGTGACAATCTCTCCCCCATACAGAAACTTGATGACCTGATGCAGAGTGGAGGGTATGCCCTCAAGCTTGTGAAACCATGGCCTCCCCAATAGAAAAGTAAAAGTGGCCAGGATATCAAGCATTGTGAACTCGACCCCATCCTCTATTGGGCCCACTTTGACCACTGCAGTAAAAGTACCCTCAACTCCTCGCTTGCTATCATCATATACCTTGATGGTCATATTGGAGGGAATCAGATCTGTCATCTTCATACCCAATCTCTACAAGATCTTCAAAAGACACACATTGATAGATGAAACATCATCCACTATTACACAAGACATTTTCTTACCCTCACTTCAGCTCTTATGAATAATGGCCTATTATGATTCCTTCCCTCCATCGGGAGTTCCTCCTCAAAAAAGGTTATCACCTGCAAAGCTTCCTTCTACACCGATCCTACAAACATCATAGAGTTGGCATCCTCCGGTACTACTATCTTGCTCAAGGCCTCAACCATGGCACGCCTGTGCTCCTGCGATGCACACACCAACTCCCAAATTCTCAATTGTGCTCGTGTCTTCTTCAACTGATGCAGCACTGCATCTCCTTCAGCATTATCCCTGTTCTCCGTGACTTCTCTACCTTTGGCCAACACCTCATTGCCTTTCTCCGCTGTATCACTGTAAAAATGCCCACTGCGTATCATTCCTTTCACCTTCTCTTCATCACTGCTTGAAAAGTCCAACCAGAAATTCTTCCCATGCTATGTTTCATCCTCACTATTGTTATCCCAAATCTCCAGGCAAAAGGCTTGGCGGTCAAAGGTTTGGAGGACAAGGTTTTCAGGTAGGCCGGAGCTAATCATGTAGGTAGGTGGTGGGATAGAGTGATATTTAGGTAGGGATTTTTGTGTGTGTTGGGTTGCTCTTTTTCGGGGTCAAGTATTTTATGGGAGTCTATGAGGTCTTGGATTTCATGTCTGAGGCGGGCACAACTGTCGGTGTCATGGTCTTTTTGCTGATGGTAGTGGCAGTAAAGGTTCATATTAAGGTGTGGTGGTGGTGGGTGTGGAAGTGGTTTAGCTTCTAAGGTTTTAGGAGTCTTTGCCTTGTCAACTTCTTAAGCACCTTAGACAAAGGCCTACCCAGGTTAGAAAAACACTGGTTTTTGAAGGCGGCTACCTCAGCAGAAACGGGCTTGGCACCTGATGGTCCTCTGACAGTCCTCATGTTTAGGCCATAAAACTTCATGTTCTCAGCTTCTTCCTCCTTAATGTCCATGACAGTCTCCCTCAACTATTGGAAATCAGTAATCATAGAGGTTATCCTCCTCAATTTACCATAAATAGAGGGCTTGGTGCCCTTGATGATCATTGGTCCTTCTCTAAGGGCCGAGTCTGTATTTTCAACAACTAGCTTCTCCAGCGGTCCACATAATCCTTGAAGCTCTCCTCTCACTTCTGTTTGGTATTCTCCAAGTCACGAAGCGACAAATCGATCTCTAGATCTGTGACATACTGATTTAGAAAGGACTCTGCCAATGCCCTCTAATCATCATTGGCCATCCTCTCCAAGCCATGGTATCATACCATGGGTGCCACTTCAAGTGACATCCCAAACATCTTCTGAACTTGAAGCTTCCACAGACCCACTGAACTCATCACAGAAATATAATGTCGGAGATGGACCCTCGGATCCCCGTTCCCGTTGAACTTAGCTATGTCAGGCATCTTGAACTGAGCCGACAGCTGCTCCTCAAAAGTCATAGCCTCATAGTCCAGTAAATCTTCGTGTTTACCCCTCATTTTACGGGTAACTGACTCTACATGATCCCTGAGTTTCTGCAACTTTGCCTAAGACCCAGCTATCCTTCCCGCAGCATACTCAGTCATGTCATCATCAAAGACATGGATATCATCACTCAATCTATTCGGAGGGTCCTCCCGCTTCTCATTCTCAGAGCCTCCCCCAGCATGGGGCACAACCATATTGGCCACAGCGGTGGTTAAAGCTTACAACTGCTCGGTAACCTTGGTGAGACTAGTTTCCAGCTGGTCCATACGAGATCCCTCGTTAACTGATTCGCTCATGTTCGCTAACGGCCTTTTGACGAGTCTTCCTTCTTCCCTAACCTAACGGGTATCTATGATGTCTTTTAAAACTACGAGTCAGCATATATGCGTGCGATGTATGGAATAAGTCGGCCCATTATCATTTTAAAGCATTCGATCATACTATTGCGAGGTGCAAACTTGTCCCAATTGAAAAATGCCCAACAGGTTTACACTTTTGTGATAACACAGCTAAACAACTTCAAATGATAAGGCGCCTAAACACAAAATGGCCCATCAACATTTTAGAAGCTTTTGGCCCAATTGTCATAAGACATAAACTCGTCCCAGTTTAAGTGGCCCAACAAGTCCATACCTCAGGACAAAAGGTCAAACTGAATCCAAATGACGATGGTCCCAAATGCAAGCATAGAGGAATGGTTTCTATTGGTCCTACAACTAGGGTTCACATGTGGGTTTATGGGATTGTAGACAAAGGCTGTCGCTGGCGAAGGGTTACCCATAACTAGGTCTCCCCGCTCAAGGGTTCGAGCGACCGAGTGAGCGCACCATTTTTTTTATACGTTAAGGTACGTGCCAACGAGTTATGGTGCGTGACTAACTGTCAATGGATTTCCTATTATAGATTCCCCATAGGGAGGGTGAAGCGAACTCTCTTAAATACCCAAGCCTCCTAGGCTCTTATCGCCTTAGTGACAGGAATAAACAGTAGGCCCTCCAAATTAGTCCATCACATCAAGCTTCAGGTAAATGATTATCTAGGTGCCTTCACAGCTTTTCCTCTCAGCTATAGAAAGGTAGTGAATGAAAGAAGACACCAAACCATTACCTAGCTCTAATAATACTTTTGATTAAACCCTTCAATCCACGATAGACACGGTTAACTAAAGCACAAATCATAAACATTACAAGACATTATTTCGAGGCCGATTCTCTATCCCTAGTGGAGTCGCTAGACTGTAGGACATAGAAATCAGTGACGTTGTTCCAGGCTCGTGGCCTAATTCTTCATTATTTTTCTGGTTTTTTGGTTCACGGTTTCGCTCACTATTTCGCTATTTCATCCGTGCTTTCCTCACTATTTTTGATGTACTTTACTGTTGTTTGCATGTCTGTTTCGGTTGCTATTTCGGGGTTATTTTTGGGATTGGTTTTGGTAATTTTAATAATGTTTTAGGTGTGATTTCGGGACTGGTTTGGGGGCTGATTCAGGACTATTTTAGGGTGCAGTTTTTTTTTTTATATTTTAGGGGGCTATTTTACATAAATGTAGGGCTGTCGTTGAGTTGTTCAGTGGGCAGCTTAATGGCTGTGTGTCTTACCTCGTCTGTTTTACCGAGAGCTAGTGGCGTGAATAAGAGGGGCTATGACGTGTGTCCTCTGTTTTCGGTCAGGGTGTCGAGCTTTAGGATTTTAGTGCATTGAAGGTGGGGTGCTGAACGTGAAGAAAGTAGAAGCATTATGGTTATTATTTGTTTATTGCTTTAGGGTTTGTGACCTTTATGGGGGCTTCTTGTGAGTATGTGAGTGAAGGAAAAATTGTGTGTGTCTTTAGTTTATGGTTTAGTTTGGTTGGTTGGTGAGTGAGGTGTCAAAGAGAGAGCTGCCAGGGTTTCTTAGAGAGAGAGAGAACTATGTTGTTTTCCAAGTGGGGTCTGCTTGAGTGGATTTATGGTTGTTACGTGTGTGTTTAAGGTGGCTATGTGGTGCGTGTTTAAGGTGGCTGTGTAGTACGTGTTTAAGTAAAGGACGTGGGTCTTAGGGTTTTTAGTTAGATCAAGGTTGCTTCACTGTTGTTTTCCGTGACAAAAGAAGAAAGGGATTTAGGGTTTGATGAGTTTCCGTGTACATTAGGGAGAAAAAAAAAGTCTACAGAGAGAGGGCGTGAAGAGATAAGAAGGTTATTCGTCCTGTATTTTTATTAATTTAGGGTTTTATTGACGTGTGTTTATGAGAGGGTCAGAAGGCTGCCGAGTGGTTCTGGTGGTGAGAGAGAGGATGGAGATAAGGCGCTGGTTTTTTTTTTTTATGTGAGGAAGAAGAGAGGCCGATGAGAGTTAGCTGCTGTTAGGGTTTGTTTGTTTACTTTGTGAGTGTGTTTTTTCTTTTGTTGCCTCGAGTATGAGCTCTCTCTCAAAGGTTTGGTTTGTGTGTCTTTTTATAAGAGTGGGTTAGGGTTTACCTTGTATGGGTAGGAAATGGAGATTGTGTGATAATGGGGAAGATTTAATTAGTTTGTTATAAGGAAATGATTTCTTTAATTTAGGAAGGTGATTTATTTAGTTTAGGAGAGGGGTTTATTTGATTTATTTAATTTGGAATGTGATTTATTTAATTTAGGAAATGGGGATTTGATTTGATTCATTTTAATTTAATTTAATTTGTGACATGTGTTTTAAATATTTTAATTATTTTGGATTGGGCTTGGAGGCTTGGTTCATTGGGTTTGGTGTGTGGCTTGCGGGGTTTTGGGCTGAGGATAAATTTTAAAACAGAGATCCAACGAGTGATCCCGAAGCTAAGCAAACGAATTAAGTCCAACAAGGTATTGATTTCTGAATTTTCCCGATTCCCGTGACTTCCGCAACTTAAAGGGTAGTGCCTCCATGCGAGGCTCATCATCGGGACTTATATGTAAAAATGCAGTGCCTACAGTCGCCCCCACTTTGATGGGACTTATGCAGTGTGTGACAATGACAATCCTATCAAAGTTATGCAATGTATTTTTACTTACTTGGCTCGTCAGCTGCCGCTGTTGGATAATATGACCCATAGCGTCACTATTTGCACAGATCATTGTGTTGTTGTAGCAAATTAACTATGTAATAAGGAAATTGCACTCTCATCATTTGTGATTAGATCACCATAGATATATAAATGAAGAGAGGTCCCTATGATTAGTTCCTGGATTGAGATAATATGAGACAGTATCAGTCCACGAAGGATTAATCATTAAATATCCCTAGCCGTAGTATTATCGAGACTGGACATCGATAATGCGGAATAGGCTAGTATTGCACTTGTGCGCGTTGTGAGGGCACAACGGCATAGTTCTCATATATATAAGTGTTGGAGACTTATGCAAGTGCGATAGGAGGTCGTGTTTCACCGATGGTACGGGAAACAGCTTCGCTCTGGATAGACCCTTCGGAATCCCATTGGTATTATGACTAGGTGTCTATGGGAGGCCGAAATCAAGGTAGGTGTGTATAGTCTTAACCTGAGACTTGCATCGCTAATATTACGATAATCGATAAACTTTGGTTTTGGTGGTTGGGGGCTTTGACCGGTTCTGTGTACACCACTTCTGGGTTTATCAGAGAGTCGTAGTGTATTGGATGTGATGTCGAGACGGAAGTATCACTCCAGTCATAGTGGAGATGATGTCACACAGGATACGGTATTAGTGCTCTTAAGTGATGCGCATCCAATCGTGATATTATGACCAGGTCATGAATATCCGATTATAGAGACTAGTTACCAGACATCCGATATGTGTTTCGGACGGGGCAGACACTTATCCAGCCCCAGCCCTAGCACGTGACTATCCGATACTGGACCGATATGCACAATACTACGGTATACTACGCTTGATATAGATCTATATATTCCTGTAAGAATATTTCTGGAGAATTGGGTAGGCATGGCGCTTTGCTAGAAGCCAACCTTGTCTTGTAAATCGGTATAAACGTAGTACAAGGTACTTACGTGTTCGGACAGTCCGACGATCGTATTTACTGCCAATATATCCGGAGATCTCATGGGTCGGTTCCTGAAGATTCACCGATGACGTATGACTCGCACTTTAATTAATCTGGGATTAATTCGATGAGAGATGAAAATTAATCTAGGATTAATTACGGAGATATTTTATCTCGGATAAAATATCGTTAAAAAGAGAGAACGATTAATTTGGAATTAATCGATAAATTAATATATTCGATATATTATAATGAAATTAGATTTCGACGCGGAATTGAAATTAGATTTTAATTCGGGCGAACGAATTAATTTAGAATTAATTCGTTAGCGACGTGAATAGTGAATTCGCTAGGCGTAATCATTTATTTACGACGCAACGGAAAATTCGTTAATTTGGAATTAGCGAACCCGAGCCCGGGATTGTTTGCGAGCGCATTCGCATTTCGAATTCGAGTGCGGCACGTAAGTCAAATCAAGCGTCAAATCGCAAGTCAAATCAAGCGTCAAATCGCAAATCACATCAAGCGTCAAATCACATGTCACTTTGAGTGATGTGACATTTGAGTGATTGATGTGAGTTGATTTGTGTTGATTGACAAGCATTTAATGCTTTGCTTTTGAAAAAGATTTTGGTAAATGTGTTTTATTTATTTTGGAAAATAAATCATTAAAAACCCATTTTTACTTTTATCTTTTCACACTCTCTCTCCACATATACGGTTTTGGTCTTTGGAGCCAAAACTTCATCTCCCTCTCTCACGGTCTCAAGACCGATTTTCTTCATCTCTTTTCTGGTTGACCGAAAGTAAATGGAGAAGCTATGATCTTGTTACAAGATCTATGTGCTAGCACACTCTTGGAGGCATCCTAAGGTGATAGGGAAGTGAGTTCGTGAGCAAGGAATCACCTTGTGAAGCTTGGAGCTTGGAGTATCAATGGAGGATCACCCAAAGCCGAAAATGGGACTGCCATTTACTGCTATTGCCGAGCTTGGAGGGAGGCAGCAACATGAAGTGTGAATTTGGTTCTCCTTCACCGCATCCAACCGATCCATGTGAGTCTTTTCCGCACCTCATTTGGTTGTATTCAACTCGTTTTATGCATGATTTATGATCCTTGGGACTTGATTGAAACTCAACAATGGTATCTAGAGCCATTTGTGCATAAAACGATTTAGGGTTCTTAGCAAATTTGGGGCTTTTTGATTTAAGCATGATTTTGACAAATTGTTTGTTTAAGAATGTTTGTATATGAATAACTTAGAGTTATATGTAATCAATTTAAAGAAAATTAATTGGATTGATTTTCCCCAATTTGCTTATTGTTGGCCAAGACTTTAATTTGGGAAAACTTGATTTTGAGCATTTTTAATGAAATTGGATGAATTAGAATGCTTAAATGTTGTTTAATTGATGATTGATTAGATCAATTGATGAAAAAGTGTTTGGAACATTTTTCCCCATTTGCTTGTGATGGCCGAAAATTTGAACCCTAATATTGTCTTGGATTTTTGATTTTTTGTTCATTGGATGACTTGCAAATCATTTGGGGATGTTGAATTTATGTTTAATTTGGTTCAATTGGATTGAATTTGATTTGGGCATAATTTCCCTCTTTGGCCGAGACACTTGAAGCATGAAATTGGGTTTGATTTTGATCAAATTATGTTGGACATGATTCATTGATGTTAAGCATGATTAATTGGACAAATTTAGTGTTTTGGAAACTTTGATTTGGGTAATTAATAATGCTATACACTTTAGGTAATTTAATTGGGAAATTGGAATTTTGGAATTAAAATTATTGGGCTTAAAATTGGATTTGGGCTTTTAAAGTTGTTATTGGGTTTATTGGACTTTGTTGTACAAAGTTGGTTTAGGCCAAAATTGGTTGGATCCAATTAGGCCCAAAACCGCTTCCAAAAGGCCCAAATGCGACTAATGACTTTAACGTTTAATTGGGCCTAATGGGCCTAAATTAATTATGGGCTTATGGGGTAACTCCCGGATTGGGATTTTGGTTATTCGATTTTTCCCGAGTTAACCAAAAGTCCACGCCTCAAGAAATTAATTAAAAGCCCATTGGACTTTAATTAAATTAATATTGGATATTAATCGGGCTTTGAGACCCGTAACGATTAAATTTGGAATTTAAGTCGTAAAGGTTTATTTATAAAAGTGTAATATTTAATTTGGAATTAAATAATCAATTAGAATTAAATACGTATTAAATTGGATTTAATTATGTATTTAATTTTATTTGAGAAATTGTACTTTGAGTACATGTTCACAATACGAGTTTGACTCGAACAAAATCAAATCTTTGTTTGAACATTGGATGATCACTAATTATCAGATTAATTAATTTGATTAGATTGATTGATAACATGCTTGTATGAATACATGGTTGTGATGTTTGAATAATGTATATCGGATGGATATTAGTCGGGGGTGTGTGGCGATTTTGGAAATTGTAATAAATTTGATTTATTAATTGGACCTGCGAGTCCAGCCTTATCTTATTTCTTTGTATTCTCTTCTCACCTATTCCTCTCAATGCATATGAGGTTTCTTTAGAAGTGTAGTGTAACGGGTAGAAGAAATATTGTGCTGCTAGCGGGAGAGAGAAAGTGAGAGATTTGATCTAGGATCAATGTGTAAAATATCCATCCACATATCATTATTATTTTACTTTCATACTCGCTTTATTATGTATTTAGAATGCATGTTTAAGGGTGTATGATGATGAGACCTTAACAGAGATAATTAAATTGGTAGCCAATTTGCACGCGAAAAACCCTCGTTCTATATTAAGCAATTATCCTTCCATTGAATGATTCTTGTTCAAGATCTGATTGGCATTGTTTGTTGGCCAAAGTCAAGACCTTGTCAATTGGATGTATTTGAATCATGAGAGTTTTGTTCCACATCGGTGTCTAGTCCAAGTTGTGATTTGTTGGCCAAAGTCAAGATCACTTCTTGTCCAAAGACATTGATTACGAAACTTTCCTTGTCAATGGGTCCCGCTTAACTGGAGTCATTAGGTTTGTTGTGCCAAAGCCAAGGCCTAGATGATTCGGAGGATAAGGTTAGAAAATGTATTAGATACATTGGCATAAGTAATATGTTTAGGACTTGGATGTCCACCTAACCGGATCTGGGAATTGGATTGGATCCAATTGATCAGTGAGATCTACCTGGCTAAATAGCATACAGCTTGTTGGCCAAAGTCAAGGTTGTATGTTATTTAACAGGATCCCAGCCCACTAGGAAACACGGTTTCCCGAGTACTCCACAGAGGGTTAGAGGCTCGACGAAAAATAGTGGGAGGCAAGTATTGAATTTGCAACATTCGTTCAATTACTCGCCATACGCGCTCAAACAAATTATTTCGTCATATTATTAAATGTTAGTTGGACTAATATTTAAATTGTTGTTTTAATAAACAGTTGGACTGTATTATATTTGATTATATATAATTGGATTATATTAATCAATATATTTGAATTAATTAATTTCAGTTTACAGTTGATTTTATAATTGGATTATAGTAATCAATGTAATTGAGGTTAATTAATTTGGATTATATTTGATTATATAGTTGGACTATTATAATCATTATAATAAATAGTACCACAATCGTTGATTAAATGGTTGGACTATTGTAATCAAGATAAAATTGAAAAGTTGGATATTTAAAATAGAATCTTGGATTAATAATTCTTGGAGAATTAATTGACTATTCTAGTGGAGAAAAGTCAAAGTTTACATTGGGCATGTAGCATAAGGTGCACATCATTTCGATATTCTAAAACCAAGGCTTGGCCAAAGGTTGGTGAAATATTGAAAAGATAATTGACATATCCCAAGTGACTACCATTTGGATATGGAAGACATGAAGGAATTAAAGAAAGGGCGGGCTCTAATTTAAAAAATAAATAAATAAATAAATAAATATTTGTCAAAGTTATGTTCACTACTACTATTGAAATTGGATTTTAAATACTTAGTGTGGTACATAAAACATATATGTATTGATGTTCAGAATCCGCTGTGAGCTGGATACTGACTTCAAGCCGAGATTTCTCTGCGAATCGGAACGGGACGAAAGTCGCTGTTTCGACCGTAGATACCTAAGTTTAGGAACTACCCTTTGGGTATGTACTTAAATTAGGAAATGTTATGATGTAAGCTAGTTTGACTAGAGACATTATCTCTATATCAGTGTTTAATCCATGCGGATAAAACCTTTATATTCTAGAACACTAAAGTGTTTTATTATATAAAGATGATACTGAGATAAACACATTAGATGTGAATAACAAAATTTTATATTTTGAATATAAATAAAATCTCAAACATATAAAAATGACAAATAAATAGCTCAAATTGATTTGATCAATAGAGACTTATTTGTGGCGTTGTTGTCTAGGACACAATTAAACGAGACTCGTATATCCACACTTTTGAAGAGTGGGTACTAGGACTGATTTGACTATTCAAATAAGGTCTGCGAATATAGTTTATTAGGTACAATACCTAAAATACTATTTACTTGGTAATAGTAAAAGGGCCACCGATCTGTTAGCCCTATTCATTGTGAAGTTAGTGGGCCCATGTCTAGCTAGGCTAGATGTGAACATGAATATTTCATGACCTTAACGGATGTGGCATCACGTTATGGTTATGTGTTTCTTTTGAAGAACACAGATCGGAAACTTTTGAAGTTTTCGACACGAAGTATATAAACAGATCGGCTATAGTATTATTCCGCCACGGTTAGACCATAATGGAAAATACTTAAGCAGTAAGTTTCATACGTACATGAAAGAGTACGGTATTCTTTCAGATGAGGACTCCTCCCGAGACACGTCAGTTAGACGGTGTGTCCAAACCAAAACCGAATTTTTGTTGGACATGATAAGGTTTATCACGAGTCGCTCTGAGGTACTATTTCCTTCAACAAGATATGTATTAACAGTGCAAAACTTATTTAGAATAAGGTCCATATAAATCTGTTTGACAGATATCATATAGGATATGAACAGGAAAGAAACGGGGTTTCTCATTCCTGATAATTTGGGTATGCCAGGCATAACGTTTGGTTTATACCAAACTAAGGACCCAAATTGGATAAGTGCCTATATAGGTTATCCTAAGGGAAACCTTAAGTATAGTACTTATAAATCCCACATGAGAACAATGTAATTGTTGCTCACCATGCGGTTTTCCTGAGAGGAATACCGATATGCAGTGGTCAGTGGGAGGATAGTGATACTCGATGAAAATCGGAGTAACACTGTCAGGCACGAAGTCCTTAATGGAACACAAATAGTTCATCTATGATGAATCTATACCATTAATCTTCGAATACACAAGAACTAGTAGATCGGATAGAGTCAAAATCGATTTCCTGAAAAGGAAACCTTTTGGAGGATGTTTACAACATCCTGACGATTTTGTATAACCGACAAACAAGGTTTGCGAGTTATTCAATCCATGATTGTATCAATGCAAGCATAAGGTTCTTGGAACTGTCGTTTTGAAATAATCATAATGGTTTATGATTTGACTCAAAACGAAATAATTCTTGTGTATATATGGAGGTTAGTGGGAGGGCACTGACATTGAAATTCCCATATAGCTATTGTTGAAAGCTTGGCTTTCATAGAAATTCTCCGTAGAATTCTGGGGAGTAACAACCTTTATTCAAGGAATAAAGATCTACTGGGATAGATTTGGAGTTTGTTAACACTCTCTGGGAAATCGAACATTTAAAATGTACTTGTATTGGTGTCTCATACGCTTCGAGCATATGGAGTCACAATCGGGTCAATCCTAGTGATAGTCACTAAATTGAAATTGAGAACATCTGTTAGTATCTTAGAGAACTAAAGATGCTGTCTTAAACTATGGAGAAGGAGAACTTGAAGTGACTGGGATCACCGCTGTAAGTTTCCAAACTATTAAATACTACGGTACTATAAAGTTTGAATAACGGGACAGTGAGCTGGAAATCTTCCATGCAAGATAACTGTTGCCGAATAAACAACAAATACGGATTATTGCTGCAGCTGAGGCAGCAATAGAAGCCATTTGGATCGAAAAATGAATCTAATTAGATTAGATATAGTTCTTTTAGCAGCTGAGCTAGGCGTCAGCACATGCTAAGGAATTAAAGGTCTCATTGACGATCCAAATATATACTTCTATATCATCTGATTCGTTCGGATCATACATCGTGGCGATGTGATGATCGTGTAAATCGCGTCAGACGATAATCAAACAAATCCGCTGACGAAAACCCTTTCTCAGCAATTTGAGCGAACCTTACATAGTTCGGGTGTTAGAACACTCGAGTGACTGGCTATGTGCCAAGTGGGAGATTGTTGGATAATATGACCCATAGCGTCACTATTTGCACAGATCATTGTGTTGTTGTAGCAAATTAACTATGTAATAAGGAAATTGCACTCTCACCATTTGTGATTAGATCACCATAGATATATAAATGAAGAGAGGTCCCTATGATTAGTTCCTGGATTGAGATGATATGAGACAGTATCAGTCCACGAAGGATTAATCATTAAATATCCCTAGCCATAGTATTATCGAGACTGGACATCGATAATGCGGAATAGGCTAGTATTGCACTTGTGCGCGTTGTGAGGGCACACCGGCATAGTTCTCATATATATAAGTGTTGGAGACTTATGCAAGTGCGATAGGAGGTCGTGTTTCACCGATGGTACGGGAAACAGCTTCGCTCTGGATAGACCCTTCGGAATCCCATTGGTATTATGACTAGGTGTCTATGGGAGGCCGAAATCAAGGTAGGTGTGTATAGTCTTAACCTGAGACTTGCATCGCTAATACTTACGATAATCGATAAACTTTGGTTTTGGTGGTTGGGGGCTTTGACCGGTTCTGTGTACACCACTTCTGGGTTTATCAGAGAGTCGTAGTGTATTGGATGTGATGTCGAGACGGAAGTATCACTCCAGTCATAGTGGAGATGATGTCACACAGGATACGGTATTAGTGCTCTTAAGTGATGCGCATCCAATCGTGATATTATGACCAGGTCATGAATATCCGATTATAGAGACTAGTTACCAGACATCCGATATGTGTTTCGGACGGGGCAGACACTTATCCAGCCCCAGCCCTAGCACGTGACTATCCGATACTGGACCGATATGCACAATACTACGGTTATACTACGCTTGATATAGATCTATATATTCCTGTAAGAATATTTCTGGAGAATTGGGTAGGCATGGCGCTTTGCTAGAAGCCAACCTTGTCTTGTAAATCGGTATAAACGTAGTACAAGGTACTTACGTGTTCGGACAGTCCGACGATCGTATTTACTGCCAACATATCCAGAGATCTCATGGGTCGGTTCCTGAAGATTCACCGATGACGTATGACTCGCACTTTAATTAATCTGGGATTAATTCGATGAGAGATGAAAATTAATCTAGGATTAATTACGGAGATATTTTATCTCGGATAAAATATCGTTAAAAAGAGAGAACGATTAATTTGGAATTAATCGATAAATTAATATATTCGATATATTATAACGAAATTAGATTTCGACGCGGAATTGAAATTAGATTTTAATTCGGGCGAACGAATTAATTTAGAATTAATTCGTTAGCGACGTGAATAGTGAATTCGCTAGGCGTAATCATTTATTTACGACGCAACAGAAAATTCGTTAATTTGGAATTAGCGAACCCGAGCCCGGGATTGTTTGCGAGCGCATTCGCATTTCGAATTCGAGTGCGGCACGCAAGTCAAATCAAGCGTCAAATCGCAAGTCAAATCAAGCGTCAATCACAAATCACATCAAGCGTCAAATCACATGTCACTTTGAGTGATGTGACATTTGAGTGATTGATGTGAGTTGATTTGTGTTGATTGACAAGCATTTAATGCTTTGCTTTTGAAAAAGATTTTGGTAAATGTGTTTTATTTATTTTGGAAAATAAATCATTAAAAACCCATTTTTACTTTTATCTTTTCACACTCTCTCTCTCTCCACATATACAGTTTTGGTCTTTGGAGCCAAAACTTCATCTCCCTCTCTCACGGTCTCAAGACCGATTTCTTCATCTCTTTTCTGGTTTGACCGAAAGTAAATGGAGAAGCTATGATATTGTTACAAGATCTATGTGCTAGCACACTCTTGGAGGCATCCTAAGGTGATAGGGAAGTGAGTTCGTGAGCAAGGAATCACCTTGTGAAGCTTGGAGCTTGGAGTATCAATGGAGGATCACCCAAAGCCGAAAATGGGACTGCCATTTACTGCTATTGCCGAGCTTGGAGGGAGGAAGCAACATGAAGTGCGAATTTGGTTCTCCTTCACCGCATCCAACCGATCCATGTGAGTCTTTTCCGCACCTCATTTGGTTGTATTCAACTCGTTTTATGCATGATTTATGATCCTTGGGACTTGATTGAAACTCAACAGCCGCCTGACTTGCCTGTTGCTTCGAACTGAGTTGATCTGGTGGTGAGTTGCTGCGACCCCAAGGTTCATCTCTGCGAGATGCTGCGATCTCTAGGAATCACTGCCAGACTAAACTGATATGGTGGTGAGGTGCTTCGACCCCTGGGCTTTATTCCCGAACCACCGAATGTGGGCTTTGTTCTCAAACTGTGCTGATAAGTTGTGGTCCCCTTCCGAACCTTGCTCCATTCCCGGAGCGCCATTCCCGGTATGCTCAACCTCATTCTTGAGACGTCGTGATTATGGACCTCGACCCATGCTCCATTCCCGAAGTGTCATTCCTGACATTTGATGATATGGGCCTCGACCTATGCTCCATTCCCAGAGTGTCATTCCTGACATCTGATGTGGGCCTCGACCCATGCTCCATTCCCGGAGTGCCATTCCTGACATTTGATGATGTGTGAGCCTCGACCCTGGGACTCATCCCTAAAACTGCTAATGACGTGTGGGCCCGCGACCCTGTGATTCATTCTTGAATTGTTGATGATGTAGCCTCGACCTTGGGATTCATTCCCGAAACTGCTGATAGTGTGGGCCTCGACCTGGGATTCAATCCCGAACTACTGATAATGTGGGCCTCAACCCTGGGATTCATTCCCGATGCTGATTGTATTTTTCGATTTTTCCTTTTCTTCAAAACCTGTGAAAAAAATAAAAAATGCGTGCATGTGACATGTATGCATGGATGTATTTCCTATTC
The DNA here is from genome assembly GCA_019454045.1 of Zanthoxylum bungeanum. Classification (NCBI taxonomy): domain Eukaryota; kingdom Viridiplantae; phylum Streptophyta; class Magnoliopsida; order Sapindales; family Rutaceae; genus Zanthoxylum; species Zanthoxylum bungeanum. Next base: position 155,352 of record SKCR01011666.1, on the reverse strand, counting down.
CGTTGGGTTAGTCTTTCTTGCGCTCCTTGGTGTCCTTCGCCTATAACTGTCTTTGGTCGCCCCTGGGCCTGCTTACAGTTTCTTTATGTCAATTCTCTTCTGGTGATTGCTCAGTTTCCTTTGGTCCCATGACTTAATATCTCATTATGTCCCTGATTCATGATGTGGTAGACTAGTCGCCCCCAGTCTTGGTTTAGCTTTCTACTCTCCGTTGTTTGCATTAGGTCAAGGTGGACCACACGATATGGTATTTTATATCATCATATTATATCACATGCTACGAAATAGTCTCAATAGTTACATATATTATTGCCCTCAAAGAATGCCCAGTATTGAAACTTGAGAACCTTTAAACATTCAGCGTGACTCAAATCCAAGCCTTTTAATAAATGATCTAAGCCAGACTCAAAGTGTGTGTGTGCAAAGGTTCCTTTGCAGATTCATCCCCAGGTAAGCCAACTCAATGATTTCGTCAAAAAATGGGATCGATGGGTCAAACCAACCTAGATGTCTCAATTATGCCTGCAGTTATTTTTCTGTGCTCAATGTGTATGGTTTTTTTTTTTTTTTTTCATTTCGAACTTCTTTTATTTCTTTTCTTTTTTATTTCTTTTTATTTCTTTATTTCTTTCTCCTTTTTTCAACACACCTACCCTTTAAGGTAGCGTTTCTCCTCATGGTGGTCCTAATACTCGCCTATGGGTAGCTTCACGCTTATCGGTTATAGGTGGTTCAATTCTTTTATTTAGAGACTTTTCTTTCATTTTCAACCATGCCACACATCATAACATAAGCAAATCAAGATAGACATCTAAGCAAACGATCATTCACCGACCTATAATTTCTTCAACTAGTCACCTTGCCAACTACTCAGGTTTTCACCGCTAAGAACCTATAGTGAAGTGGTTACGAGTCTAACATAGATCAATCACTCAAAGTATCAGATAAAAGCACATCAAGAGTTTATCGTTTCTAAGATTTCACCCTAAAGTAAACGATTTCATCATTAGGCTTATGTCTAACTATTAAGGACTAAGAACAAACAATTCCTTTTTTTCTCTTTTTTTTTCTCGTTTTTTTTCTCACTTTTTTTTCACTCCACTAGAATTCTGTTCCTCGGTTTCCTTTTCCCCGATATCCATATTTGCTAAATTCTTCTTTGACAAGTCTTCTTTTTCCTAACCCAACGGATATTTATGATGGCTTTTAAGACACGGGGTTAACATGATGAGTGTATGCATGAGATGTATGAAATGTGTGCGATGCATGAGATATAATATGCATGTGGTTATCAAAAGCATAAAGGGGCAATTTCTATGAGATATATGACTATGGTTCATATATGGGTTTATAGGAGTGTAGACAAAGCTACCGTCAGTGAAGGATTACCCACAACTAGGTCTCCCCACTCAAGGGTTCGAGTCACCAAGTGAGCGCACCTTTTTTATACCCTAAGGTACGTGTCAATGAGTGATAATACATGAATAACTATTAAATGGATTTCTTATTGAAGGTTCCCTATAGGGAGGGTGGAGCGGACTCTCTTAAATACCCAAGCCTCTTATCGCTTTGGTGACAGGAATAAACAATAGGTCCTCTAAATTAGTCCATCACGGTAAGCCTCGAATAAATGATTATCTAGGTGCGTTCATAGCTTTTCCTTATAGAAAGGTAGTGAATGAAGGAAGACACCAAACCATTACTTAGCTCTAATAGTGCCTTTGATGAAACCCCCTTCGATCCATTGTAGACACGGTTAACTAAAACAAAAATCACAAATATTACGAGGCATTATTTCGGGGCCGATTCTCTATCCTCAGTGGAGTCGCCAGACTGTAGGACATAGAAATCGGCGGTGATGTTGTAGGCTGGTCATGGGCTATTTTGCGCAGCTATTGGAGTGGTTTCTTGACTGTTGTTAGGCATGAATTAGGGCTGATTTCTTGGCTATGTTTCACGGTAATATGAGGGTGTTTTCTTTGTGTTAGGCGTGAATGTGCTAGGGGGTAGAAGGGTTTGGTTTACGTCTCTTTTTATAGGAGAGGGTTGAGGTTGTCCTTATAAGAGAAGGAAAAGAATATTGTGTAATTATGGAGATATCTTTTAATTAGTGTGCTACAAGGAAAGGATCTATTCAATTTAGGAAGGTGATTTGATTTAGTTTAGGAAAAAGATTTATGAGATTTGATTTGATTTCTTTAATTTAGGCATGTGATTTGACTTGGTTTCTTTAATTTAGGAAGGTGATTTGTTTAGATTTCGACATGTGTTTAATGTGTTAATTATTATTTTTGGACGGATTTAGTGGCTTGGGTGTGTGAATTGTTCTTTTTGGTGGGCTTGGTGTGTGACTTGGGTGTGTGGGCTTGGGTGTGTTGGCTTGGTATAGGTTGCGGGATTTTGGGCCGAGGATAAATTTCAAAACAGAGGTCCAACGAGCGAACCCGAAGCTAAGCAAACGAATTAGGTCCAATAAGATATTGATTTCTGACTTTTCCCTTCCGATGTCTGTTTCTCGCGAATTCCGTAACTTAAAGGGAAGTGCCTCCGTACGAGGCTCATCATCGGGACTTATATGTAAAAATGCAGTGCCTACAAAAAGGAATATGAAGAACCCAAGGTATACTATAGTTAGAGGGAAACAAAGGCCATTGGATGTAGTACAATGTACAATAGTGATACCTTGAACATGAAGGGTAACAAAAGTCCCAAGTGATATTTAAAGATTAATATTATCATAGTAAGAGATATAAGAGTTTTTAAACCAGAATTGAACTAAGATATGTGAGATGACATGCCACGAATATAATTTCAATTTTAGAAATGATAACTAATGTAGATAATTGAGTTGGTGATTCTTGATTTTAACTAGAGGTCTAGAGATAAGATTTCTTAGATGCATGGAAATAGTTGTAGCATGATAGTAATGTAGAGTACTCAGAAAAAGTGTCATGGAATGAGAATGAGGAATTACTTCTCAGTTAAGAATTCAATGGAGTATTCACTAAAGCTCACGGACCATGGTGCATTGTGTGCGAGCATAGTAAGAGGTATTATATCTAAACAGATGTTAATGTTAGATAAGCAGTATGTAAGTTTGTTAACCACATAGTAAACATATAGATTGACAAGAATCTTAGTTATTAAGTAAATTTAACCCTGATAAAGCCATGGTATAATGACAGTGTTGGAAGGTTGTCGGGACATAATGTGATATAGTGGATGAGACAGAGTTGGTTATGAGTATCTAGCAAGTTGAAAGTTGGTGGCTTAGAAAATAGCGTGTGAATCCTCTGACTTGTGGTAAGATATTCAGTATCAAGGATTTCAAACCTAGACATATTCCAGAATTCCAATTTTGAAGAGGATTCAAGGAGAAAATATAACACCCCGATAATCCCCGACGACTACTACCCGGCAATCCCGAAGACTACTATATTATAGATGGCGTAATACATAAGATAAATCATGTTCGAGCGTGTATGTGTATACAGAATAACTTTTTGGACATTCGATAAATTCCTTATAGTTCCGATACAAAATTTATTTTTTGTTCCACTCCGAAACACTCTTAGTATTTGGGCCATAAATTCTTCATACGATCTCTATTTTTTATGAACTTTATATCATCAGAACACTAAGACCGAGTTCCATGTTGAAAATTTTACCAAATTCATATAAAAATTTAGTCAAATTTTGATATTTTTGTGGCTGCTACAGTGGAATTTGAGAATAGACTAGAAATGGATGATGTGATAAAATCTTAACCACTCATTTTATCACAAAAATCAACCACCTTGCCTATATGTAAGGCAATATTCATCCATCCCTTTGAGAAGCCAAAAACGTTAAGGCTTGGGTTAAGGAAAATCTTCAAAAATTTTCTTCACTTTCATGGAAATAATGAAGGAGTGGTGATGAGTTCTCAAGTTTCTTGGTCAAATAAGCTTCCTTCCGCTTTCTATCTTCTCAATTTTCAATTTTGACCAAAGAATACAAAGACCAAATTTGCACCTTGTATACCTTAGAGTTTGAAATTGCTTAATTGGCTTTGATTAAGTTGCTAGAATGTATTTTGGAAAGTATAATGATAGTATTCGAATTTATTGAGGCCTTTGTGTGTGTGAATGTGTTGGGTCTTGTGTATTATTATTGATCAATTGGTATATCAAAGTTGGGGATTGAATTTGGCTCTTGTTTATGGATGTTGAAGTTTAAAGAATTGTCTCTGTAAATATGTTAGTATGATAGTGGGGATAGCATTGAGCATTGATATTGTAAGAGTTGATGCTAGACCCTGAAATCATCTTAGCTTCACGAAGCTCAACACCCAATGTCGTGATGTGTAAGAATAAGAAGTATACTACCTCGGTCCTGATCGTATGAGCATCACGATGCTCAGTATTTGACATCATGACACGCTACAAGTAGAGGATTTGCCTCGGTTCTGGTCAGGTGGGTGTCACGTCGTGGAACTCTTAGCCTCGCAATGCAAATAGAACATGCTCTCTACCTAGGTCTGTTTGCATGGGCGTCGTGACGTGCCAGACCTAGTGTCACGATACATAACAGAAACAGTCTCATTCCATTTATAATCAACTTAAAAATTTATAGACCATCCTAACAGATTCCTATCAACACATATACATGCATTATTACAAGTCGCAAGCGTAATATATCATATGATGTTTATAAATTAGTTGAATTGAGAAGTTTGGTCTAATTTCGAAGCATGATTCAAACCTTATATTCTAATTGAGTTTCTCGATTATAGATTTTCGCATGAACCGTAATATTCTTCGACGAACCAGAGTAATACCAGCCAGATCCTAAAATCATTGAGTGGACCCTTTTCTCAAATTGATTTTACTTACTTTTCCATACATAAGGCATTAGCCAAGTTTATTTCCATTTGTTTTTGAATGAGAATGTTTTAAGAAAATTTTAAATAGTAATAACTTTAAAAGCATGATATTGATGATTTTTAGAGGCATGGGGGAAAAACCTACCTCAGATGTGACTTATGGAATTGAAAGATTCAGAAGATGTGCACATGTAGAGCATGACTAGGGAGACCGTGATACGTAACACCCTTAGATCCTAGATTTCAGGGCTAGGGAAATGGTGAGACATAACACCCCTAGACTCTAGATTCAGAATGAAGATGATACCATTGATCCGCACATTTGGATCTAGTTTAGTAGCCTGGGGGACGACGAGTCATAACGCCCTAAGATAACTAGTTTAGGCATATGGGGATGACAAGACGTAACGCTCTTATACGTCATGTTTTTCTGAGACAGATTTTTCAAAAACAGTTTTTAGATCTATAATTTTAAGAGATATTATTTTTGGAGACATGGTTTTCAGAATGATGGTTTTATAAAAAGAAATTTTAAGAGAAACAATTTTATGAGAAACTTAGAGTTTATAAAAAGAAAGGTTTCAGAAAATTTCTCAAAAAAATTTTTTGATTTCAGATAAGAAAGAGTTTTCAGAAATGATCCACTTTCCATGAGATGATTTTTTTCAAAGAAATAGGTTTTCATAAAGTATTTTAGTTTCGTTTTAAATTATCCACTCACTAGGTAGTGCAAACGATCTAACCCCCCATCCCCACTCCCAGATTTCTATTTTGCAGGTAACCCGGAGGATGAGCTCGAGAGGATGGATACTGACGGAAGTCACTAGGATGTTTGGGTCCACCAGATTGTGTATAGAGTCTCAGCATTTTCAGTGTCAAAGTAAATGTTGCATGTCATAATTGTATTATATAAGTCATTGTAACATGCTAATGTTGCCATTATCAGAGTTGTAATGTGAAGTACTATTGAGTACATAATATGAGTAGTTGAGATGCATTCCATGTTATTGAGTTGGGCAATGGTCCTTATGCAATAGTTTATGTTTGAGGTGAGATTAGTAGTATTGAGTAGAGTCAGAAAGTTCGAGGCACAGAGGGATATGGTGGCCTATTCCCTGCCGATAGCATCTCTGTTAAAAGGATTTTATATAAATTCAGGTTCGTTGTGCATCTTGAAAATTCTTTGGGATATCAATTCTACGATTCTAAGCAACAAAATGTATTTGTTGCTCATTTTTCCATTAAAAGGAATTTTTGATAGAAAATGGGAATTATAGAAAGATTAAAATCGATGAGTTCGATCCTCACTTTGAGGAACCTGAGATGGAACAAGAGATCCAACTAGGTGAAGGATCTTCAACATAGGTTTTACGCAGGTCAAATAGAACATCAAGGCCTCCAGAGAGACTATTTTTGACATCTGATGCGAGCCTCGTGTTCTCCTCTTAGAGGAAACGGATCTAACCACATATAAATAGACGATATTAGATTTTGATTCAAGAAAATAGAATGAAGTAATGAAATCACAAATGGATTCTATACATGACAATCAAGTATGAGACTTGGGTTTATAAACGGAAGCATGGGCTCGATGGAAAGATGAAAACTTTTAAGGCCCGACTAATAGCGAAATGTTTCACTTAATGTCCTGGGATTGACTATGAGGGAAAATTTCATCAGTCGCCATGCTAAAATCCATTAGGATACTTTTACTATTCTGGATTATGAGATATGGCAGAAGAATGTGAAAATCCCATTCCTAAATGGATTCCCCGATGAGGATTTCTATATGGACCAATCAGAGGGTTTCGTATCCAATGTGACTTTAAACTTGGTTTGTAAGCTCAAGAAGTCCATTTATGGACTTAAACAGACATCACAGATCTGGAATCATCATTTTTATGAGATAATTAGATTATATAAAATATCTGTATGTTTATAAGTGTTGGGTTTCTACTATAGTCCCAAGATCAATTCAAGCAATGAAACATGTGTGAATACTCAAAGAAGAATGGCAGAATCATACTTACATTGATCAGATGTGAGAAGCTTTGAACAACAAAACTTTTCTGCTCAAAGCTTTGTGTATTCGGCCAAACTTCCATTTTTGCTCCATGAGTGTCTTCAAGCTCCAAGCTTTATTTGAGAATTCAATGCTCATGGGAAAGGTTTCCCTATCACCTTTGTAAGACTCTAATGTGTGCTAGCACCTTGAAGATTTGCAACAATTATTCATAAGCTCCTTCAAAAATGGCCCAAGGCCGAATGTAGAGAGGAGAGAAAAATGGCCATCTTGGCCGAATGTGAAGAAGAAGAGGGAGAGAGGAAGTGTGTTGGTGGTTTGTGTGTTTTTTGTATATCTAATACCAAAATAAAAGTCAAATACCAATTAATAAAATAATGGTATATGTCTTTCAATCACACTTGAGTGTCTCACACTCAACCATCAACATCTATCACTATTCACATCATTCAAAAGTGACTTACATCACATCACTCAAAGTAACAAGACATCTATCACTTGATTGACTAGTGATTTGACACTTGATGTGACTTGTGGGCCGCACTTGAATTCGAAATGTGAGTCGGCCCGCAAACACTCCCAGGATCGGATTCGCTAATTCCGAATTAACGAATTTTCCGTTGCGACGTAATTAAATCAAATTTAATTAAATAATTATCCGAGTAAAATTACTATTCACGTCCTTAGCGAATTAATTCTAAATTAACTCATTCGTCCGAATTAAAATCTAATTTTGATTCCGCGTCGAAATCCAATTTTGTTTAATATATCGAATATATTATTTTATCGATTAATTCCAAATTAATCGTTCTCTCTCTTTAAATAGTATTTTATCCCAGATAAAATATCTCCGTAATTAATCCCAGATTAATTTTCTCTCTCATCTAATTACTCCTATATTAATAATATGCGAGTCATACGTCATCGGTGAATCTTCGGGGAGCGACCCATGAGATCCCCGGATATATTGGTGTTGGTTTCTAATTAGGTCCCAAGATCATGAAAATCAAGCAAGAAATTCACATGAATACTTCAAAGGAGTAAGGCGGAATACATACTCACATTGAAGGGTTTGATGCTAGGAAGAACAAAAGCCTTTTCTTCCTCCAAGATGGTTCGGCCATGGCTTCCAAAAGCAGTGGGGTGCACGGTTTTGGCCCTCTTTGTGTCTCCAAGATTCGGCCCTAGTCATCACCATTGAAGCTCCAAGCTTCAAGCTTTTCCATGCTCATGGAAACACTTCCCTATCACCTTGTATTGACCCATTGTGTGTGCTAGCACCTTTGTTTTGCAACAAAACAACTCACTTTCTTCTCTTATCATTCGGCCATTAGCAAAAGGGAAGAAGAAGAAATTTTTGGCTCAAAGCCGTGAAGAGAGTGGAGGGAAAAGCTCAAAAAACGTGAGCTTATGTTGGGTGGAGAGAGAGAAAAACTTTTGTATAAGTTTTATATATATTTACCAAGTAAAAATAAAATCAAACAGATACCACTTTTATTTACTTTCAAAAAGTAAAGTCAAAAAATAAAAGCAAAAGTCAAAAAGCAAAAAGCAAAAGATGTTTTTCAACTCACATCACTATTCACATCAAGTCACTTTAATAAAGTGACTACATGTCATGTCACATCACTCAAAGTGACTAGTGATTTGACGATTGATGCGACTAGTGATTTGACGCTTGATGTGACTTGCGTGCCGCGTTCAAATTCGAAATACGAATGCACTCGCGATCACTCTCAGGCTCGGGTTCGCTAATTCCAAATTAACGAATTTTCCATCGCGTCGGAATTAAATGTTTACGCCTAGTAAAATCACTATTCACATCGCTAACGAATTAATTCTAAATTAATTCGTTTGCTTGAATTAAAATCTAATTTCAATTCCGCGTCGAAATCCAATTTCGCATAATATATCGAATATATTATTTTATCGATTAATTCCAAATTAATCGTTCTCTCTCTTTTATTAATATTTTATCCTAGATAAAATATCTCCGTCGTTAATCCCAGATTAATTTTCTCTCTCTTCTAATTAATTCCAGATTAATTAAGTGCGAGTCATACATCATCGGTGAATCTTCGGGAAGCGACCCATGAGATCCCCGGATATGTTGGCAGTAAATACGGTTGTCGGACTATCCGAACACGTAAGTACCTCGTACTACATTTATACCGATTTACAAGGCAAGGTTGGCTTCTAGCAAAGCGCCATTCCTACCCAATTCTCCAGAAATATCCTTATAGGAATATATGATCTATATCAAGCATAGTATACCGAAGTATTGCATATTTCTGTCCAGTATCGGATGATCTCGTGCTAGGCCTGGGGCTGGAATTGTGTCTGCCCCGTACGAAGCATATATCGGATGTCTGGTAACTAGTTTCTATAATCGGATATACATGACCTAGTCATAATATCCCGATAGCTCGAGCATTTAAGAGAACGAGTTCCGTATCCTACGTGACCATCATCTCCACTATGACTGGAGTGATACTTCCATCTTGACATCACACCCAACACACTACGATTCTCAATATACCCAGAATTGGCGTACACAGAACCGGTTAAAGCCCTGGACGACCTCAACTAAAGTATATCGATTGTCGTAAGTATTAGCGGTGCAAGTCTCAGGTTAAGACCAAATACACCTACCCTGATTTCAGACTTCCATAGACACATAGTCATACTACCAATGGAATTCCGAGGGGGTCTATCCAGAGCGAAGCTGTTTCCCATACATCGGTGAAACACGACCTCCTATTACACTTGCATGAGTATCTTATACCCAAATATATGAGAACTATGCCGTTGTGTCCTCACAAACGCGCACAAGTGCAATACTAGTCTTTTACGTATTTATCGATGTCCAATCTCGATAATACTCTGACTAGGGATATTTAACGATTTATCCTTCGTGGAATGATATTGTCTCATATCATTCTCCGTCCAGAAACAAATCATAGGGACCTATCATCATTTATATATCTAGGTGACCTAATCACAAATGATAAGAATGAAATCTCCTTTGTCACATAGTTTTTTTTACAACAACACCGTGATCTGTACAAATAGTGACGCTATGGGTCATAATTGTCCAACAATCTCCCACTTGGCTTATAGCCAGTCACTCGAGTGTCTTACACCCAAACTATGTATGGTTGGCTCAAACTGCCGAGAAAAGGCTTTCGTCAGCGAATTTGTATGATTATCATCTGATGCGATTTATTCGATCATCACATCGCTACGATGTATGATCCGAACGAATCAGATGAATGGTCGAAGTATATATCTGGATCTTTGAGGAGACCATTAATTCTTTAGCCTGTGGTGATGCCTAGCTCAGCTGCTAACAGAACTATATCTAATCCAATTAGATTTGTTCTTGACCCAGATGGCTTCTATTGCTGCCTCAGCTGCTGCAATTAATCCGCATTTGTTGTTTATTCGGTAACAGTATCTTGCTTGGAAGATATCCAGCTCACTGTACCGTTATTCAAACTGTATAGTACGATTTGTGACTTTTAGTCGTCTTTATCGGTTATAGGAAACTTGCTACAGTGAGCCCAGTCACTTCAAGTTTGTCCTTCTCCAGAGAATAAGACAGCATCCTTAGTTCTCTAATATACTAACGGATGTTCTTAACATCAATCCAGTGACTTTCACTCGGATTGGCCTGTTTGTGAATTCATATGCTCAAAGCGTATGAGACACCAGGTCTCCTACATTTTTCAATGTACGGTTTCTCAGAGAATATTCAAAAGCCAAGCTTTCGCCGATATTTCTTTTATGGGAATATCATTTCTAAGAAATGACATATTATCATTATTTTATAGGACAACCACTGTCAGTGCGCTCCCACTAACCCTCTTATTTACACAAGAATCATTTTCATTTTGAATTAAATCATAAATCATTATGATTACATCAAAACGATAATTTAAAGAACCTAACGCTTGCTTCAATCCAATCATGGATCGAATAACAAGCATTATCCAAATGGATTTACCGTGGCAACATGTAAGAGGTTGACTCGTAATCAACATAATGTTGATAACGATACCTTTCCGTTAAAAGCCTAGCTTTATACGTTGGTATGTTGCCATCCATGTACGTCTTCCTTGAAGACTTATATAGTACCAATAGGCACAATGCCTTGTGGTACATCAACGAGTATCCAACTGGTTGATATACATGGAATCCATTTCGGATTATATGGCATTTTGCCATAATTAGGGAGTCGATACCTTGTATCACTTCCATATACGCAGTCAGTTGGTATACCTCAATAAGATAAACATCTTTATGAGGTGAGATCAGAAACCCATACCCTAGGTTGTTTTCTGACTCTCTCCGATCTACGCGGTTCTTGTGTGTTTGAAGATTACTGGTAAGTTTCATCATTGATGAACTGTTTGTGTCCATTTCGATTCGGTGCCTTAAACAGTATTACTCCGATTTTCATCGAGTTATACTATCCTCCCACTTACCACTGTATATCGGTATTCCTCTTAGGAAAAACCGCATGGTGAGCAACAATCTAATTGTTCGCTTGTGAGATGTATAAGTACAATACTTATGGTATCCCTAGGATGACCTACAATTGGCACTTATCCTATTTGGATTTTAGTTTGGTATCATCCAAACATATGCCTAGCATACCCAAATTATCAGGAATGAGAAACATGGTTTCTTTCCCGTTCATATCTAATATGATATCTGTCAAACAGATTATTATGGAACCTTATTCAAAATAAGTTCTTGCACTGTTTAAAGCTTATCCATTGAAGGAAATGGTAGCTCAGAGCGACTCATGATTAACATTATTATGTCTAACAAAATTCGGTTAATCATGTTCGGACACACCGTCAAACTGACGTGTTCTGGAAGGAGTCCTCTTTAAAAGAATACTATACTCTTTCAAGTATACAAGAAACTTATTGCTTAAATATTTTCCATTACGGTCTTACCGTGACGGTTTCATACTTTAGCCGATCTATTTGTCTATTTCGTGTCGAAATTGTGAAAGTTTCCGATTTGTGTTTCAAAAGAAACACATAACCATACGCGATGCCACATCCGTACAGGTAACGAAATATTCATATCCACCTCTAGCCTAGCTAGAGATGGGTCCACTTGCTTCACTATGAACTAGGGCTAACAGATAAGCGACATTTACACTTTTACCAAGTAAATAGTGTTACAGACACTATGCCCAATAAACTAGATTCGTAGACTTTATTTGAATAGAATCAAATTAGTCCTAGTACCCACTCTTTGAAAGTGTGGATATATGAGTCTTGTTTGATTGTGTCCCAGACAACAATTTCACAATTAGTTTCTTCTGATCAAATCAGATTGAGCTATTTATTGTTGGTTTTATTCTAGGTCCCAAGATCATCAAACAAGCATGAAGATGTGTGAAATACATATCAAAGAAGTTGCGGAATACTTACATTGATCGGTTGAGACGAAACAACGAACAAAACTTCAAGTTTTGGTCCTTCAAAGTGGCGCCAATAGTGTGCAGTCCACTGCTCAAAAATTTCAGTTTTGAGTCTTCAAGAATCCAAGATTTCGAGCTCCAATCTTCGTCAAACGATTCCCGGCTCGGGTGGGTTTCCCTAACACCTTTGTATAACTCTCGGTGTGCTAGCACTTGGCAATCTTGCCACAAAACTTGCCCAAATACCATCATCATTCACGCCCAAAATAGTGCAGTCCACTGCCTTTGGGCGTGAGCAAGGTAGAAAGAAAGAGAAGAGATTTTGTGATTTAGGTTAAGGGAAAAGGTGTCCAACACTTTGCTTATATATTTTCCAAATAATAATAAAGCATTTACCATTTATTTTATGCCTTTTAAAAATAATAAAACAAATGTAAATGTTTATTTTAATTCTTTTACCCTTGGTAAAAGGTGAAAAGGAAAAGCATTTTACTTTTCCAAAAAGTCAAAATCTTTCCCCCCCAAAATTTTCCCTCCAAATCTCAAAGGTCAAAATCAAAGAGTCAAAGTTACTTTTCCAAAAAGTGTTTTGACTTTTATGGCTTGCGATGTGATTTGCGATGTGACTTGCGGCACGTGATTCAAAATCGACGTAACTTCGCAAACACATTCCGAGCTCGGTTTCGATAATTCTAAATTAACGATTTTCTCGATGCCTCGTTAATAAATTCAATTTACTAATCACGTCGCTCGAGAATTAATTCTAAATTAATTCAAGTGCCCGAATTAAAATCTAATTTTAATTCCTAATCGAAATCTAATTTCGTTTAATATATCAAATATATTATTTATCGATTAATTCCAAATTAATCGTTCTCTCTCTTTAAATTGATATTTTATCCTAGATAAAATATCTTCGCAATTAATCCCAGATTAATTTTATCTCTCTTCAAATCAATCCCAGATTAATATATAATGCGAGTCATACGTCATCGGTGTATCATTGGGAAGCGACCCATGAGAACTTCGGATATGTTGGCAGTAAATTCGGTCGTCGGACTATCCGAACACGTAAGTACCAAGTATTACGTTTTACCGATTTACAAGACAAGGTTGGCCTCTAGCAAAGCGCCATGCCTACCCAATTCTCTGGAAATATCCTTACAGGAATATGTGATCTATATCAGGCGTAGTATACGTAGTATTGCATATTTTGATCCAGTATCGGATGATCACGTGCTAGGCCTGGGGCTGGATATGTGTCTGCCCCGTACGAAGCACATGTCAGATTTCTGGAAACTAGTCTCTGTAATCGGATATACATGACCGAGTCATAATATCCCGATAGTCGCACAGCATATAAGAGCACTAATACCGTATCCTACGTGACCATCATCTCCATATGACTGGAGTGATACTTCCGTCTTGACATCACACCCAATACACTACGATTCTCAATATACCCAGCATCGGCGTACACAGAACCTGTTAAAACCCTGGACGACCTCAACTAAAGTATATTGATTGTCGCAAGTATTAGCGGTGCAAGTCTCAGGTTAAGACCAAATACACCTACCCTGATTGCAGACTCCCACAGACACAAAGTCATACTACCAATGGGATTCTGCGGTGGTCTAATCCAGAGCGAAACTGTTTCCCGTACCATCGGTGAAACACAACCTCCCATTACACTTGCCTGAGTATCTTATACCCAGATATACGAGAACTATGCCGTTATGTCTCATATAACACGCACAAGTGTAATACTAGTCTTTTACGTATCTATCGATGTCCAATCTCGACAATGCTCTGACTAGGGATGTTTAATGATTTATCCTTCGTTGATTGATACTGTCTCATATCATTCTCAATCTAGGAACAAATCATAAGGACCTCCTATCATTTATATATCTAAGATGATCTAATCACAAATGATAAGAGTGCAATCTCATTTGTCACATAGTTAATTTGTACAACAACACTATGATCTGTATAAATAGTGACGCTATGGGTCATAACTGTCCAACATTTATTTGTCATGTTATATATTTGAGATATTATATATATTCAAAATATAAATTCTGTTATTCACATCTAATGTGTTTATCTCAATATCATCTTTATATAATAAAACACTTTAATGTTCTAGAATATAAAGGTACACCCACAGCGGGTTATACGCGATATAGAGATAATGTTTCTAGTCAAACTAGTTACATTTTAACAGTTTCCTAATTTAAGTACACACCCGAAGGGCAGTTCCTAAACTTAGGTATCTACGGTTAAAACAGCGACTATCGTCCCGTTTTCAATTCGTAGAGTAATCTCGTCTGAAGTCAGTATTCTGTTTAAAGCAGATTCTCCTGGCGTACCCCGAAGCTTTCGGCCAAGCCTTGGCACTCTGGGATGTCGAAGTAAGATGCGTCTTGCGCTTCTTGCCCTATTTACAAACTTTGGCTTTGACTCCTTAAGCATAACCATTAACTCTCCAAGAGTTTTCTATTGCAATTAATGCTTCTAAGATCTAAGTATAGACCTATGAAGATCCTTCAATTTCAACATCATGGTTTAAAGATCTAATCCTTAGTTATGACGATGAAATTAAGGAGTCATTATGGCAAGGATAACGGATTAAGCACTAAAGTTGTCATCACATGAATCTTCCAAAGATCATGCTCTACTATTTGCTTAACTCCGGGCTAAGGCCTGAGATGTCATTTTATCAAAAAAAAATAACTTCTCGGTTCCAAGACTATCCTGAGGTTTTATTCCCAATCTGAAAATTAAACCATTTAAATACATTTTCATCCAAGATTATATTTTAAATGCTCAATCTTTCAATTTATCTTGATTCTAATAGTCCAACTATTTAATCAACGATTTCAGGTACATTTAATATAATGATTACTATAGTCTAACTATATAATTAACTATAATTAAATTAGTTAAATTTAATTATATTGATTACTATAATCCAATTATAAAATCAACTATACATTGAAATAGTTTGAATACAGTACAACTGTTTAATTAAAACAACGATTAAATATTAGTCCAACTAATATGTTTTTTGTAGTGACGAATAATAAAATGAGCGCGTATAGCAAGTATCTAAACAAAATTACAAATTTAATACTTGCCTACCATTATTTTTCGGCGAGCCTCTAACCCTCTGTTGAGTACTCGGGAAACCTTGTTTCCTAGTGGGCTAGGATCGCGTTAAATAACACACAATCTTGACTTTGGCCGACAAATTGTATGATACTTAACTAGGTAGATCTCTAAGATCAATTGGATCCCATCCAATTCCTAGATCCAGTAGGTGGAAGTCCAAATCCGAAACATATATCTTACATATGCCAATATATCCAATATATTCCCTAACCCTTTTCCTCTGAATCAACTAAGCCTTGGCTTTGGCTCAACAAACTTAGTGACCCCAGTTAAGCGGAACCCATTGACCTTGGAAAGCTTCGTAATCAATGTCGATGGACAAGAAGTGATATTGACTTTGGCCAACAAATCACAACTTGGACAAGACACCGATATAGAATAAAACTTCATGATTTAAACACATTCGCGATTGACAAAGGTCTTGACTTTGGTCAACAAGCCAATGCCAACCTTGGATCTTGAGTAAGAATCACTCAATGGAATGAAAAACACTTAATATGTTGTGAGGGTTTTTCGCGTAATTGGCAACCAATTAATTATCTTTGTTAAGGTCTCATCATCATACACCCTTAAACATGCATTCTAAAAGCATAATAAGGCGGCTAAATAAAATAATAATGATATACGGATGGATACTTAACACATTTTATTCCTAGAACAAATCTCTCCATTTCCTCTCTCCCGCTAGCACAAGTATTACTTCTACCCGATTATATAACACTTCTAAAGAAACCTCATTTACATTGAGGGGAATATGTGAGAAGAGAAATACAAAGAGTTAAGAGAGATAAGGCTGGACACGCATGTCTAATTTAAATAAATTCTAAATTTATTACAACAATTTCCAAAATTGCCCTCACCCATCTAATATCCATTCGATATTCATTATTCATACATCACATCCAGGTATTCACACAAAGCATGTTATCAATCAATCTAATCCAATTAATTAATCTGAAATTAATGACCATCCAATGTTCAAATAACGATTTGATTTGCGCGAGTCCGACTCGTTTTAAGAATAAGTACTCAAAGTACGAATTCTTGAATTATATCAAACTACAATATTAAATCCAATTTAATTCTTATTCAATACTAATTCATATATTTAATTCCAAATTAAATAACTACACTTTATTAATGAGTCTTTGCGACTTAGATTCTAAATCTAGTCTTAACGGGTCTCAAAGCCCGATTAACATCCAATGTCATTTAATTAAAGTCCAATGGGCTTTCAATTAATTTCTTAAGGCATGGGCTTCGGCAACCAAAGCCCAAGTAAGGAATCACCCTTTATGCCTAGAAATCAATTTCGGCCCATTAGGCCCAATTAAACTTTAAAGGCCCAATAGTCATATTTGGACTTTATGGAAATGGTTTTAGGCCCAATTGGATCCAACCAATTAACCTAAACCATACTTGGCCCAACCAAGCCCATTAAGCCCAATTACAACTTTACAAGCACAATTCCAAATTTGGCCCAACTAATTAAATTACAAAAATTCCAAATTTCACAATTTAATTAACCTAAAGTGCATAGCCATAATTAATTAACCAAATTAACATTTCCCAAACACCAATTTACTCAATTAATTATGCTTATCATCATCAACACATGTCCAACACATTTGAATCAAAAATCAATCATTTTCATGCTTCTTACACTCACGGCAATTAGGGTTTTTCATGTCTGATTTTGAATTCAATCCAATTAAATCCTAAATCAACAATTCCCAAATGATTTCAACTCATCCAATGATCAAAATCAAAAAAAAAATCACCATGACATTAGGGTAACATTACATTCAGCCAAGCCAAGCATATTGGGGAAAATTCATCCAATTTAATTTTCATCAAATTGAAAATGCATAACACTATGTTATCATCATTCAGGCAGACTCAAACAATCAATTTATCCAAACATGCTCAAATCAATTTTACCCAAATTTTACCCTAAATCAATTTCATGCTCAAAATGGCTCTGATACCATTGTTGGGTTTCTACTATAGTCCCAAGATCAATTCAAGCAATGAAACATGTGTGAATACTCAAAGAAGAATGGCAGAATCATACTTACATTGATCGGATGTGAGAAGCTTTGAACAACAAAACTTTTCTGCTCCAAGCTTTGTGTATTCGGCCAAGCTTCCATTTTTGCTCCATGAGTGTCTTCAAGCTCCAAACTTTATTTGAGAATTCCATGCTCATGGGAAAGGTTTCCCTATCACCTTTGTAAGACTCTAATGTGTGCTAGTACCTTGAAGATTTGCCACAAATCTTCATAAGCTCCTTCAAAAATGGCCCAAGGCCGAATGTAGAGAGGAGAGAAAAATGGCCATCTTGGCCGAATGTGAAGAAGAAGAGGGAGAGAGGAAGTGTGTTGGTGGTTTGTGTGTTTTTTGTATATCTAATACCAAAATAAAAGTCAAATACCAATTAATAAAGTAATGGTATATGTCTTTCAATCATACTTGAGTGTCTCACACTCAACCATCAACATCTATCACTATTCACATCATTCAAAAGTGACTTTACATCACATCACTCAAAGTGACAAGACATTTATCACTTAATTTACTAGTGATTTGACGTTTGATGTGACTTATGGGCCGCACTTGAATTTGAAATGCGAGTGGGCCCGCAAACACTTCCGGGCTCGGATTCGCTAATTCCGAATTAACGAATTATCTATTGCAACGTAATTAAATCAAATTTAATTAAATAATTATGCCTAGCAAAATTACTATTCATGTCGCTAGCGAATTAATTCTAAATTAACTCGTTTGCCCAAATTAAAATATAATTTTAATTCCGCATCGAAATCCAATTTCGTTTAATATATCGAATATATTATTTTATCGATTAATTCCAAATTAATCGTTCTCTCTCTTTAAATAGTATTTTATCCTAGATAAAATATCTTCGTAATTAATCCCAGATTAATAATGTGCGAGTCATACGTCATCGATGAATCTTCGGGAAGCGACCCATGAGATCCCTAGATATATTGGCAGTAAATCCGGTCATCGGACTATCCGAACACTTACGTACCTAGTACTACATTTTTACCGATTTACAAGATATGTTTGGCTTCTAGCAAAACATCGTGCCTACCCAATTCTCCAGAAATATTCTTAAAGGAATATTGTAATCTATATCAGGCGTAGTATACGTAGTATTGCGTATTTCGATCCAGTATCTGATGTCTCGTGCTAGGCTTGGGGCTGGAAATGTGTCTGCCCCGTACGAAACACATGTCGGATATCTGGTAACTAGTCTCTATAATCGGATAATTATGACCTTGTCATATTATCCCGATAGCTGCAGCATATAAGAGCACCAGTTCCGTATCCTACATGATCATTATCTCCATATGTCTGAAGTGATACTTCCATCTTGACATCACACCCAATACACTACGATTCTCAATATACCCAGAAGAGGTGTACACAGAACCGGTTAAAGCCCTGGATGACCAAAACCAAAGTATATTAATTATCGCAAGTATTAGCGGTGCAAGTCTCAGGTTAAGACCAAATACACCTACCCTGAAGCGGACTCCCAGAGACACATAGACATACTACCAATAGGATTCAACGGGGTCTATCCAGAGCGAAGCTGTTTTCGTACCATCGGTAAACACAACCTCCTATCACACTTGCATAAGTATCCAATACTTAAATATATGAGAACTATGCTGTAATGCTCCCACAACGCGCACAAGTGTAATACTAGTTTATTCCGTATTATCAATGTCCAAACTCGATAATACTACGACTAGGGATATTTAATGATTAAACCTTTATTGATTGATACTGTCTCATATCATCTCAATCTGGAACTAATCATTAGGATTTCTATCATTTATATATCTTGGTAATCCAATTACAAATGATAAAAGAGCAATTTCCTTTGTGACATAGTTAATTTGTACAACAACACCATGATCTGTACAAATAGTGATGCTATGGGTCATAATTATCCAACAATAAGAACATTAATGAGAGCATGATAGTATTTATCATATTGTATGTAGACGATATCCTTATAATTGGGGATGATATATGATTGATGCAAAGTATGCCTACATTTGTAAGAATTTCTCCATGAAAGACATTAGTAAAGCTTCCTATATACCGTGTATAAGGCTCTACTGGGATAGATAATGGAATATATTATCCCATTTAATTATATAAAAATACACTCATGCTCTATATCCACTGGTTAGATTAGATTTCCCTGTATTGGTCCTCGATCCGGCCCTAGAGGATCCAAATCTGCCCCAAAAGATCACTAAGGTGTGACCGAATGGTGAAAATTAAGTGACGAGTTTCATGATAATTTGAAAGAAAATGGCATTGTGTCTCAATAGACACCTATAGAAACTCCGAAATATAATGATATTTCCAAAAGGAGAAATCAAACATTGTTAGATATGGTCCGATTTATGATACCAAGCACTGATCTTCGTCTTTCATTTTTGGGTACTAAATCAAATTCCTTCCAAGTCTGTTAGTCAAACACCTTATGAACTATAGTCTGGAAAATGACATAGTCTTAGTTATCTAAGATTTTGGGGTTGTGATTCATATGTCAAGCTCACACAAACTAGCAAATTGGATGAAAGGGCGGTTAGCTATAAGTTTTTAGGGCATGTCTTGAACTCAATAGCATATATGTTCTATGTCTCAAGTGAACAAAGAATCATTATCTCACGAAATGCTAAATTTCTAGAGAACGAATTTCTTCTCAAGTTCAGTGGGAGTAAACCTGACCTCGATGAGGCACAAGAACAAAGTATCATAAATCAAACCTTTATACCCCTTAAAAGGGAAGTAATTAAACAACCACAAGGTCATGAACTTAGAAAGTCTAGTAGGATCAGACTTGAACCTCAAAGATATGGTTTTCATATTGATGAAGAACATGAACAAGTCATTGAAAATGATGACCCCAATAGTTTTGATGAGGTAATTCATGACATTGACTTAGCCATGTGGCATGAGGCCATGAAATTTGAAATGGACATTATATATCATATCAAGTCTAAGATGAAACCCATAGGCTGCAAGTGGGTTTACAAGCGTAAAATTGATGCAGAAGGCAACATCTAAACCTATAAGACTATGTTGGTGGTGAAAGATTATAGAAAAATCCAAGAAATTAAGTATGAAGAAACCTTCTCGCCTGTTGCAATGATAAAGTCCATTCGAATTTTACTGCAATAGTTGCACATTTTGATTATGAGATTTGTCAACTAAATGTCAAAACATATTTACTTAATGGAAACCTCACTGAGGAAATCTATATGACTCAACCTCAAGGGTTTACTGCTAAGGAAGATCATAATAAAGTATGCAAGCTAAAATGGTCCATTTAGAGACTTAAGCAAACCTTTAGAAGTTGGAATTATGATTTGATAAGATAGTCAAGGAATTTGACTTCGTCAAAAACATAGATGAGCCTTGTGTTTACAGAAAAGTAGTGGGAGTGCTATTTTGTTTCTTATATTGTATCTCGATGACATACTTATCATTGAGCATGATAGTCCTAATATGCAAGACACCAAATAATACTTATCTCGGAATTCCTTAATGAAAGATTTGGGAGATACAGCCTACATCCTTTAGATTAAGATATACCGCGACATATCTAAAAGGTTGTTTGGGCTATCCTAATCCTTAGACATAGATAAGCTCTTGAAAAAGGTTCAAGATGAAAGATTCTAAGAAGGGAAATCTATTTGCCTCTTATGGAATCAAATTATCTAAGGAGCAATGCCCACACATTCCTTTAGATATATAGAGTATGAGTAGGATCATCTTTGCTTCATTTATTGGATTGTTCATGTACGCCATACTATATACAAGGCCTGATGTCTCTTATGCTCTCAGAATAACGAGCATATATCCTGGTGGAAACACTAGGCAGTAGTCAAAATAATCTTTAAGTATCTAAGAAGAACTAAGTATATGTTCTTGACGTATGCAGATTGTTTTGAAATGAAAATCACTGGCTATTGTGATTCTAGCTTTCAAACTGACATGGATGATAGCAGATCAAAAACTGGATATCAGTTTATTATGATTGGAGGAGTTGTCATTTGGAAAAGCTCTAGGTAGTCAACTATAGTGGATTCCACCACCGAAGCCGAGTATATTACAATATCTGAGACAACTAAAGAACCAATCTAGATAAAGAAGTTCATCATAGAGCTGGAAGTGCTTCTTGAGATAAAGAAAGGCATCATAATTTATTGTGATAATAATAGTGCCATTGCTCAATCAAGTGAACCGCGATCCAACCCGAAATCCAATCATATGCTCAGGTGATTTCATCTCATCAGAGAGATAGTTGAGAGAAAAGAAGTGATTATATAGAAAATACCCACTGAAGATAATCTTGTTAGATTCCTTGAAGAAAGTACTAACACAACAGAAGCATCATAGGCACACACAAGAATATGGTGTCAGATTCATACTAGTTGGCTATAATGCAAGTGAGAGATTATTAGGAATTTACCCTATACCTAACTTATGGGTGGGTTATATATACTTTTACTTGTAATAGAATAAGGTTGTAATATTTTCATTAAACAATAAGATGGCATTTCTTTATGATTCATGTCTCGTATAAATCTATATGGAATTATTTATACCTATTAGGATTGCTGATTCCAACCACTTGGCGTATCACATGGGTATATGATTATTTTATGTCTATCAAACTGGCCACCTAGAGTTTATGCAAGGAGTGTTTATGCCATGTGTCTAAGAAAAATCTCATGTATCAATTGTATGACTAGTTCTTAGACCCGAGGTCTTTACAGTCTTATGCATGGATCAGGTAACTTCGACATTCGTCCTTCCCTGATTCATATAGTCAGTCGTAGGCTGTGATTGGGTCATTTTTGAAATACATGAAGGTTGTGAGGATTCAATAGAAGATCACCTAACAGAAATCGCCGTGGAATTAGTCTTAGGCAGCCCCTAAGAATCGTGAATCACGATTTTATATGAACAAAACCCCAACCAAGATTTTAGACCCTTAAAGAACTTGCACTTGAAAATCCTTTCAGAATCAAGAAAGAAACCTTGCTTGCAGTTAGACACCACAAATGATGCAATCCATTTGATAAGTCGTGAGTTTAATTCAATGAACAAGAGAAATTCACATAATTTTCTCTCACAATAATTTTATTTATTCTGAAAAAATATGATTTTATTAATGCATAAGACCCCTTTATATGATAAGTTGACACACTCAAAAAATGATTCTTTACTCTCAAGTATAAGAGTGTCGAAGTAATAAAATAACCCGGTTAGTCCGAGTAGATCCACAAGGATTAATTTAGTAAAATAAAATAATAATTCTAGTGATAAAAAAAGGCTTAATTGTTTGAAGTGACAGACATTTAAATTGAACTGCAATAATAAATTAAAATGATGGGGCTAAGGAATCCACTCTTAATATTTCAAAATTTGATAATTCTTACTTTTTATAACATATAAATTTTCATTATTACCTAGTTAATTTATTTCAGGAATTAATGTAAAACTAGCCATAAAGGCAATGATAACATATGTTTATAACAAGTCTAGTTAGGTACTCAATTATGCCAAATATATAAAACCAGCCATATATATGGTAATAAAATTTGTCAATAATTAATCCTTAGTCTTTAGATTATAATTCATATATTATAATATGAGTAATATTAATCCATATTTTTTATATTAAGAGTTTCACCCTTTACCCCAATAAGATGGAA
Source organism: Zanthoxylum bungeanum (assembly GCA_019454045.1). Lineage (NCBI taxonomy): Eukaryota > Viridiplantae > Streptophyta > Magnoliopsida > Sapindales > Rutaceae > Zanthoxylum > Zanthoxylum bungeanum. The sequence goes on along the minus strand of SKCR01011666.1, from coordinate 132,076 downwards.
TTAGCAACTCATATTTTGAATAAAAACACACATAATTTTATTATTGAAAGAAAAGAAAGTTACAACATAGCTTGAAAAATAAAACACACAAGAGCTAAAACTCCATAAATTCTCAAAGAGGGAAGTATGGAGCAGGCTGAAGAACTGAGGTGCTGAGTACCTCTATTTATTAGAAAGATGTGCTCAACACCTCATACTATTGACAAATGCATTGTATTTAATAATGTAATAAAATTGTCAACTTATGGGACATTCCACCGAAAGCTGGATCGGCCATATATATATATATATATATATATATATATATATATATTCTCTTCTTGTTTTTGTCTTTAATAATTATATATAACAGACTTTGGGTTTTCATCAATTTCGACCTTAAAAACTTCAGAACTAGAAAATCTTGTAAACATTAAATTTGTAGATATTTGAGTATTCTTTCATCCGGAATGAGAATTACCTAAATATGACATCGGAATAAAATTTTATGGCTAAAAGACGTCAATTACGTAAAGTTGAAATTTTCAAAAGTTGTATACTGTTAGAACGCCCTTTTTAAGTTTATAACCTCCAAAATCAAAATGTCATATCCATTTTTCTAGTCATGCATCCAAAGTATTATTTCACCTACATAAGAATTAAAAATCATAATAAAAATATAGGAACCACTTTCCTAGCACAGCGAAAACACGTTAGGCACCCGGGATCGGACTGGAAAATTATTCTACCCATTCCCTCTTCTAGCTGAATATTACCAACATTGAGACCTAAATTTTACTTTTGTTTTGGAAAATTTTTTAGCCCCAGAACAGCCCTCGAACAGCGCCATAAAATCTGGACTGTTTTGGACCCGAAACGGGCCCGGATCACTGTTTAAATCATCCCTAGATTGAATCAGTTTCTGCTGTATTTCAGGATTGATTTTTCACCCCAAAACACCCCTTAAATTTCCCTAAAATTTATTGATAAAAAAAAAAAAACAGAGCCCTGAATCACTAATAGTATGATGGGCAGTGAGCAAAAACTATGCTCACTGCCCGTGGGTCAAATGAGAAGGAAGAAGATGGATTTTGGTTCAACACCAAAAGGACTTTCGTGCTAGACTCACAAAATTAACCTCTAAACACTTTAGAGATTAATATCACACAAGGTTTTCTATTGTCTTTTTCAATTTGTTCTTCTTTAGTTTTTCTCAACACTTGAGAGAGTTTCAAGAGAAAGAAGATGGAGGCTATGGTTAGAATGATTAGGTTAAGAAAAAATAAAAATAAAATTATTTTTGTACTTAGGGTTTCTTATTTCCAAAATAAACAAAATCATTCCCGTTTCCACACATATGAAATTCGGCCAAGGTAAGGAATTTTAAAAAAATTTGTAACATCAAATTTTCAATTACTAAAATTGAAAAGATGTTACAAAAATTAATAAGTTATCACCTAATAAAAGGTGTAACTTCCAAATTAAATCCAAGGGTTTCAAAATTCCAAAATTTGGAAATTTCAAATTTGACCTTTCATTAAATTATATCTTACATAATTTAATAGCATGTGTTTAAATATCATATATTTATGAAAATCATATATTAAAATTTAACATATAGTTTCAAGTGTGACAAAATAATATTATTAATCATATTAATAATATTTTCATATGTGAGTAAATGATTGGACTATCCAATTATATTTAATCTGCTATAGTATATCGAGCTAGCAGAGAGACCAAATGGACCTACGGTTCCGAGCTCTAATAATCCCGGAATATTAATTAAGCTCTTAATTAAATACTCTGAATTATTAACTCTGAGTTATTCCACTGAAAACCTGAAGCTGCACTCTCGTTGTCGTAGATAGATAAATTAAGCCGAACCATGTCGGTGTCCATCAATGTAATCCTTACATACAGATTAAACCTTCACGAGTATCTCGTAATTAGAGTAGGCTCATAATATCTGTTATAGCCCTCTAATTATTTAACTTAAGTACCATTCATTCTATAATGAATAATTTATTCATAACCATTATGAATGTTAATCTATCTATTCGTAATAGAAAGGCTTAAACGTTCTAACCGTTCAAGTACCGACTCAACCCTTATGGGAGATACTCCTCTACTTATCACAAAAAAGAGTGAACTCCATGTCTATATAAAATATCCTCATCTACATACCAAACCATGTCCCCAAAGTATGTAGCTATTGATTGGGATTACTACACCAACCTCACCTTTTTAAATCAAAGGACATAGTCTGCCATGCAATAGTTTATAGTACACTCAGGATTAAAATCAATCCATATATGACCATCTAGTAGTCTGAACATGAATTTCTTTATTTAACATATATTATAAGAAACTCATTTCTATCTGGGTCCAGTTCTATATGATCACATCATATAAGATGCCTTCATTCTCATGTCTCCACATGGACGATCCCGGATCAAGGTCGCCATATAATTATAGAATGGACTGTAACTATTGATAAACCACAACACAAGTACTTACTTTGTTTTCTCTCTATGGACTATTTAAGTTTACTAACTTCCTATTTAAATCCTCTTGTGTATGACACTCATACAATAAGTCTAAAGACACATGAGTAATCTAGGATAATCCAGACAATTCACAATATACGATATTAAAACAAACACTTGGATAAATGAATAATGCATCATTTTATTTCATAAAATATAATACCGTTTACATTACAATAAGCTCTAAGGCATATATCCCATCAATCTCCCACTTGCACTAGAGAAAATGCGACATGTCACGTAATCCTTGACCATCTAGGTGACCTTAAAAAACTTTAGCCGGTAAGATCTTTGTAAAAGGATCAGTCAGGTTCTCTACGGATGCAATCTTTATGACAGAAACTTCTCCTCCCTACACTATCTCCTTGCTGAGATGATATCTCCTTTTTATATGCTCTCGTCTATTGTGGCTCATTGGTTCATTTGAATTTGCCACTGTACGACTACTATCGCAGTAAAGTGTAAATAGTTTATCCAGACTGCTTCCTTAGCTGCTTCGTAAGCTACTACATACTCAACTTCCATGGTGGAGTCAGCAATATAAGATTCCTTTATACTCCGACATACTATAGCCCCACCACATAGGGTAAACACTTATCCAAATGTTAATTTCCTAGAATAGACATCTGTTTGAAAATCAGAGTCCGTATATCCCCTTAGGATCATATCCTCATCGGAATATACAAGCATATAATCTTTCGTTCTTTTAAGATATTTGAGAATGTGTTTCACAACCACCCAAAGATCCATTTCTAGGTTACACTGAAACCTATTGACTACTCCCACTGCCAAATAGATATCTGGTCTCGTACATAACATAACTTACATGAGACTACCAATTGTTGACGTATATGAAGTATGTCTCATTTCCTCAACTCCTTAAGTGTCGTAGGAGACTGCTCTTTTAACAAATGAATTTCATGGTGATAAGGCATATTGCCTTTCTTGGAATTCTGCATCCTAAATGGCACAAGGATCTTGTCGATGTAAGATACCTGAGACATAGCTAATAGTCATTTCTTGCAATCCCGAAGTATCTGGATCCCAAGAACATAATTGGTCTTCAAAATATTTCATTTGGAATTGGTTAGCTAGCTAGGTTTTCACGTTCAATAATATCTTTACATCATTCCCAATGAGTAAAATATTATCACGCATAAAACAAGAAAAACTAACTTCCCATTAATGACGCGCTTGTACACACAAGGCTCATCAACATTTGGCTCAAAATCATAAGACTTGATCATGGTATCAAATATTATGTTCCAAGATTGAGATGCTTTCTTAAGTTCATAAATGGACCTTTGAAGCCTGCAAACCTTTTTCTCTTGACCTTGGGTTATGAACCCCTCTGGTTTTAACATATAGATACCACTCATCAAGATTTTCATTCAAGAATGCAGTCTTGACGTCCATTTGCCAAATCTCATAGTCATAATATGCGATAATGTATAGAAGAGTGCGGATGGATTTGAGCATAGTTACTGGCGAGAAAGTTTTCTCATAGTCAAGTCCCTCTTTCTCAGTATAAACCTTGGCCATTAGCCTAGCCTTAAAGGTCTATACCTTACCATCTGCTCCCCTCTTTCTCTTAGGAACAAACTAGTTTTATGACCACTCCAAAACTCAAAGGGATTCTTAGGAATAGACTTAAATGGAACTACATTAAGGATATACATTGTTGTTTATAATGCATATCCTCAGAACGAATTAGGTAGTGAGCTATAACTCAACATAGATCTTATCATGTCTAGTAGGGTCTGATTTCTCCTTTTTGCAACAACATTTTGTTGTGGTGTTCTAGGTGCTGTGACCTAGGATACTATCTCATGCTCAACTAAGAATTCCTCGAAATCTATGTCAAATTATTCTCCTCCGAGATCTGATCTTAGAGTTTTGTTTTTCTTACCTAACTGGTTCTTAACCTCGGCACGATACTTTTAAACTTTTAAAAAGTATATGACTTATGCTGAATTTGATAAACATACCCATATCTTGAATAATCATCAAATATATATTGATGAAGTATTCATAACCACCTCAGGCTCTTTCATTTGTCAGTCCACAAATGTCCGAATGTCTTAGCTCAAGTGGTTGATTAGCTCTTATACCTTTTCTAGTAATAGGTCTTTTGGTCATTTTTCCTTCTAGATAGGATTCACAGACTAGTAAAGTTCCGAGCTTTAACTAGTTTAAGGCTCCGTTATTTATCAACCTATCTATTCGGTCAAGGCTAATATGACCAAGTCAAAGATGCCACAGATATATGTCATCGTAAGAAATCTTTTGCCGTTTTGTTTTAGGTTTCTCAACCTTAAATATTTTAGTGTTGAGTAGTGACCTATGGGTTAACGGTCTTAACACATACAAGTTATTTTCTGAGTTTTCTATGCATATGGTTAATCCATTTTTACTCATAATAACCAAATTACTATTAAAAGAAACTGAAAAACCATCATCCAAATATTTAGAAATAGAAATCAAATTCCTGCGAATACCAGGAATGAATAACACATTGTTCAAATTTAAATAACTATTATTCAAAAAATTTAAACTGGAAACTCCAACTGCTCTTGCTGAAATGGCAATCCATGTCCCAACCCTTATAGTGTAGTCACCTTCAACAAGGTCCCTCCATGAGTCAAGCAGCTGCAAAGAAGAACAAACACGGTTAGTGGCTCCAGAATCAACACCCATGCAAATTTATTATCCTCTACTAATAGAGATTCGATAACAAGTAAATTGCATTTACATGTAGCCTTCTTCTCTTTCAGCTTGGCAAGGTATTTATGACAGTTCCTTTTTCTAATGCCCATTCTTATTGCAGTGGAAACACTTTCCCTTGAGCTTGGCATCCTTGGAGCCATTATTTTTTCTTCTTCTTCATGGGCTTAGCCTTAGTCTTACCAGTGTTATTCTTCTTTTTCTTTACAGATTTAGAAGATTCGGTAATATTTGCCTCATCACTGGGCTTTTGAGGATCTATAAGCATGGAATCATAGTAGTAGGTGAGCTCATTAAGCAACTGCGTTAAAGTAAAAATCAACTTGTATATAACATAGTTATTTTTAAACTGTATGAAACTCTTCGGAAGAGTTTCTATAATCATGGTCACTTGGCTCCGCTCGTCAATATATGCACCTTGGGTTTCGACTATATTGTGATAGGTCATCATTCTCAAGAGTTCTCTCGGAATGATGTCTCATCATTCATCCTAGCAGTCATCGCTGAGACCATGGCCTCATGATGTTGACGCTCCAAAGGCTACCTGAACATGCCATGTAATGAACCTTGGACATCCCTACTGCAAGTAGCAACGAGCCTTCTTATTAGCTGCAACCAATTTTTGGTAGGCATCGCACACAGCTTGGACAGTATTTCTGCTGACTTGGGAGGACACTCCTCCATCAGGATAAACTCTAGGTCTTCACAGACCATGCTAGCATTAATATTACTTTTCCATTAAACATAATTTCTATCATTAATTTATCATTAGAGATAATGTAAATAATTGGAGAAATCATGGCGAAAAAATAAAATAAACATGCATTTAATATTCATTCATCGCATATTAATATTATCAAATAATTTTGGCATAAAATTAAACATGATGCATGAACCATGAATAATAAATTAGAAACCTAAAAGAATTACTATGCCACAGAAATCTATCATCCCATAAATAAGTGCCTCCGTAGGGTAGGCCAAGTATTTGCATGACAGATCAAGACAATCTCAATTGATTAATATATATGGCAATAACTCTTATTCATATATTAACAAACTAATGTTTGATTTGATCAAGTAATTTTGATTAACATTTAATCATTCCTTTGTTATTATGACCCATTGTTTCGGAACCCTTGGATTTCACTAGTAAAGTACCGTCGTATGGTAGGTCAGTTCACCAGATACATCTAGAGTCCCTATCCTCTCGGAATCCAAACTTGATATTGATCCAAAAAGGACATCATCCGTAGGAGGACGAAAACAGAGCCGTCTCGATGCGCCTTTTGAAACTCACATTTTCATATTAATAATGGAGATCGCGGGATATACTGTTGTATATCCCTCTCATACTCACTATATTAAAATTAAGGTTTTCTATTTTAAAATATCTAATGTTTCATTTTACTAGTGTGAATAAATTTGTGGCGGCTTAATCATAACTCTTATTTATACTAGTGTATTATTAGTGACCTAACCAATTTTAACTCTTAATATTTAACTCCCTAATATCCATTAATCTCTACTAATTAATTTATTCAATTAAACTAATTTAATTGATCTTGTTTTAGTGACCTATTATATTTTAACTCTTAAAATATTAAAACACTGACTAGTTTAAAATTTTCGGAATCCTAAATTGTCAAGATTTTAATTAAACCATTTTATTAATCTAAGTGTGTTATAAAATCTAATGGTGCATGGAATTGTATCCTGAGTGAAGACCACATTACCATCCATTCGGAGTCGGCTATGGAATTTATTATGCACTTATTAAGCCCATTATTTTAGAATTTCCAATTTTAAGCTATAAAACCAATTAATCAAATTAACCATTTTCCATGCATAACATATTTTAATTTAAATATTTCAAAACACATATAATCAAATTTCATGTCTAGTATGAATCTGCAACCAAAAGATATTATGGCATGGGAAAATACAAGAGTAGACTCTTTAAGATATATGACATGTTATTCAAACATTTCGAATTAAACATACATACAACATAAAAAATATTTTGCATTGACCGAGCTGTTATTTTTCCTATACTAATCTAATTAGTACAAAAAATTCCAAGGCATCCATTGGTTTCAAATCTCGCTCCAATGTAGTGTTGGCTCCTTTTGCGACTTCGGTGTTCCAAATTACAACAAAGAAATTTTACATAGGAAAAATAAATTACAACATTTGGAAACAATGGCCTTACATCCCAAATCCAAAACCAACATAAAAATAAGAGTCGAAAAAATTTATGACTAATGTAAAATCCATTCATCACATGAATAAATAAAATAGCATTCATTTTATGAATATTCTTTTGTGTCTACTCAACTAAACATACATATTAATATTTATAATTCATATAAATATATAAAAACAGTAACTTTAAATCAAAAGAGAAGGGCGAAGAATAGTTTTCAATCTTTACTCTTGATGTCAATTATAAGAACCATTTTCATAGCGCAGCGGAAATACGTTAGGCACCCAGGATCAGACTAGAAAATTTTTCTTTCCCTTCTCTCTTCTGGCCGAATGTTACCAATACTAAAACTAAAAATTTGCATCTATTTTGGATAAAATTTTAGACCTGGAACAACCCCCGAACAGTGGCACAAAAATTAGACTGTTTGGCACTCAAAATCTGCCTAGCTTATTGCCTAAATTAGCCATTGATTGAATTAGTTTCTATTAAGTTTCAGGTTTAATTTTTCACCTAAAAACAGCCCCAACACACCCTAAAACAACCATTTTCCCTAAAATTTATGGATCAAAAGAAAAATAAACTGAACCCCGAATCACCAACAGCATATGCGGCATTGAGCAAAAACTATGCTCACTGTTATGGGTCAAAGAAGAAGAAGGAAGAAGATGAATTTGGTTCAACACCAAAAGGACTTTCGTGCTATGTCTCGCAACCAACGGAAACTACTGTGGGCTAGAATAATAAAATTAATCCCCAAACACTTTAGAGATTAATGTCACACAACGTCTTCTATTATCTTTTTCTTTTTGTTATTCTTTAGTTTTTCTCAACACTTGAGAAAGTTTCAAGAAAAAGAAGATGAAGGCTAGGGTTAGAATGATTAGGTTAAGAAAAAATAAAATAAAAATATTTTTATACTAAGGGTTTCTTATTTCCAAAATAAGCAAAATCTTTAATCATTCCACATAAGTGAAATTTGGCCAAGGCAATGAATTTAAAAATTTTTATAACATCAAATTTTCAATTATCATAATTGAAAAGATGTTATAAAAATTAATAAGTTATCACCTAATAAAATGTGAGAGCCCAATCTTAACCCGAAAGTAACCCATAGTGAGCTAATAGTTATTTCCCATAAGAATAAGCCTCATTGTTGCTTGTGTTTGGGCCCTAACCATTTGCAGTAGTTTGGTCATTTTACCATGGGACTTAAACTTGTCGGGGCTTTTCAACTGGGACAAGTTCGCCTTTAATGATAATTGGGTCAACTTCTTTGAAATGTCCATGAGCCAACTTGTATGAAAATTCTATCTAGAATATTTAGTTATAATCCAAATATGCCAAAGTATGAGTCAAATACTTGCACTGATTTTCATTTAGAATGGTACGCCATGTCTTGGCCCATTTGGATGTTCCTAACTATTTCCTGGCCCATCTCAAATATCCATGATTATTGAGGTTTTAATCCGTCATTTTAGACAATGGCAAGATCCCCATATTAGGCTTAGTCATTTTGTAAATAAGCGTCATTTTTTTTTCTCTTAACGATGGAGAATAACTTAAATACTTTTTTAGTATGGGAGAGTATGAGTTTGCGTACCCCTTATTTGTGGACAATCTAAGACAAACCTGTTGGACAAAATGACCCATAGCGTCACTATTTGCGCAGAACATTGTGTTGTTGTAGCAAATTAACTATGTGACAAGGAAATTACACTCTCATCATTTGTGATTAGATCACCATAGACATATATGAAGAGAGGTCCCCATGATTAGTTCCTGGATTGAGAATGATATGAGACAGTATCATCCCCGAAGGATTAATCATTAAATATCCCTAGCCGGAGTATTATCGAGACTGGACATCGATAATGCGGAATAGGCTAGTATTGTACTTGTGCGCGTTGTGAGGGCACAACGGCATAGTTCTCATATATATAAGTATCGGATACTTATGCAAGTGCGATAGGAGGTCGTGTTTCACCGATGGTACGGGAATAGCTTCGCTCTGGATAGACCCCTCGGAATCCCATTGGTATTATGAATATGTGTCTATGGGAAGCCGAAATCAAGGTAGGTGCGTATAGTCTTAACCTGAGACTTACATCGCTAATACTTGCGATAATCGGTAGACTTTGGTCTTGGTGGTACAGGGCTTTAACCGGTTCTGAGTACACCACTTCTGGGTTTATCAGAGAGTCGTAGTGTATTGGGTGTGATGTCAAGACGGAAGTATCACTTCAGTCATAGTGGAGATGATGTCACGCAGGATACGGTACTAGTGCTCTTGAGTGTTGCGCAACCAATCGGGATATTGTGACCAGGTCATGAATATCCGATTATAGAGACTATGTTACCAGACATCCGATATGTGTTTCGGACGGGGCAGACACTTATCCAGCCCCAGCCCTAGCACGTGACTATCCGATACTGGACCGATATGCACAATACTTAGTATACTACGCTTGATACAGATCTATATATTCCTATAAGAATATTTCTGGAGAATTGGGTAGGCATGGCGCTTTGCTAGAAGCCAACCTTGTCTTGTAAATCGGTATAAACGTAGTACGAGGTACTTACGTGTTCGGATAGTCCGACGACCGTATTTACTACTCCCAACATATCCGGAGATCTCATGGGTCGCTTCCCGAAGATTCACCGATGATGTATGACTCGCACTTTAATTAATCTGGGATTAATTAGAAGAGAGAGAAAATTAATTTAGAATTAATTCGATGAGAGAGAAAATTAATCTGGGATTAATTACGGAGATATTTTATCTCGGATAAAATATTAATTAAAGAGAGAGAACGATTAATTTAGAATTAATCGATAAAATAATATATCCGATATATTATACGAAATTGGATTTCGACGCGGAATTAAAATTGGATTTTAATTCGGGTGAACGAATTAATTTAGAATTAATTCGTTAGCGATGTGAATAGTGATTTCGCTAGGCGTAATCATTTAATTACGACGCGATAGAAAATTCGTTAATTTGGAATTAGCGAACCCGAGCCCGAGTGTGATTGCGAGCGCATTCGTATTTTGAATCCGAGCGCGGCACGTAAGTCACATCAAGCGTCAAATCGTTAGTCACATCATGCGTCAAATCAATTGTCACTTTGAGTGATGTGACTTGACAACATGTCACTTTATTAAAGTGGTGTGACTTAAAGTGTAGAGATGTGATGTGAAAAGTAAAAGTGATGTGATTGAAAAAGCATTTTGCTTTTTTGACTTTTTGTATTTGATTTCATTTTTTGAAAATGAAATAAATATATATGTAAATCATTTTTCTTTTCTCTCTCTCCAATTCACAAAAAATGAATTGCTTCTCCCTCCAAAAGGCTCACGGTTTTCATCATCATTTTGGAGCCAAAAATCTTCTTCTCTTCCTCACGGCTTTGAGCCAAATTCTTCTTCAAAATTTTGGTTTGATCAAAGACAAAGAAGAAGAAAGAGTGCTAGCACACACATGGGTTTTACATAGGTGATAGGGAAACGAATTTGTGAGCATGGAAGCTTGAAGCTTGGAGCTTCAATGGTGACATCCATGGCCGAATTTTCAAGGAAGAAGATGACCCAAAACCGAGCATGGTAGCAGTCCAAGGAGGCCAAAACCGAGCTCAACAAAGCAAGAAAAAGACTTGTGTTCTTTGCATCTCAAACCAATCATTGTGAGTATTTGTTTCCGCCATTATTCTTTGATGTGTTCATGTGATTTTATTGCTTATTTTGGATGATTCTTGGGACCTAATTAGGAACTCAACAATGGTATCAGAGCTTTGATCAAGCATGAAAAAAGTTAGGGTTAAAATTGGGGATAATCAATTGAAGCATGATTTGGTTAAATTGGATGTTAAAGTATGCTTGTAAGTTGATGAATTGAAGTTGTGCATGATCAATTTCATGAAATTGGATTGGATTCAATTTTCCCAAATTTTGGGCATGACAAATTGGGTAAAATCAATTGGAGCATGATTTGATTAAATTGATTGATTAAGTATGCTTAAATGATGTTGAATTAAAGATTGATTGGATCAATTTGAAGAAATTGTGTTTAGAACAAATTTCCCCCCATTTTTTATGTTGGCATAAAGTGATAAATTTGGGTAAACTTGATTTTGAGCATGTTTGATGAAATTGGATGATTTATAATGCTTAAAGTATGTTTAATTGATGATTGATTGGATCAATTTGTTGAAATTGTGTTTGGAACAAATTTCCCCAAATTGCTTATGTTGGCCGAAATTAAAGACCCTAATATCTTGGTGAATTTTTGTTTGTTGATCATTGGATGACTTGAAACAAGTGGGTAATGTTGAATTGAAGTTTGATTGGATTGAATGTTGATTTGGAACAATTTTCCCAAATTAAAGTACGCTTGGCCGAATTCAATTGGATATGAAATTCATTGTGTTTTTTTGTATTTTGATTCATTAGATGAGTTTAATTGATTTGGGAAATGATGATTGTGGATTCAATTTGATTGAAACCAATTGGATTAAAAACCCCTAATTGCCAAGACTTTAAAGCATGTAAAATGGGTTTGGTTTTAATAAATTGTGTTAGACACTATTTGATGTTGAAATGCATGATTAAGTATGCTAATTGATGTTTTAGAAATATTAATTAGGTGGTTAATTATGTATAACACTTAGGTTAATTAATTATGAAATTTGGAATTTTATAAGTTAATTAATTAGGCTTGTTTTTGGAAATTGGGCCTTGAATGTTATAATTGGGCTTTTGGGCTTTGTTGTACAAAGTTGGGTTTAGGCAAAATTGGTTGGATCCAATTAGGCCCAAAACCGCATCCATAAAGTCCAATTATGACTTAATGGACCTTAATTATTTAATTGGGCCTAATGGGCCAAAATTAATTTAAAGGCTTATGGGGTAACTCCCGATTGGACTTTGGTTATCGGTTTGACCCGAGTTGACCAAAAGTCCACGCCTTAAGAAATTAATTAAAAGCCCATTGGACTTTAATTAAATAAACGTTTGACGTAATTGGGCTTTGAGACCCATAACGATTGAATTTGGAATTTAAATCGTAGAAGGTTCGTTAATAAAAGTGTAATATTTAATTTGGAATTAAATAGTGAATTAGAATTAAATGCGTATTAAATTGGATTTAATTATGTAGTTTAATTTAATTCGAGAATTCGTACTTTGAGTACTTATTCGTAAAACGAGTTTGACTCGAGCAAAAATCAAATCGTTGTTTGAACATTGGATGATCATTAATTATCAGATTAATTAATTGGATTAGATTGATTGATAACATGCTTGTATGAATACATGGTTGCGATGCGTGAATAATGTATATCGGATGGATATTAGTCGGGTGGGACAATTTTGGAAATTGTAATAAATTTGATTTATTAAATTGAACCTGTGTGTCCAGCCTTATCACCTATATACTCTTTGTATTCTCTTCTCACCTATTCCCCTCAATGTAAATGAGGTTTCTTTAGAAGTGTAGTGTAACGGGTAGAAGTAAATACATGTGCTAGCTTTGGAGAGAGAAAATGAGAGATTTGATCTAGGATCAATGTAAAGTATCCATCCGCATATCATTATTTTATTTCATATGCGCTTTATTATGTGTTTAGAATGCATGTTTAAGGGTGTATGATGATGAGACCTTAACAAGATAATAAATTGGTTGCCAATTGCACGCGAAAAACCCTCTCTCAATATCAAGTGTTTTTCCTTCCATTGAGTGATTCTTACTCAAGATCCGAGATTGGCATTGGGTTGTTGGCCAAAGTCAAGCCCTTTGTCCGTCGAAGATGTGTTTGAATCACGAGAGTTTTGTTCCATATCGGTGTCTTGTCCAAGTTGTGGTTTGTTGGCCAAAGTCAAGACCACTTCTTGTCCATCGACATTGATTACGAAGATTTCCATGGTCAATGGGTCACGCTTGACTGGGATCACTAGGTTTGTTGTGCCAAAGCCAAGGCTTAGTTGATTCAGAGGAAAAAGGTTAGGTAATACATTAGATGTATTGGCATATATAAGATATATGTTTAGGATTTGGATATCCGCCTACTGGATCTAGGAATTGGATGGGATCCAATTGATCTTCGAGATCTACCTAGTTAATTATCATACAATTTGTTGGCCAAAGTCAAGATTGTGTGATATTTAACGGGATCCTAGCCCACTAGGAAACACGGTTTCCCGAGTACTCGACAGAGGGTTAGAGGCTCGACGAAAAATAGTGGGAGGCAAGAATTGAATTTGCAATACTCGTTCAATTACTCGCCATACGCGCTCATTCAAATTATTTCGTCGTATTATTAAATGTTAGTTGGACTAATATTTAAATTGTTGTTTTAATAAACGGTTGGATTGTATTACAGTTGATTATATATAATTGGATTATATTAATCAATATATTTGAATTAATTAATTTCAGTTTACAGTTGATTTTATAATTGGATTATAGTAATCAATGTAATTGAGGTTAATTAATTTAATTATATTTGATTATATAGTTGGACTATTATAATCATTATAATCAATAGTACCACAAATCGTTGATTAAATAGTTGGACTATTGTAATCAAGATAAAATTGAAAAGTTGGATATTTAAAATATAATCTTGGATTAAAATATTTTAAATGATTTAATTTTCAAATTGGGAATAATTTCAAGATGGTCTTGGAAATTAATAAGTTATTTTATTTGATAAAATAATATCTAATGCCTAAGCTTGGAGTTAAGCAAATAAGTAGAACATGATGTTTGGAATATTCATGTAATGATAACTTTAGTGATTAATCCATTATACTTGTCAAGTAGACTCCCTAATTTCTGAATCAGAATTAAGGATTAGGTCTTCTAGGAAGATAATAGGATATATCCTAAGAAGGAATTGAAGACGAGCAAGGCTCTTACTTCAAATATGTTTGTCATAATTATATTCACAACTAGTATTGAAATTGGATTTTAAATACTTAGTGTGATACATAAATATGTACTGTTGTGCAGAATCTGCTTTTAGCAGGATACTGACTTCAACTGAGATTTATCTGCGAATAGTAAACGGGACGATAGTCGCTGTTTTAACCGTAGATATCTGAATTTAGGAACTGCCTTCGCGTTAGTACTTAAATTTAGAAACTGTTATAATGTAACTAGTTTGACTAGAAATATTATCTCTATATCGCGTATAACCCGCTGCGGGTGTGCCTTTATATTCTAGAACACTAAGTGTTTTATTATATAAAGATGATATTGAGATAAACACATTAGATGTGAATAACAGAATTTATATTTTGAATATAAATAATATCTCAAATACATAACATGACAAATTAATAGCTCAAACTGATTTGATCAATTAAGAAACTAATTATGGCATTGTTGTCTGGGACACAATCAAACAAGACTCGTATATCCACACTTTCGGAGAGTGGGTACTAGGACTACTTTGATTCCATTCAAATAAAGTCTACGAATCTAGTTTATTGGGCAAAGTGCCTATAGCACTATTTACTTGGTAAAAGTGTAAATGCCACCGATCTGTTAGCCCTAGTTCATAGTGAAGCAAGTGGGCCCGTGTCTAGCTAGGCTAGAGGTGGATATGAATATTTCGTGACCTGTACGGATGTGGCATCGCGTTATGGTTGTGTGTTTCTTTTGAAACACAAATCGGAAACTTTCGCAGTTTCGACACGAAATAGACAAACAGATCAGCTAAAGTATTAAACCGTCACGGTAAGACCGTAATGAAAATACTTAAGCAGTAAGTTTCTCATATACTTGAAAGAGTATAGTATTCTTTCAATGAGGACTCCTCCGGAACACGTCATTTTGACGGTGTGTCCGAACAGGATTAACCGAATTTTGTTAGACATAATAAGGTTAATCACGAGTCGCTTTGAGCTACATTTCCTTCAACGGATAAGCTTTAAACAGTGCAAGAACTTATTTTGAATAAGGTTCCATAATAATCTGTTTGACAGATATCATATTAGATATGAACGGGAAAGAAACCGGGTTTCTCATTCCTGACTATTTGGGTATGCTTGGCATATGTTTGGATGATACCAAACTAAAACCCAAATATGATAAGTGCCAATTGTAGGTCATCCTAGGGATACCATAAGTATTGTACTTAACACCTCACATGAGAACAATTAGATTGTTGCTCACCATGCGGTTTTCCTAAGAGAAATACCGATATGCAGTGGTAAGTGGGAGGATAGTATAACTCGATGAAAATCGGAGTAATATTATTCAAGGCATTGAATCTTAATGGAACAAATATAGTTGATCAAGGATGAAACTATACCATTAATCTTCGAATACACGAGAACAAAGGAAGTGATACGAGGTATCGACTCTCTGTTATGACAAAGTGTCATGAGTCCGAAATGGATTCCATGTATATCAACCAGTTTGGATACTAGTTGATGTACCACATGGCATTGTGCCTACTGGTACTATATAAGTCTTCAAGGAAGACGTACATGGATGGCAACATACCAACGTATAAAGCTAGGCTTTTAACGGAAAGGTATCGTTATCGACATTGTGTTGATTACGATTCAACCTTTTACCTATTGCCACGGTAGATCCATTTGGATGATGCTTGCTGACGCGAGCATAAGTTCTTGGAATTATCATTTTGATGCAATCATAATGGTGTATGATTTAATTCAAAATGAAAATGATTCTTGTGTAAATAAGAGGGTTAGTGGGAGCGCACCTGACACTGGCTGTCCTATAAAATAATGATAATACGTCATTTCTTGGAAATGATATTCCCATAAAATAAATGTCGGCGAAAGCTTGCCTTTCGAAATACTCTCCATGGAACTGTACATTGAAAAATGTACAAGACCTGGTGTATCATACGCTTTGAGCATATGGATTCACAAACAGGCTAATCCGAGTGATAGTCACTGGATTGATGTTAAGAACATCCGTTAGTATCTTAGAGAACTAAGGATGTTGTCTTAGTCTATGGAGAAGGAGAACTTGAAGTGACTGGGATCACTGTAGCAAGTTTCCTATAACCGATAAAGACGACTAAAAGTCACAAACGGTACTATACAGTTTGAATAACGGTGCAGTGAGCTGGAAATCTTCCAAGCAAGATACTGTTACCGAATAAACAACACATGCGGGTTAATTGCAGCAGCTGAGGCAGCAATAGAAGTCATTTGGGTCGATACATATCTAATTAGATTAGATATAGTTCTGTTAGCAGCTGAGCTAGGCATCAGCACAGGCTAAAGAATTAATGGTCTCATCAACGACCCAGATACATACTTACATATTCATCTGATTCGTTCGGATCATACATCGTGGCGATGTGATGATCAAATAAATCGCATCAAGATGATAATCATGCAAATCCGCTGACGAAAGCTTTTCTCAGCAATTTGAGCAAACCGTACATAGTTCGGGTGTAGGACACTTGAGTGACTCGCTACGTGCCAAGTGGGAGATTGTTGGACAAAATGACCCATAGCGTCACTATTTGCGCAGAACATTGTGTTGTTGTAGCAAATTAACTATGTGACAAGGAAATTGCACTCTCATCATTTGTGATTAGATCACCATAGATATATAAATGAAGAGAGGTCCCTATGATTAGTTCCTGGATTGAGAATGATATGAGACAGTATCAATCCCCGAAGGATTAATCATTAAATATCCCTAGCCGGAGTATTATCGAGACTGGACATCGATAATGCGGAATAGGCTAGTATTGCACTTGTACGCGTTATGAGGGCACAACGGCATAGTTCTCATATATATAAGTATCGGATACTTATGCAAGTGCGATAGGAGGTCGTGTTTCACCGATGGTACGGGAAACAGCTTCGCTCTGGATAGACCCCTCGGAATCCCATTGGTATTATGAATATGTGTATATGGGAGGCCGAAATCAAGGTAGGTGCGTATAGTCTTAACCTGAGACTTACATCGCTAATACTTGCGATAATCGGTAGACTTTGGTCTTGGTGGTACAGGGCTTTAACCGGTTCTGAGTACACCACTTCTGGGTTTATCAGAGAGTCGTAGTGTATTGGGTGTGATGTCAAGACGGAAGTATCACTTCAGTCATAGTGGAGATGATGTCACGCAGGATACGGTACTAGTGCTCTTGAGTGTTGCGCAACCAATCGGGATATTGTGACCAGGTCATGAATATTCGATTATAGAGACTATGTTACCAGACATCCGATATGTGTTTCGGACGGGGCAGACACTTATCCAGCCCCAGCCCTAGCACGTGACTATCCGATACTGGACCGACATGCACAATACTTAGTATACTACGCTTGATACAGATCTATATATTCCTAAAAGAATATTTCTGGAGAATTGGGTAGGCATGGCGCTTTGCTAGAAGCCAACCTTGTCTTGTAAATCGGTATAAACGTAGTACGAGGTACTTACGTGTTCAGATAGTCCGACGACCGTATTTACTGCCAACATATCCGGAGATCTCATGGGTCGCTTCCCGAAGATTCACCGATGATGTATGACTCGCACTTTAATTAATCTGTGATTAATTAGAAGAGAGAGAAAATTAATTTAGAATTAATTCGATGAGAGAGAAAATTAATCTGGATTAATTACAGAGATATTTTATCTCGGATAAAATATTAATTAAAGAGAGAGAACGATTAATTTAGAATTAATCGATAAAATAATATATCCGATATATTATACGAAATTGGATTTCGACGCGGAATTAAAATTGGATTTTAATTCGGGCGAACGAATTAATTTAGAATTAATTCGTTAGCGATGTGAATAGTGATTTCGCTAGGCGTAATCATTTAATTACGACGCGACGAAAAATTCGTTAATTTGGAATTAGCGAACCCGAGCCGAGTGTGATTGCGAGCGCATTCGTATTTTGAATCCGAGCGCGGCACGCAAGTCACATCAAGCATCAAATCGTTAGTCACATCATGCGTCAAATCAATTGTCACTTTGAGTGATGTGACTTGACAATATTTCACTTTATTAAAGTGGTGTGACTTAAAGTGTAGAGATGTGATGTGAAAAGTAAAAGTGATGTGATTGAAAAAGCATTTTGCTTTTTTGACTTTTTGTATTGATTTCATTTTTTGAAAATGAAATAAATATATATGTAAATCATTTTTCTTTTCTCTCTCCAATTCACAAAAAACGAATTGCTTCTCCCTCCAAAAGGCTCACGATTTTCATCATTTTGGAGCCAAAAATCTTCTTCTCTTCCCACGGCTTTGAGCCAAATTCTTCTTCAAAATTTTGGTTTGATCAAAGACAAAGAAGAAGAAAGAGTCCTAGCACACACATGGGTTTTACATAGGTGATAGGGAAACGAATTTGTGAGCATGGAAAGCTTGAAGCTTGGAGCTTCAATGGTGACATCCATGGCCGAATTTTCAAGGAAGAAGATGACCCAAAACCGAGCATGGTAGCAGTCCAAGGAGGCCAAAACCGAGCTCAACAAAGCAAGAAAAAAACTTGTGTTCTTTGCATCTCAAACCAATCATTGTGAGTATTTGTTTCCGCCATTATCCCTTCATTTCATGCAAGCATGCATCCATGCTTACATGCATCATACTAAATCTTTTTGGATGAATCCATCATAACTACACGTTAGGTTAGAGAGGAACGCATACTGGTCAAGAAATAGCTAGCAAATTTAGAAATTACCAGTAGTGACATTTCTCTAGTAGACCTATTGGAATCACCGTGAATAAATTAGCGGAACAATAGACTTTGATCAATGCCACGACCAATTAGCCAGCAACCCATACTGCAGGGGAGACTAGAATTAATTGAAGAGATCATTGTTGTGGATGATGATGAAGAGGACGTGGCATAATATGCTCTGGAGAAAATTGACAAGTCTCAGGCCGATGAAGAGGACATGAAGAATTTTTGATTATGATGGTAGGGCCTTTTAGGAACAACAACCCACCCAATTTAAGATGCATGAAATGATAAAGTTTAATGGGAATGGGGATCCAAAAGTGCATCTCCGATAATATGTGTATTTGATGAGTGTAACGGGGTATCCTAACGCCAAGTGTAGAAGATATATAGGATGTCATTGGAGGGTGCACCTATTGTATTGTACCACAACCATGAGAAAAAAGTAAAGGATGATTGGTGAGCATTTGCTGAAGCCTTCCTAAACCAATACCTCACGAACATGGAGACAGACATGTCAGTTTGTGACTTGGAGAACACCAAACAAAGACTAGATGATAGCTTCACGGAGTAAGTGGACCGCTGGAGAAGCCAACTTCTATAAATACAGACGCGTCTCGGAGAGAAATATCAAATCAAGATGATAATCAAAGGTAGTAAACCATCCGTTTATAATAAGTTGAAGAGGAAAATCGATGACTAAATACGGCAACTCGACCTACTATCGTGTGTTTCACAAGTTCTATGATCATGAGACTGGAAGATGAGCTCATTTGAAATACGAGATTCAAGACTTGATAAATGCTGGCAAGATACCTAACCTTAAAAAAGCTTTGACCATGCATTGGCCAAATTCTAGATCATCGAAAATTAAAAAACAATTACATTGCATCATTCTTTTCTCGTTATGTAATGAAATTTTCCTAAGTTCGATGATAATAAACTCAGTCTTTCCCAAGAATATCCTATCTCTCGAAAAATGAGCATGTCTAAATCCTTAAGGCAATTATTCAACTTTTGAATTACCGGCAGAATACCATCCAAATATTGTGCACAAAAACTTTCACTTAGAATTACATTACTTGCTTAGAATAATTTATGCTAGCATAATTTGAAGAGATAAACAATTCACTTAACACTCATTTGAATCTATTACAAAATTAAGGCTAGATGACACTAAGTTAAAGAGATGAATCAAAAAGAGAGAAAAAAAAAAGGAAAAAAAAATGGTGAATCCCACAAAAATCTACCCCGCTATTTGAAGTATTTAGTTTTTAGGAGTATCGTGAGTCCCACGAGTACTTTTTCATCAAATGATAGTTCATATATTCAGTATGCAAAGTAGCTTGAGTTGATGAAATTATTGAGTAACAAGAAGGTAGCATAAAAAAATGTGCAGTCTTTGTGTCAAAAGATAATTTGACGACTTAAGGAATATATGGATAAAAGATAAGCCTTACATGAAATAATTTTTTTTTTTTTGTAAAAATCTAAAAGTTATTGATCTTTAACTAGGTGTTAGCTTATCTTAGCAAATGAAATGATAAAATGAACTAGAGTGTTAGCACTAATCTACACTTAGCACTAGCATAAATTAGTTCGGGTTGCACGTAATTCTTTGTAAAAGAATCACACACACAGAGAGAAGCATTTCAAAAGTGAAAACTTTGTTGGAATTGAATTTTTTGATTTGGGCAACACTCACACTTTGAAAAGAGACTGGATTTCAAAAATAAAAACTTTTGAGAGCATAAGAAAAGCCATTGCATGATGAAAATTGAATTTGGAAAGTAAAGTCAACGTTTGGAGAACCCCAAGGAGTAGATTGGATTAAAAAAAAAAATGAGGCAAGCCTGAAGACATCTCTGCAAAAAAAGCTTCATGATTCCTATACTCTCTCAAACCGAGGAGTGGGCCTACAACTAAAGACCATTTGCACCTATACATATATGCATACAATCACATAACATTTCTTTTTCAAAAAATTGGACAAGAAGAAAAGAAGAACTCTTAAAAAAATAGGTTATGCTGGGAAAGCCATCAAGAAATGGAGCAAGATACAGAATATTCTGTTACAGTCAAGAGTTGAAGCCTCCAAGACATGAAGCACTCTACAGTCAGAAGGACGAGATATAAGGGGAGAGAATTCGCCTGGAATAAGATAATGGGGGCAAAGCCCGGTGTTGACTATCGTCGCGTAATTAGGTTCTGGAATGCCTATGAAAAAACAAACTTTAGAAAGCCTACAATAGAAACAAGCTTTGGAATGCCTACAAAAGAAACAACCTTTGGAATGCCTACAACAAAAACAAGCTTCGGAATGCCTCAAGGTCAGGAAATTGGGTTTTGGAACACCTTCAACATCAAAGGAATAGACCGTGGACCGTGATAAAGAGGCAAAATTGCCTTACCGAATGGCTTGGAATGCCAATAGATTTGGAACGCCAACAAGTTTGGAAAACTGGACGGAATTAAAAATATCGAATAGGTTTACAACATCATTAGGTTTGAAAATTGGATGGCACCAATAAGTTTGAAACACTGACAGGTTTGGAAAACTGAATGGATTTAGAACACCAATTGATTTAAAACGCTGACTAATTTGGAAAATTGTGAGGAATTAGAACACCAAATAGACTTAAAATATAAAAGAATTAGAACACCAAATAGACTTAACATCCTCAGTTCTCTGAGTGAATGTTACTGCTTTATTACATGTTTTTTTTTTATTTAAATATGTTTTAGTGTTTTAAGTTTCAGATTTTAGAAATGAGAAGATTTATAACATTATCAGCTTTATATGTGTTTTATCATTTGAGACCAAGCATTTTTATATGTTTCCTCAACAAAAATATAGTTATCTGATATTATTTATGTTTATAAGCTTCAATATATATAATTTTTGTATCTTACCATGACATATGAATATGTTTATGAATTACATGATGTATGATAATTTACAAGTATTGAAACCCATTTTAAAACCACCAGTATCGAGTCGTTCCACCAGCTTTAGTGTCCTGGGATTGCTCAAACTTCCTCATGGGCAACTGATCACCCATAGAATCCCTAGATGTTCAGTATTTAGTTTTCCTTACTTATGCAGTGGTTGGTCCTGCTAGGTAGGGTTCACGTCCTCAGGCCACGACATTGGTAAGGCTTTCCATAGTAGCAAAATTTTCTTATATGGGTTTTACATCACATATTTTTTAATTTATCATGTTTTATTTATAAAGAATATATTTCCATACTTTTTAGTTTTCAGGTAGATTAAATAGTTTTATATTATTTTTCGCTTAATGTTCACTCACCAGGTCTTTTAAAAGATCTAACCACTTATAGTTTCTTTGTATTTGCAAGTCCAATTCCAGCCTTTTGTACTTTAGATCCTATCACATAGTCATTCAAGATCGGAGGAGATAAACACTAGCTACATTCATAGTTATCGTTCACGTCATAGGTCCCTACATCTGATGTCTGTAGTAGGCCATAAGGCCTAACATATGTCTAGTTGATTTTATGGTTTGTGAAAGTTTGAAGTACCTAATATGTATATGTATATGTTTATATATTTTGAATGTGAAAACTTGAAATTGATATGATAATAATATAGGGATTCCTTGAGATACAAATTATGCATCACAAGTTCATTCATGAGATTTGATATAGGTTGCATAGTCATCCCAAGTTTTGCATGTGTACATCAGAGACTTGGGGGATGGTCATGTCATCTTCTGTCGGACATATTCCGGATATACTAGGATGTGAGAGTTGGTATCAGAGCACACGGTCTAGGGTATATGACTGCAACAATAGGGTCATGATGTCTTCCATATGACATATGTCAGGGATACTCGTTTGTGAGGTGTCACCCTTCCAGGTTCCATCGACTTTAAGTAAGTTTATCTCTCTTCCTTATAAAAACTTAATGTATTATAACTTCCTTGTAGCAAGAATAGATAGTAGTTCCCATGTGTAATATATGACAGTTAGTAAAGGACAGAAAGCCCTTAGCTCATTAAAATTTCTAAGCTTAGCACATGAATGCAGTTTAGCTTTCCAGCACGCAACAAGCCTTTTTTCATCATCGATAGTAGATTCTCTGATACTCATGTTTCCCCTATGAGTTGTAAATTGTTACCGTAAGAATTCAGGATGATTAGCAAGAGGTAAAGTTTCCTGAGACAGTGAGAATCCCGATATGTGTACTACCTTACCTTTTAGAGGTACTGATTAGGACAATTCCATTCTGACTGTGTGCAGCCTATACTTATTCTATAGTAGGTAACAGATTATGCTAGAGCAATTCAGATAGGTAAGCCACTACCAAAACGAAAACTATGTTCGATGTCTATGTTTTTTTCCTTCCATATGATAGGAATAGGTAGCTGTCCTACCGAGAATGCTCATGGTTCACTATAGCACGTTTTAACTTGAAACCCACGGTCCTCAAGAAATGCAGGCCACTGAAGCAAAAAAATTTGATCATTTCATTTCCTATTAAGAACAATATCGCAATCTCAAGAAAAAGCTAGTAAGTCACGTATCGTGCATGGTGTGGACAATAGCACCCCACAATGTAGTAACTCTTGAATCAATAGGCGAAGTTGTTTACCCATCACAAATAGGAGCTATGCATGCGACCCTCAGCAGAATTAACTTCAATGCAATTGCCTTAATACCGACCCTGATAGCAATTAGCCACTCAACCAGACTTTAGGTGAACCAAAATAATTTGTAACCTCAATTTCCTAGATACCCGTCAAATGCACTTCCACCTAACCCATTGGCCCCGGTTTGATCAGAACCTCTTTTGAAACCCCAAGAAACAGTCAGTAGATTTAGTGTGTCACGTGATGAGGATGATATCACTCTTGACATACAGCTTATCTGGGGATCTACTTGCAGACTGAAGGAGTTGGTTGTCTATCATAATAATGACAGTTTCAATAGACGTAACAAGATAGTCATCCCTACCCATTTCAATAACCTTTACCTATGTTGTTATCTAGAACAAACTTCAGTGAATCAGAACAGATAGTAGTAACAATCATGCCCAATTTTCAGTGAAGACTAAAATCCCCACCCATTTGATACCCATAGTGCTAGCCACTCGACCAGGCCCTCAGTTCATTCAAGACAAACGATAGTAGTAGTACTTTCAGGTTTTCACATGATGCATTCACTTATTCCTTAATCGTAGAACCTCTCATACACTCAAGCTAGCTCAATCAGGAAACCAGCAATATAGGTACAGTGTTGACAGAATATCAATTATGTTAGTTGAACTCACTAATAATTCAGCAGGACACGTATAGCATATGGTAACATTTCAGATGAACTAGCAGAACATATAAGGATCCAGCCATGATAAGCAACAGAGTTGGAAAAAGAGATTTCCTAGATCTACATTGTATTTGGTCGATCGCCAATTTAGATGCTTATGGTCTTGGAATTGGGAATATGAGTACTTGAAGCAAGTAGAATATAATCCATAGGAATGTTATACCCATCATATGAGACGTTCTTGGTGAATGTAATGAGAGTGTTAGAGAAAATGTAAAGTTGTGGTATTTATAATCATGTAATCAAGAAGCGCAGGGAGACTCAAAATGACAATATACCTCCAGATACCATGTTAATAGGAACATGACTATCAGTGCCAAGCCAAGTCAAAAAAGTGAGTAAGATTTATTTTAAGCAGCCTTTTGAGATCCGTAATCTCGCATGGAAACTCCTTATAGCAAACCTACGAAAAGGGTATCTATAGTTATGTATGAACAACACACGTAACATCCAAGCCATATAACCAGCAACCACACTCTTTATCTTTCCGGATCAATCATATAATAACACAAATAGCTATGACACGACCTTCTTACTGGATAAGGATGCAAAGTTGGAGATAATTACTAAGGAAGTAAAAACATGAACCAGTTATTACAAGCTAGGTTCTAATGATTGCTACTCATGTAAGCACGATGCTGTAACAAGCAACATAATCATGTCATGTGTAGGTCAAGAAAATGGGGATGCTATGACAAGTTATCCTTTAGAGAACATTAGTTTCTGTGTATAAATATAGGGTCATGTAATGGAAAGAATGAAAGTTCGTTGATTTCATAAAGTTAAGATTCAAGAAATAACCTAGTTAATTGCCACAACTTAAAGGGCTCTTTCCGCAAATGCGATATTATGAACAAGTTGACCTAAGAGAAATGTTGAGCTCTCATAATTAAGATCATGTGGGAGTGTTCTCATAAGCATGGTTTTCCACTATGCATAGAATTTACTCTCAAGAATGGGTGAATACATGGCCTACAATAACAGACTTTGGACCGACCAAAGGCACTTATAAATATAGCATATTAAGGTTGATGACAATACCTCCCGCAAGATCAAGGGTACGTCAGTTTGACTCATGGCCATTCAAAATAGACCAATGAAGTTGCCGACATCTCAAGCAGAAAACTTGCAAGTAGTCTATTCTTTTGTCGATGGACATAAAGTATCAATCAACCAGCAGCAGTGATGTACGAATAGTAAGCCATGACTTTAATTGTCAGAGGCAGTACTATCAGCACTTATAAGTCAATCAATTCAGAGATGGATGGACACAACTAAAAATATTCAGGAAATGAAACCTTTTCTTTTACAAATTATGAGAAAAAATATAGCATGATAGTAGTTGCATAACACTTGACAGTAAGTCCCTAGAGGTCAGTAATTTTTCCACAAAAAAAAAAAAAGGTCCCTAGAGGTAGGGAAATATATTAACCCGCCAAATAAGAATCCAAAGAAGGAACCAATTAGTATAGCCATGCTTATCTTGCATAGCATGTTCAGGCATGGAAAGATGTGCCAAGAGAGAAGAGGGAAATAATTTAGAGAAAGGTCATGATATGTCAGTTAATCAAGTACTGGCCTGTCTGTAAATCATGGCAAGACTTTAGAAAGTGTGGAAGGGACCCATGATGAAGTCGATCAGAAATAAGACCCGACTTGGTAACTACAGATTCCGTAATAGACCTGATATAGACTAAATGAGTCATGGTCCCATCGGAAAAGCAATCACTAGATTTTGTGCACCAGCACACCACACCTTTTATAATCAAGTCTACATTTACTGCACCTAGTACGTTAAGAATTTTTCTAGTATAAATTCAATGTGGAGTTTTCATTCTATTGCTTATAATGAAGAAATAATGTCTACTTCTAAGTTTTAGCAGCTAAGTTCGCATGAATCCAACATACAGCTCAGTTAGGGAGGCATATTACTTTAGAGCCTTAATCTTGGGAACCAACAAACTTGCAACCCTTACCTAAACATTACGTTAGTCTTGTCACGACCTTAATTGGCACATCAATTCAGATCACGATGACAATATGAAAACAACTCATAATAGAATCATGATCCTTGAAGACCATAGAAGTTGTACCCTTAGATTTCGACGCTGTTATATGCCCTTATATCAGGATTACCGTTTGTATTATGATTCATTCATGTCTACATTTCTCACCTTATGATTTAACCTCAATTCATATTATAGCCTTAAGTTTCAAAATGAAATCCATGCCATGATTAAGTGTTTAACTCATGCCTCATTTTCCAAGTAATGTCCCTAGTACATGATATTTATGAACTCAGGCAGCCACAACTCTCAGATTGTATAGTTTCAAGTAATATTGGACAAGCTCCATCATGCAGATTGTAACTCTCTTAAGCTAAAACTCCAGTATGAGAATCAGTCAGGGTATATTATGTCACGACTTCTTTCTAGTTATAGTTGCAGGGTAAATCCATTTTAGGAACCGAGAGGTTCTGTCGATGTGAATCAGTTGACAGTATTCCATAGCTAGGAAACAACATGGGAATTTCAAAAGTATCTTAGGTCAAGTTAAACATATATAACAAACAAACAAATCTAATATGTCAGCAGTTTATCAAAATTACTAAATTATTCAAGTTTAGATTTATCAACTTTTATTATCTTTTATTCTTTACCATGACAATCCTCATATCTATATATTTACATCTATGTTAATCTATTATCCAAATATTCAAATCACGCAAAACATCAACCCGAACATAATGGAACAAGACATTTTACATCAAATCCATTTCCATCATATAAGAAGAGGAGTGAGATTTACTATACTTTATTACGATTAAGCATCTTCAAGTTATCATCAATTCAATAAAACAAACATACTTCATTTAATTCAAAACATATTTCCTTCTATTTAAAACATACTTTAACTTTCTTTAATTACAGTAACATTACAATAGCGTAACATTTATGACTCATATATGTTCACTCATATCAGTGCAGAAATCATATCTCACTTCTCTTGTATTCATATACATCCAATTTGAGAATTTCTACTTGGAGACATAACTAATATCAAAAGCTTACAACCACATTCAGTTCTCTTTTACAATATACGTACATACAATAACAAACTTGACATACGTATTTATAACATCTTCTATTCACACAGATTTTCAAGTCATTCATTCATTCCACATAAACATCCATAGTACATATATTTCACAAAATCTATCACACACACGTATAATCAGGTATATATGTAATCACCGGTAACTAACAACGAAGCATACACAATAGTCAAGGCATCTAAAAACTCACGACAACACATAAATTTAAGCTGGCTCACACACACAATGCTCGTATAGGACTTTTTGACCCTGGGCCGGGCCCGGGCTTTTCTGCCATCCTATTGAAAATGCATTTGAAAAATTATCTTACTGTAAACAAAAATCAATTTCAAAATCCATCATTGTAAATATATATCGAGCGTCTTATATAACTAAACTAGACGAAACATAACAAGCGCCCAATGCCTAAATCGCGCACAGAGATCGGACAATGAACGAAATGATTGATGTCGACAGAGGGTCGGGTCAGCCCACTACCCCTTATACAAGCGTCACGCGGAAACATATCATGTCAAATTATAAAACTGTAAAACCATATACAAGCATCGTGATGAAAACATATTATATCGTATAATATCGTAAACAATATCAAAATACATCAAAATCAAAATGTAATTTTTTTCTGAAATCTTTATACCCCCAAAAACATAAATATGTGTTATGCAAAAATAAATCTTTGATACAAATTTTTTAAAATACATAACGAGCATCCACTTTTCAGTCGCTCACACAGATCAAACAGTGTACGAACCTTATCAATATGATAGTGGGCCAGTAATTTTCTGATGGTCTAGACCCCATAAAAATTTCCCTGGCCAAGCCGGAATGAAACATATACAAATTTCACGGATGGTCAAAAATATAAAATCATCAAACATCAAACATCAAACATCATGATAGAAACAGATTTTCGAGCTTCTCGACAGAAATAAAGTTTTACAATTTAAAAATATCAAAACCATTTTTGAGTGCCAAGACAACCATATTATCAAGAACCTCGACAGAAACATATCGATAAATCTCAAAGCATGAAAATGTGAATCAAGCGATGAGGCGAAAATATTTCTTTATCCTTTATAATTAAAATCAAAACATCTGAAAATTTTATTTCTTCTTTCCTTTAATTTTTCTTTTCAAAACACTTTTATGTCAAAAATCAAATACTAAGTTTTCAAAACATGGTTCAAAATACCAGTTCATAATTCAGACTATCAATATCATAGCATAACTCATGCCCCAAAACACCTCGAATTCACATTATTACTTATATATATACCTATATAAACCACATACTTTCAACTTAATATACCCTTACATATACATATATTCACAGTACACAAACATATACAGATAATCCAAATCACATATATAAATCAAAATCAATGCACATTATAACATAAACCAGAAATCAAACCAAGTTACAAATATGAGACCTACATATTCTATACGTAGCAGAAAACTTACTCAGAAAATTGGATACCCTATATCTACATTCACCGACACCTAAACCTTTGCTCTAATACCACAACTGTAACACCCCGCCAGAGGCATGATGCTACCGGCATGAGACATGATTGATCTTTCTCCATAAGCCTATAAATTTATAGAAAATATGGCATGATGTATCCTAAAACTGGACAACCTAGATCACAACCCAACTTCAAACAACATCTAAGAAAACATCAAATTAATAAAAGGACCTTAGGTCAACATAAAACTCATCAAAAATATATCATAAGGGTTTAGTGCCCACATCATCTATCAACATTCAAGGGATCTGTGCCCACAACATCATAAGCAATCAAAAAATTTACTTAATATAAATATACAAACAACGTGTTCAGCAAGAAAAATAAAATATTGATCCCAAATCCTAGATCTATTAACTTTTCCCATGACACTTGTGAGGGTGACTGCCGCTTTGGTGATCCGCGTCTCGAGTATGACTTCCAAAGCTGTCGTGGTTAAGCAATCTGGAAGCCAACCTGCAAAACTAGCAAACTGGTTTGGTGTCAGATTTAAAAACTCAATAAGAAACCATACTACTATTATAACAAATAAGTCAAACATATACAACAAACAAACAAATCTAACATATCAATAGTTTATCAGAATTACTAAAATTTTCAAGTTTAGATTTATCAACTTTTATTGTCTTTTATTCTTTACCATGGAAAATCTTCATATCTACATATTTATATATATACCAATCAATTAGCTGAATATTCAAATCACACAAAACATCAACTCGATCATCACAGAACAAGACATTTTACATTGCATCCATTTCCATCACATGAGAGAAGAAGTCAAATTTTCTATATTTATTAAGATTAAAAATCTTTGAAATATCATCAAATCGATAAAACAAACATATTTCCTTTAATTCAAAACATATTTCCTTCTATTTAAAACATACTTTAACTTTTTTTTAATTACAGTAACCATACAATAGGTTAAAATTTATGACTCATATGCGTTCACTCATATCAATGCAGAAATCATATCGCACTTCTCTTATATTCATGTACATCCAATTCCAGAATTCCTACTTAGAGACATAACAAACATACGTATTTATAATATACGTACATATAATAACAAACATACGTATTTATAACATCTTTTATTCACACCGATTTTCAAGTCATTCATTCATTCCACGTAAACATCCATAGTCCATACATATCACAAAATCTATAATACACGCACACATAATCAGGTATATATGCAATCACCATGTAAATAACAACGAAGCATACACAACAGTCAAGGCATCCAAAAATACACAATCAAGACAACACATACATATAAGCCGGATCACACATACAATATTCTTATGGGACTCATTACCTATTTTAGAATAGGTATGAGATGAGTTTCGTCCGAAAAGATTTATAACTAGCTCGACTAATATACCACGAAAATATCAACCAATCAAACATACATACATGCATGTATATCACAGCACAACAAACTCATCGTAAGACTTCTCATACACAAGTACATCCATGAAAATCACTCCAAGACATCATTCAAATATTCACAAACATACATATGTTTCGAACATACGAATATACATATTAATATGAATGCAAATGCTATAACTTTAATTGTCCACATATCTTTCATTCACCATCAAATATACTTAGTTTCATATTTCCTATCTGGAAACTTTTAATATAGAGCTGATTAATTAAACATTTTCATTCAAGAACTGCTTAGCTTTAGGTGATTAATTAAACATTTTCATTCAAGAAATGCTTAGCTTTCTCTAATTCCTTATTACACTTAACCATTTTAATCTTTGTACAAATAACTGACATGTATAAGTCAATAACAATTTATTCATATTAAATACACCTACATAAACTAAAACCAATTCAGAAATCATGATTTGTTCCATTTACCAATTTCGTATACCCAAACTATACATATCTTAATATCATATGCATAGACGAATACATGTTCATATACTTATACTTTGACATATTCCTTTCTAAACAAGCATTCATATCTTTACTGATTCATACCCTAAGTACATTTATACATACGCGTAAACAATAAGCTCATTTAATATCATATTAATAACAAAGTTTCATACATGTGGTGGTCGATTATCCTAACCATATGTAACCTCGAATTTTTTTCTTAAGAATATCTCTTATCTATTCTCCTCTTATCCTAAACACTTCAATCATACATACATATATATTTATTTATTTATTTATTTAAAAATATATATATTTATTTATTAAAAACACCTGTCAATTATTCAAGCACTCATCGCATTGGTTACTTACATGGCTTCACGAACGCTCCATATCCTAGTCACGTCTGCCAAAATAAATGGCGAAACACCGTCAGAATCACGATTTATAATATTCTTGATTGAATTATGATAAAATTTCAGATCTTCCCGGGCTAACCAAATCAAGTCAATTTTAATTTTTTCAGTTCCATTACTCTTAAAATATCATTAAAAACTATTCCAAATCACTAGTTTACTTAAATCCTCAGTTTACATATTTTTGGAAAATATTTAGAAAAAAATTTCCGTAAATGTTATGGAAGGGTCCCAAACCCTCTGAGGATTTATCGTAACATGTTTGTAATATCATATATAACTCATAATTATCATTAAAATCAAAACACATCATAAATTTACATATTCTATAGGATCGATCAAACTCATTTCGTTTTCACTAAAATTCTACCAAATGAACATATTAAATATACTAATGCTCAATCAATTCAATTTATATCATTACGCTACTCTACAAGTTACTGGATACATCCGAATATTTAATGATAAACTTGAAATTTGTGGATTTTTATCGGGAGGTTTTATCGAGATTTCGAGGGCATATACAGACTTCAAACGATCCCACGAACGCGCTGAAATTGATGAAATTTCTATCGGATGTACTGTTCACCATTGGTCACTATTCACCAATTTTTCTTCATCGATTCACGTGAAACCGTGTACGAAACAGAAAATCTATCACTATAATATTGTAGTACTCTCTGAGAGCTTCGATTTGGCGGGTGGCTCGGGTCGTGAAATGAAAGGACAAGCCAGGATCGGGATACCTATGACTCAAGCATATCACTCTTCTTTTCCACCATTGTCGACATCCTAAGTGTTGCCACTGACCACCACAAGATGGAGGGGTGGCCAGCGCATCCCTCTGACTGGTCGTGCCAGTCGATGGTGGCCGGCAAGCCACCGGTGTGAGCAACAGCGCACTGAATGTGTTATGGGGATGAGGGTGTGTGTTTAGAGTATTTAGGGATAATTGCGTTTTTTTAATTCTGGGAAACTATAAGGTATTTGTAGAAAATTCTTTGAAAAATATGGTTTGACCCTGTGAAATTACTTCTAGGTCCCTACAAGGGGCTTTCATAGAATTTCATATTTTTGAAGCCCTTCTGATATAAATTTCGAAAAGTATTTATACAAAAGTTATTCGTCTTGGAAAAAGAAGTCGGAATCTTTCAAGAATCAGCTCAATCATAGTTTCTTTGCTATTGTTATAGCCAAAATAAGAAACTCTTATGCGTAAAATGATATAAAAAGAAATCGTGTGGCATGTTCTTAAAACAACACATTTTCCAATGTAACAAAGCTTAACTTTAAAACGTTCTGACCTATTTTCCAACACATAATATCTTATTTTTGTACACCATCCATTTTTCAAAATCTAATCTTTAATTTGAAAATTTTTCAATATTGTTTCGAAAAACTAGGGATATTAATACTATAACTTTTATGTTTAATATTTTTCCAAATTCGGACGAAAACTAAATAAAAAATGAGTGTTTTACTGAATGCACTATACAGTAACGTGAATAGTGCTCTATTTTTTAGCATGTGCTTAATGAGAAATTATTATTTTATAGCAAAACTCAAGCCCACATTTTAAACGCCACAGGCCACTATTTATTTTCATCTTTCCTCTGCCTTAGCTATTATTTTTCTAGACTTTTGCAACAAAAAAAATTTGCTTCTCCTTTCTCGTTCAATGAAGGTTTCTGAAGCTTCTTCAAGTTCTCCCCTAGTCTAGTAAGTTTCCAGTCTATTCTCTTGATTTCTTGGCACTTCTAGCATGCATTTTCCTTTTCTAATTTCGAACCTAGGAATGTCCAAGTTTGCGATGCTTCAATTTGCAAGACAAGGCATGTTAGGGTATTTATTTATGCATTTTATAGTCTTATTAGCATGAATTAACACAAATTGGGGTACTTAGGCCGAATGTCTAGGGCTATGATAGTGGTGTGTATGTGTATGTTGTGACCGAGAGAAGTATTTGATGGTGATGATGTTGTGTTATTGATATGGAAGTATAGTTTGAGATGAGGGCAATATAAGGGATGGATTCAAGTATGTTGTAGGGTTTATTACTGCGCTTATGGATTTTGGCCTATTGCATATGTAGGGCCGCATGTGGTCATGGTGAATGGTAGTATACAACCATAACGGGTATTAGATGTTCATGTCTTGATGGTGAGAAATTGAGTAGGTTAGTGATTACATTGGAAAAGCACGGAAGAGCCATTACGATAATGTTAGTAACTTAGTTACACAGCATGCAGTATATCATAGGATGCTAGAAACAGGTCTTAAATTCCCATGTCAACATCGGCTCACGCATCCGTTTAGAGTTCCTGATATATAATCACACTAGCCTTAGGAATCATCCTGCAGTGCTCTGAGTGGATGCTACTGTTTTACTACATGTTTTTTGATTTAAATATGTTTTAGTATTTTAAGTTTCAAATTTTAGAAATGAGTAGATTTATAACATTATCAACTTTTTATGCAATTTATTATTTGAGACCAAGATATTAACATTTTTATATGTTTTCCTCAACAAACATGTTGTTATATGATTTTATTTATGTTTCTATGTTTCAATATATAGAATTTTCTTTTCTTACCAAGATATATGAATATATTTATGAACTACATGATGTATGATATTTTACAAGTATTAAAACCCATTTTCAAACCACCAGTATCGAGCCATCCTCTCAACTTTAGTATCCCAGGATTGTTCATAATGCCTCATGGGGTACTGATCACCCCCAGTATTCAGCTTCATCAGCTTACGTGGTGCCAGGTCCCACTAGGTAGGTTTTGTTGGGGCAGTTATGGAACCTCTAAGATCATATCGATGCCCTGCGCAACGGAAATGGGTCTAAATCGTGGATATCAAGTATGGGTATATTTTAAATTATTTTATGGAATACCATATCCCGTTATGAGTGCATAGGAAAAACGTGAGGCCTAATCGGAGTCAGGAAACTCCGAAATGGAGAAAATGAAATTCGAGCGTTCAGTGGCAACACCTCTCAGAGTGTCGCGACACACAGGCTTGTGAGTCACAACGCTCAATCTGTAAATGCTTGATGTTGCGACTCGTAAGGCTAAGCATTGCGACACCCGTAGCTCTAAGAAGTGAGTGTCGCGAAGCTACCCTATGTAAATTATTGACAGTGAGATAATTTACCTTGAATCTAATCCAAAACACTTCTAATTTTCTCCAAACACTTTAATACACCTAAAAATCAATTTTAACATCAAAACCAATATCAACACATATTATACAACAAATATGCATGCATTCTAAAATGCATATGTGCATTTCTTTGAATCAAAATAAAAATCAAAATAGAATCCCACAATAAAGTGACTCATGAATAATTATAGTCACTTTAAGGTGGTCAAGTGATTCTAGAATGGTACCCATAGCTCCAAAATATCATATAGAGTTCAAAAATCTAATTTATGTCCACGTCCAACATGAATATTTTGATCCAATTACAAGCATATTGTGTGTATGCTTCCAAAGAATCCATACACAATTCATTAGCCTAATTTCAACTTCAAGTTATGTTATTATGTATCCAATACATAATACAACACTATATGTTTCATTAATGATAATAACTTACTAATGAAAATATAGCTTTAGAGAAGATCAAACTTACCTAGATCCAATTAAATCAAGTCAAATACACATATCATTACATATTTATAAATGCCAAAATATCCTCTAATGGTAGAGATATTTAGGAAATTACAACAAAGACCTTGTGTGATTTTGGATTAATCCAGTTAATCCAATTGGGTCAAAGTAAATAATTGATGTTATTTAATAACACTTAATTATTTTAGTTGATAAATATAGACCTGGCCGGCGTTTCGGTTCCGGTTTGGAACCGAATTGAACCGGTCGGTTTCCGATTCCACAAGTGTGGAACCGGAACCGTGAACCGACCGGTTCAGTTTCGGTTCCGGTTCGGTTCGAACCTTTTTTTAATTTCGAAAATAAAATAAAATAATTTAATTTAATTTAATAAATAAATAAAATTATTAAATTGAAGAGCTTGAACTTAAATTCTAAAAAATTTAAATTGCCTACGTATCCCCTAGGTGTGAGAGGAATCAAAGCTCACGTAGTTCCATTACAATTTTAAGATATTTCCTCTTTGTAAATTTACAATTTTGTAATTATCAATCATCATTATCAATTGATCCTTCAGCTCTGATTCCGCTTGCACTTGTTGTTGCAGATGTATTATCGAACAAGTCTTCGAAATCATCGGGGGTATTTTCTTGTTTTCTCAGATCATCTCGAGTCATCCACACAAGCTGTTGCTTCTAGAGTGCTTGAATGTAATGAAAATCGTCTAGCTTCCAATATATTACCTCCCAAGCTGAAGGATTGCTCAACCGCAATGGTGGAAATAGGTGCTGCCAATATCTCTTTAGCAATAATTGATAAAACATGATATATATTTTGATATCGGTTCCACCATTCAAGGATTTTAAAATTTTTACTAACTAAACTTTCAGTAGGAAACTCGAAATTTATACATAAATAATTATCTAATTCGGGGTTATTAGTTGTCGTATCCCTAGTTTTTTTATTTCGTTGCAGTAACGATCCCCTACACTAAGTCTTGTATTAATTATTGGTTCGCTACTTTTAGATTCACCTAATGCTCCTAAGTTATATCTTACAATATAATCATTAAATAACTCAATTAAATCATTTCTTAATCTCACTATTATGTTTGTAATATCAATTTCATCTAATATTCCTAAATAACCATAGTAAGCTTGTAAAGCACTATTCAAACTTTATAATTTAAATCAAAGATAAAAAACAGCAACAATAAGATAAAGTAACGGAATTTCTATAAAATAATTCAACCATTTTACCTTCATAGCAGTAATAGCTTCGAACAAAACAAAATCATTAGGATCACTGTTTTCAATATGTTCATCCAGAGTATCAATAATATTCAAACTTTCAAGACGAAATAAATGTGATGTAGGATAATAAACACCGATAAAAATTAAAGTATCATCATTAAAAACTTTTAAAATATCTAAAAAAATTTCACAAATATCTCATTGACTAGGAAAAAGTGTGATATTTTGAACATGTTGAGGAAAAAAAAACTACATAATATATTTTTGTATTGTAATGCTTGACATAAAAGAAAATAAGTTGAATTCCAACGTGTTGGAACATCTCTTGAAAATTTAATCGGTTTAATACCATTTATTTTACAAAAATTGGCTCATTCTCTCATAATTTGAGAATATGACCAAATACAATTAAGTACCGTCTTAATAGGATTAATGAAATGTGATAATAATTTCAGACCATCTTAAACACATAAGTTAATGACATGACATGTGCAACGAATATGAAAAAATCAACCCCCTAAATTTGGTTGACATATTTCTTTTAAATCATTAATGGATGCAGTATTTTCATATACATTATCAAATCCAATTGTTAAAATTTTATCTACTAAACCATATTCATCAAAAATTACCTTCATCTTTCTATCAATTTTTTTGTGCAGTATGTTGGTCATCAAAAACTCTAAATGCAATAAGTCAGATACGTATGATAAATGATGCATCAATCCAATGACAAGTCACACCCATGTATGAGTGTGTTTGTCAATGGTCACTCCAAATATCAGAACATATAGAAATACAACCTTTAGTCTCTTTAAATATTTCATTTAAAATAATTTTACCATCTTTTTATAATTTAAAAATATGATGTTTTGTTGTGCTTCGAGTCATTCTACATGCACAAGAATTTGAAGCATTATGCACGCAATTAATAAAATGAATTTTTTCACCAAAGCTTAAAGAAAGATATGCCATACAAGTTAATTTCGTAATTTCTTCTCCATTTTTTGCATTATAATATTTAAATAAATCTACAGCACTCGTACCTCTACTAAATGATGCGTACATGGCTATTTAAGTTGGTGTCGTATCAATTCCAAGTTCAACCGCATAATGTCTTTCCAGGTGCTTGATCATATTACCGTATCCATCAAAAAATTTGTAGGAAACCCCACAATGGTTGCAAACTCCTCTTGAAGTTTCATCGTCTTGGCAGTTTAAATGAAATTGAATTTTGAAAACATCCGAGGAACGAGCCTAAAATACTCTTCTCCATAATTGTGAACCCACACTAGGGCCGCTCTCTTCTGTTGGCATATTTGACATTATGTTCTCAGATGAGCTTGCCATTTTTTGTTTAAGAAATAAGTAAGAAGAATAAGAAAATTGACTAATTGAAAATGATAATAACTAATTGAGATTGAGAATAAAAGAATTGTAGGAATTGAGAGAGTTGAGAAATTATTGTGTTGAAATAATGAAAAATGAATCCTATTTATAAAGTTCTAGAATTTTTTTATACCAAAAATGCCCCTAAATATAACTATTTTATTACCGTTATTAAAGATATATTAGGAATTTACTATTTCTTTTTTTTAATGGCCATTAAGGCCAATTTTGTTTTTTATATTAGGGCTCCCTACCCTTCCCCAACGTCTACCCAAGTGCTCAATTAGTACACTTCATATTGTGGGCCTCTAAATTCAGACACATTCGTCATATAAGCCTACTTTATATGTACGTAATTTAGCCACCTTTGAATTCGCAAAGAATACGAATGACCTTTCTGAACTATACAAGTCGAGGTCTTCACATATATTTAACAATCTCTTTGTCATAAGCTATCCAAGTTGTGCTTATGAAATATAGATTACACCGTCATGTTTCTGAGGCACACATATCATGTCGACATGTCCAAGATTCTTTACAACTAATTAGAATACCATTTCTGATATAATCCATTCATCCTAGGTGATCGGCTTTGGTCAAAGTCTTAAGAATCTTGACTTACTCACATGGATACCTAAACCCCTTATAGTTCATATAAGCCAACGGATCCTATCTTGATACCACCTTTATCAATGAGTGCATCAGTCCATACCTAACAAACATCTATCGGTCAGACCTTGAAATGTCTCTAACATATATGGCATCAACGTATGGAGGATCACACACAAAATCAATATTATCCTATAGTCAAAGGATCATATATGCTACTCGACTCGATGAGATTCCTATTGACAGTGGTGTGTACTTCCAATTATTAGGAATACCTATGAGTCATTCACTATTTACTCCAATGAATACCTGTATGTCTATAGGAGCTTCCCTTGCTCATGGTACATCAGGTTAAACCATTGGAACTCCAATTCAA
The DNA here is from genome assembly GCA_019454045.1 of Zanthoxylum bungeanum. NCBI lineage: Eukaryota > Viridiplantae > Streptophyta > Magnoliopsida > Sapindales > Rutaceae > Zanthoxylum > Zanthoxylum bungeanum. The sequence continues at coordinate 93,363 of SKCR01011666.1, read as the reverse complement.
ATATATGACATGTGCTAGTCTTTTAGGTTATAGGAATCCGAACATATTCCAAAACCAACGACTAGAAATATTTTACTTCAAGAATAGTTTATAGTAGTAATACTATACCAATGTCAAACCACCCAGTGTCCAGTATTACCATATGAATATTCTAAAGTCGATTTCATTCTTAGTATATTTATATATCAATCTAATATACATAATGACATTAGCATTAACAAGGGTAAAAAAAATAGTTATTTTATTAATAAATAATAAAATGTAATGAACAATACATTATTCAAATTTGTGCTCCTAGCACCAACTCCAACAAACTCCCACTTGCGTAGTGTCAACCCGGATGGCATTGAAGTCATATCTCCTCCATTTGTTTTTTGAATAACTTAGGAGGTAAGTCCTTAATAATTGGTCTGTTTTGTTGTCTTTTCCTTGAACCTTCAAGACCACTATGTATTTGCATTCAATGATTTTTCTAATCACATGATATTTCCTTTTCACTTGTTTAGACTTGGAATGCGCTCTCGATTTCTTAGCCTGCGCAATAGCTCCGCTATTAACACAGTATAATAGGATCGGATCCTCAATACTAGGTATAATGCCAAGTTCTGTGATAAAATTTCTAATCCAAACAGCCTTTTTAGTAGCTTTTGAAGCTGCTTTAAATTTCACCTCGGTTATGGAATCAAATGTTGAGCTTTGCTTTGAACAACGTCAACTAATCGCACCGCCATTAAGGGTAAATATTTATCCGGACGTACACTTTCTATCATCCAGATCTCCCTAGAAGTCGGATTCTCTATAACCCTTAATAACTAGCTCATCTTCTCCATATCTGAGAAACTTATCCTTAGTACTCTTAAGATATTTCATGATTGTCCAATGATAATTACCTGGATCAGATTGATATTGGCTAGTAACACTGACGCCAAAATTGATGTCAGGTCTTGTACATAGCATAGTATAGATAATGTTTCCAATTCAAGAAGCATATGGCAAGTTAGATATTCTAACTCTCTCATTTCCTTAGTCTGAGGTGCCATTTTCTTTAAAAAATGCATGTCGTATCGAAAATGTACATTTACTGCCTTGTAGTTGGTAAAACCATACCTTTTTAATATTTTATCTACATATATGGATTGCGACAACCCTATAAGCTTTCTAACTCTATCTCGGCAGAGCCTTATACTCAGTATATAGGAATCTTCACCCAAGTCTTTCATGGAAAAGTTCTTGCAAAGGTAGGTTGGCATATTTTGCATCAATCCTATAGTATTCCCAATAATAAGGATATCGTCTACATACAAAACAAGTAATACTATCATGTCCCCACTAACTTTCTTATAAACACACGGTTCTTCCTTGTTCTCAATAAATCCAGATAATCTAATTATCTCATCAAAATGACAATTCCAGCTTCGGAATGCCTATTTAAGTCCATAAATAGGCTTTTTGAGCTTACAAACCAAGTTTGAAGTCTCATTGGATATGAAACCTTCTGGTTGTTCCATATAGATATCCTCCTCAAGGAATCCATTTAGAAAAGTGATTTTCACATCCATTTGCTATATCTCATAATCGTGATATGCAGAATTGGCTAAAAGAATCCTAATGTATTCTATCATGGCTACTAGTGAAAAAATTTTATCATAGTCAATTTCAGGATGTTGAGTGTAACCTTTAGCTACTATTCGGGCCTTAAAGGTTTTCACTTTTCTATCGGGCCATCGCTTCCTTTTATAAACCCATGTACAATCAATAGGTTTAACTCCTTTAAGAAGTTCAACCAAATCCCAAACTTGATTGTCATGTATATAATCCATTTCAAATTTCATGACTTCCTGTCATTTTCCCGAATTGATATCCAATATCATATGTTTATACGTAGTCGGATCCGTTTCATCCAAAATGAGAACATCAAGACTTGCATCAGACGTTAAAAATAATTTTTTAGAGGCTTTGATATTCTATTCGACCTATATAGAACCTATGTCGTAGATCCTTTACCTAGTTGGATCTCTGGTTCCATCTTAGGTTCCTCTATGTTGGGATCAAACTCATCGAGTTCAATCTTGCTACAATTCTCACTTTCTCTCAGAAATTATTTTCAAGAAAAGTGGTCAAACAAGTAATAAATATATTTCATTACTCAGAATCGTACAATTGATAACCCAAAGAATTTTAAGGATATCCAACGAACCTATATTTATATCCCTTAGTGCTAGTTTATCTCGCTGCAGAACTCTAAAATATGCAGGACACCCCAAATTTTTAAATATTTAATATTTGGATTTCTACCGAACTATATCTGATATGAAGTCGTAGAAACAACTTCTGATGGAACTCTATTAAATATGTGGGTAACAGTAAGTAAAGCATAACCCTAAAGGTAATATGGAAGATCTGTATAGCTCATCATAGATAGTACTATATCCAACAAATTGGGTGAGAATCCCAAATTTTCTTAAACAAATTGGGTGAGAATCCCATTCTCCCTTAAATAAATATAGAAGATCTGCTCAGACGCACCATTGTGTTAAGGAGTTCCTGGTGGGCTATATTGGGTGAGAATCCCATTCTTCGTTAAATAAATTCTGAATTCAACACTCATAAATTCACCACATTGATCTGATCGAAGGCACTTGATGAATCTACCAATTTATTTTCTAATTCATTTTGGAATATTTTGAACTTTTCAAATATTTTCGATTTATGTCTTATCAAGTATACATATCCATATGTGGACTTATCATCCGTAAAAATCATTCATTATGTTGAACCATCATGAGCGACATAATTTAATGGACCACACACATCACTATGTGCTAGCTCCAATAAATCTTCAACAATGTGTCCAACACCAAGAATTGGGGAATTTGTCATTTTTCTTTGGATACATGACTCAAAAATCGGATAAGGTTATAAGGTAAGATCTTCAATCAAACAATCTTTAACCAATCATATGCCATAATTTAGTATTATTTAATTCAGATCTTTCACTTGTATTTTCCTCTACATTAAAGACATCTCTATATGTTTCCAAAATATAATGACCGTTAGATAAAGATGATGCACATATCAAATAGTTGTCTTTATCATATAAATATAAAGCACCATCTTTATTATTTATTTTATATCTCTCTTTATCCAATATCGGTAATGATATTATCTATTTGATAAGAGAGTGTACATAATAACAGTCATGTAAAAATAATTTACATTAATTAGGGAGATCTAGAACAACCGTTTTTATAGTCTTGACATCCAATGTCTTGTTATTCCGAACTCTAAGATAGATCACCCTTTTATTCAGTATTCTTTTAACCCTCACGACCTGCATGGAGTTTCAAATATGAGTGGGACTGCTGGTGTATAACACCCATCCATTATTTACATCTAAGGCTAATGAGATGTCAATGATAGAAAAATACAAAGCGTACATGAGAGTCCTGCCTTTCCTTTTCGCTTTGGATAATCTTTCTTCTAGTGTCCAGACTTCTTATAGTATAGACATGCATCACATGCCACATGTAATCTTGCAGCTTTGTACTTCTTGAAGTTTCTCTTTGATAGCTTATTCTTTCTAATTTTGATTCTCTTAGACTTTCTAGAAGTATTTAAAGAGCTTGCTCCACCATGTAGGCATAAAATGAGATTGTCTTTCTTTAAATCATTCTCCATCGTGCATAACATATTATAAAGTTCTTCGTAACTCGCATGCATCGAATGCATATGAAAGTTTAACACAAAGCCAGTATAAATATCGGGCAAAGAAGATAGAATCAAATTTCGCACTAGTTATTCAAATCATAATGCCCTATCGTTCCAAATATCAGATCTGGTCTATCATGTTCAAAATGTGAATGTTAACTGCTTCTCAATCCTTGAGCGTAGCACGGAATAATTCCTTAGACCTCCGATATATTTCAATTTCTTGATTTACTTCGAATAAATTCTTAAGTGTTCTCATAATGCTCCACATTTCAAGTACCTCTATATACTGTCTTAGCAAATCCAGAACCATTAATCTTAAAATATAGGATTTCACCCTTAAGTTATCATCCTTCTATTTTTCAAAAGTATCTCGCTCTTCGGGAGTGAAATTAGGATCGATTTCAACAGGCAAATGATTGATCGTCACATAGCTCATTTTTTTGACTCTAAGACAAGGCATATGTTTATTTCCCATTCAAAATAGTTCTCAGCTCCTTTCACTTTATTCAAATCAAAAAGTTGCATTAATGGATTTACGGTAGTCATCTACAATACAACAATTAAACACTAGCATAATATCTTCATTTCAATATAAAAACACTAATACGATTATGGATTTTTAATCTATTAGTGCCCTCCCACTACTTTACATAATTTCATAATCTCCCTTAACGGAAAAATAGAAATTTGACAATAAAAATTTCATAGCGAGAAATGGATCACATGATATTTACTTCTGTCTTACAATAATGACGAGCTTGGCCTTCACAAACTCATTAGGTACACTTCCAAGGTCAATCACATTCATGTGACTACTCAGTTTGGTCCTGAACCGTTTCTTATCCTCACAATAATGATGATATTGGATTAAGACGTGTTCCATGAGTATAGTTGTCAATGTGCATTAATGAGCTTCGTAAGTACATCCTTACAATAATGACGATATTGGGTGACTACGTCAACGCATCATGATATAACTAATATTTTACCAAAACGACCTAAGTTCCGACCACTTTTACCCTCATAATAATGAGGGTATTGGGTATAAGTAATAAGAACTCATTTATCTCCGTATTGACAAGATGAACTATCATATAATGCTCAAACATTATTAATATTATTACTTACAATAAAGTAATCACCTAACACGGGAAATTTATGATAATCAAGTCATAAACATGCTTGGGTCAAAATAAAAATTTTTAATTTAAAACTTGTAATGCATATCTAATATAACTTATGCATAATTAAATTAAAATTATAGATGCATAGATTCAAATACATGTCAAACATGCAATATTTATTGTATGGTTAAGACCTGCTCTAATACTATTCGGTAGGGGTAGTGTTGAAACCCCTAGAGTCGGATTGATATCCTGCGTAGCGGAAGTGGATCTAACCCAAGGATATCAAGCATAGGTATATTTTTTAATTATTTTATGAAATACTATATTTCGTTATTAGTCTGTAGAAAGAACCAGGGCCGAATCAGAGTTCGGAAGGGAGATAATGAAATTTCAACGCTAATGGGAAACAACTCTCGATTTGTCGTGGCGTACAAGCTTGGGAGTTACAACGCCAAATCTAGAAATGCTCGTCGCTGTAATGCACAAATGTGAGCGTCACGATGCCCGCAGCTCTAAGATATGAGTGTCACAATGCTAGAGATCGGAGCCGCGATGCTACCCTATGTAAAATGTTGGCAGTGAGCTAATTTTCCTTGAATACAAATCAAAACACTTCCAATTTTCTCCAAAAACTTCAATACACCTAAAATCTAATTTTAACATCAAAATCAACCATCAACACATGCTATACAACAAATATACATATATTTTAAATACATATATGTATTTCTTTGAATCAAAACATAAACCAAAATAGAATCCCACAATAAAGTGACTCATGAATCATTCTAGGTCACTCAAATGTGGTTAAGCGATTCTAGAATGGTAGCCATAGCTCCAAGCTATCATCTAGAGTTCAAAACTCTAATTTATTTTCCATGTCTAACACGAATATTTTGACCCAATCATAAGTTTTTTTTTAATTTATGCTTCTAAAACATCCATACGCAATTTATTAACCTAATTTCAACATCAAGCTATGTTATTATGTATCTAATACATAATACACCATTATATGTTTCATTAATGATAGCAACTCACTAATGAAAACATAGCTTTAAAGAAAATCAAACTTACCTAGCAAGCTTGATTCCAAGATCAAATCTTTTTCTCCTTATTGAAATGTTATCGAGAACTTCCAAATCTAGCAAGCTTGATTCGAAGAACCAATCTTCTTCTCTTTGTTGTTGTAGAGAACTTCTAAAGATAGCAAGTTTGATATGAAGATATATTGTAACATCCTGCCTAAGCTAGGATGCTACCGGCCGGAGACAAGTAAATCCCGACTCCATAAGCCTCTGACTCTGCCGAAATTTCGACATGACCTCTGTTGGGGTTGGTGCTCAGAGCGCCAATTCCCGATTGTATTTCTTTATGAATACTTCTGTAAAACGATATTATTTGAATAATATATATATATATCTATATATATATATATATATATATGCAGTTTCTATAATAATCTATCTTTTTATATGGTAAAGACGTAATGACCTTAGAATGACTAGTCATGGTACAGTTGCAAAAAGCGTCGCAACTGACATTGAGTTGTATCATGACGTTGTCATTCTCAGACTGTTCCTGGTCAAGGTTTACACTACTTGGTCAGTAAAGTAAACCCGTTGAGACCGGTACATGTCGTATACCAGGATATATGATTCCAATGGTTTCTCAATGAACTATAAGTCTTGGAGACTAGTATAGACGTGTAGGTGTTTATACCGGATAAACACTGAATGACTCACAGAAGATTCTTAATGGATGGTACACCAACGTCAATAAGAATCTTATCGGGTTGAGTAGCACTTGTGATTCTTAGACTTGAGATGCCACTGTGGGCGCATGAGACATCTTCTACACTTAGATGGCAGTCACGTCACCGATCTATTAAGATCAGACCTCCGTCTGTTCGTTGGGTGTAGATAGATCCTCATGGTGTTCTATGTGTATCAAGATAGGATTCGTCAGTTCTGTGTATCAGAGCATAGGTAGTCCATATGATTAACAATCAGATAAAACCATGGGCCCGTGGTACAATTTAGAAGTTAGTTCTAAATGTTCTTTATGAGATTGCTAATAGAATAGTCGACTGGATAATCCCTATAGAGATTTGACGTTTACATCTATATCTCTGGGATTTATCCGGATACCTGTAACGGAGGAATTATACATTTGCCATGACCTCGACCTGTATGATTCATCGAGTTTATCCGTGATCGTCATAATTTACAGGTGGATAAATTATGGACACGAAATTGGAATTCGTGACGGATATGCCTGAATCTAGAGAGTCTCAATAATGAAATATACTGGTAGAGCACTAGAGCAACATTAATAAATAATATTGATTATTTATAAAATCGTTTAAAGGTTAAACGTAAAATACATGTGTAGGAACCCCATAGTCATTTCCTTAATTATTGTGTATTTATATTTAATACTTGATTAATTCAAATACACATTAATTAATTGTCAAATTGAGATATTTGATTAATATCTTAAATGAATATATGGATTTGATATTTAATGTAAATATAATACATATATTTAATATATTTGTATTTAATTAATTATTTATTTATTTATTTAATTGTTAAATGATTAAATTAATTAAAATATAAATATCTTAAAGTTTAGATATTTGTTTTAATGACTATTTTTCCAATGTTGACTAAGTTGAAATTATCATTAATGTGTAATGATCATTTTATCAACTTGGCAAATGAAATACAAATGAAATTGAAATTAATTGTCTTCTATTTCCTTAAGCCAAATTCGGCCAAGGCTAAAAGTTGGCAAGTATATATTGTTTCAATTTCATTTGGTGAGACAAACCTTTCACACTTTACCAAAACTCCATTGAATGAAGACATAGAAGTTTGAGAGAAAGAAAAGAAAAACAAGGAAAAGCTTGGAATTTAGTAAGTATTTCCAATTTACCATTAAAGAGAAAAATGTTCCTCTTGATGTGGTCTTCATCTTGATGTTCTTATGTTTTTCTTGTTCCTTATTCTATGTATTTTTAGTAGAATGGAAATTTTTGGATAGGGTTAAGCATGTATAGAAATCAAAGGATGCTTCTAATGAGTTAATAAGCATACTTTTCTAAGTTTAAGAAACTTTGTTGCTAATCTAGAGTTGTTGACCCACTCTTAAATGACTTAGATTTGATCTGTAGTTATTTCATTGTGTTGAGACTTAGTCGGACAAAATGTGGTCGTCCCTTATGTGGTCGTACCTCGTCTGGTCGGACCTAATGTGGTCGGCACTTATGTGGTCGAACCCCGTCTGGTCGAACCTAATGTGGTCAGCACTTATGTGGTCGGACCACGTCTGGTCTGACCTAATGTGGTCGACACTTATGTGGTCAGACCTAGTATGGTCGGACCTAATGTGGTCGGACCTAGTCTGGTCGGACCTAATGTGGTCGGTATTTTTATGGTCGGACCAAAGGCCTGATATGGTCGGACTATTACTTCATCTGATCGGATCATGAATGTGAGTAATGGTTTTGGGTATGGGTGGAATCTGAACAGATTATTCATATTTGATATTGAATAATTTACTCAGTATTTTGAAAAAGTTTTGAAATACGATTTCTGCCCGACCCGCGTTTCCGCTGCGCCCGACCCGAGGTTTTCGAAAAACCCCCTTTCAACCTCTGCTAAAATCGAGCAACCTGGATCAAGTCCAGCTCCAAAACACATCCTATAGGGCCCTACACATAATAATTACTAAAACAATGAACTCAAAACACAATAAAACTGGGCTCCATGCCCGAAAGTGCGTATAAACAAAAACTTTTACAAACTTGACTTATACAACTTAACTCTTTACAAACTCAAACTTTTTTTTTACAACTAATTTATACCAATTGACTCTAATATTCCCAAGACCCGGTGACTGGCTGACTGCAACGCTGCTAACCGGCTCCTCAAGCTCTAGTATCTGTGGTTGACCGATTAGGTCATCAACCTGTAAAACTCAAACACTTTTGTGGTGTGAGTCATGAAACTCAGTAAGTAACTATAATCATTCCTTGAGCGTCAAACACATGCTCAGCCTAAATCATGTTTTTGATTTAACCTATCTATCTACGTGGTCATGTAATTATGTATTAAGTCAAAATTAGCTAATTGTTCCTTATCCATTTCAGAAACACATTACTCTTTCGTCTATCCTTTTACCTAATCTCACACATACTTTAACTTCTATTTACCATTTATCTTTCTCTGGTTTTATTGAAATATCATCAAATCAGACTTAAATATAATATTCATTCTAATGAACAACTATCACACTAAGATTAACCATACAAACATTGGTATAGAATCATATAATCATGAACTAGTGTTTTACAACCTGTTCCTTTCATGTAAGGATATAATGCACACATACATCAATCATAAAGTCATAAATATAGTCATGCTATCATTCATTAATGTCCACTATATGTGTCTCAAATGGTTTCTATAATATATATATATATATATATATATATATATATATATATATATATATGGTCATTTTGCATAACTTATGAGTTATACTCTACTTAATCATGCTATGCTTTTATGAAATACATTTTGAAAATCTTTTCTAAAACACTGCTTTCTGAAAATTGCTTTCTGAAACTCTTTATAAAACCTGTCATTCTGAAGTATTGTTTTCTGAAAACTGTTTCTAAAAACGGTTCATCTGAAAACTGTTTCTGAAAACTAAAGTTCCTATCTGAAATCTAAAAAAAAATATTTCTAAATTCTGTTTACTATAGTCTGATTTCTTGAAATCTAGGCACTGAAAATCTAAAAACAATGTACTGAAAGTCTGAAATCTAAAAACTGAAAATCTGAAAACTGAAATATGCTCTACGTCCATGAAATTGACTCAACTGGACGTCTCTCTACACCCAGGAAAACGACTCTCTATGCCCAGGAAAACGACTCAACTGGACATCTCTGAAACTGGTGATGCCCTACGCCCAGGAAAATGACTCAACCGAACGTAGAGCTCCATGTCCAAGAAAATGGCTCAACTGCACATAGCCACCACTAGAGTCCAGGTACACGAACCTAAGTCGTCGTCCTGACTCTCTACATGTGCACATGTCTCTGGATCCGTCAATTCCAACTGTATCTCAAGTTACATACTGGGGTGAGTTTTTACATCTTGTCCCGAAAACATGAAAATCACACTTTAAATCTTAAAACTGTAAAAATCACTTTTGAAAAAAACTTTTTCAAAAACATCTGAAACTATTCTTTAAAATATTTTTGGACTGAACATAATATTCTTAACCTTAACTCGATTTCTAAAACTGATAACACGTGTGTGTGTGTGTGTGTGTAGGGGTGTCAAAACGAATAAACGAATCGAATTCGTGTCGAATACTAAACGAATCGAATCATAATATACTAAATTCGAATTCGATTCGTTTATTAAACGAATCCTGATATTAGGATTCGAATTTGATTCGTTTAATTAACGAATATTCGTATTCGATTCGTTTATTCGTTTACATAAATTTAAACGAATCGAATCGAATTCAATATTCGTTTAAGTATTCGTTTAATAAACGAATATTCGTATTCGATTCGTTTATTCGTTTACATAAATTTAAATGAATCGAAACGAATTCAATATTCGTTTAAGTATTCGTTTAATAAACGAATACTGAATTCGATTCGATTCGTTTACATAAACTTAAATACAATATATTGGCAAATTTATTATGATATAATAAAAATCCTTATATTAGCTCTAAATTTCAAATTACATCAATTACATAATAATAATTAAAATCTTCAAAACATAATTACATACTAATATTATCTTCTTCCATTCCAATGCTTGGAGAGTCTTCAACGTATACACCATATCACTTTCGTTGCTCTCCATTTTTCTGTAAATTATATTAATAATCAAATCAAAAACTATTAATATGAATCTATAGTACAAAATAGTTTAAATCAGAAGAGGAACTTAAATACCCAAATATTGGTGAATGATAATCGATCAGAAAAAGAATAGGAACTTAAATACCCAAGCCAATTTCGAACTGTGAACCCTCTCATGTGTTTTCAGGTGAGGTTAATTTCCAGAGGGGGAAAATTGGCCTCTTCACATTAGAAAAGACAAAATCACCTTCATTGTGTAACACACATTCTTTCGAAAGCATGCACATTCTTCAACCAAACACCCAATTTCCTCTCATTTATCGCAATGATATATAGAGCAGAAAAATAGAATCAAAAGTTGAAAGAATATTTCATTTTGTACAGAATTTCAAACTCATCAATCAACATACAGACCATGTAAATCTTATTCAATTTTGACCATATATCGATGTTATGCAGCAAAAAAAAATAACAATAACATTCAGTTCAATGCTGTTAAGATTGAGAAGAAAAAAGATTGCACAAAGAAGAATCATTACTGCAAGATAGCCACAGCAAATAGATAACCAAAAAAAAAAAAAAATTACTCACAGGTTAAAACATTCACAAAGAAAACGCAAATGATTTCTAAGTTAAGTAGTACCTTCCTGAGGTGCCTGCAAGGTAAAAAAAAACACACGAATTCTAAACAAGAAGAAGGAGAGGACAGAGGAGAGTCGGCGGCAGACTGCAGTTGTTTACTTGTTTTAGGTTTGATGAAAAGAATCTGATTTAGGTTTAGTTTTTATTATATACTAATATTTTAGGTTAAATAGGTAATTACTAAAATAACCTTAGGGTTAAACACTTATATTCAAAAAAAGAAGGATAAATTTATAATTTAATTAAACGGATATTAACGAATTCGATTCGGATTCGATTCGTTTATGATTCGTTTAATAAACGAATTCTAAACGAATAAACGAATAGACAAGCTCAAATTCGGATTCGATTCGTTTAATAAACGAATCGAATCGAATTGACCCATTTATTAAACGAATCTAATTTTCCAAACCCGCATTCGCTTTAAAGCGAATCGAATCGAACGAATAAACGAATCCCGACCCAAATTGACACCCCTATGTGTGTGTGTGTGTGTGTATATATATATATATATATATACACACACACGTTCATGACTTATGACAACCATGAAAGAATATTCATATTACTAACAACACCAAATATACATTAATCTTACACCAAGTTTTCCGTTTCAAATCTGCTAATCATTTTTTATCCCTAACACCATTCAACATACCAACTATTATAATTACTTAGAGAATTTACACCTATATGTCTACTCTCTTCAATCCAGTTTCCATATTTGTCAGTTTTAGGGTTTAACATAAATTACGTAGTATGTGATTTTTAAGCACACATCACTTACACAATGTGTAGTTTACATTGTTGGTGACTTGGTCGCATAATTGGATTTGGATGTTGCAACACGAGAAAGAAGACTTCGACGTGCAAACACGAAGCAATACAAAAAGTGTCGAAGTGCATGGGGTGAAGAGCGAGAATGTGAAGACTTGCGGCAAATCAAAGATATGTTGCGAAGTCTTAGCTTAGGATTTAATTTGTGAATGTGAATTGTAATATTCAAGTGCTTACGCTCATAGGGATCATGCACATTCACTTAGATGCATTAGGTTCATGTAAAAAATGCACTAAAACCTTCATATCTGTATTTTTATACTGAGACCTGCATACCGGTATCATACCGGTCACCATACCGGTGAGATACTCTGTTATGCAGACTCACTGGAACCGGCATGGACCTTACCGGTCCCCTTATCGGTCACCAAACCGGTGAACCTATGGATTGTATGGCTACTGGAACTGGCATACTCCATACCGGCCTCATAACGGTAAGCCAACGGCTAGTTCCTATACTGGAACAGGCATGACCTAAATCGGTCTACATGCCGGTGACCTTTCCGGTCTAGCTCTTCATTGTGTAAACTTACTAGAGCCGGCACGAACCATACCGGTCCTCACACCGGTCACCATACCGGTCTAATGTATATTTGCCCAACGGTCATATAGCCGTTAGTATCTGTTGGAAACCCAGACCGACATACCGGTCCCCATACCGATGTCCAGACCGGTCTAGCTGAGAGTTGGGATTTACATTGCATTTTATTATAAATAAGACCCCAACTCATTTGTGTTTGGTTAGAGACTTAGAAAACCTTCATACATATTCTACCAAGGCAAATACAAGAGTGTTTTAAACCTTCATATACTTAAACACTCATACAAGCTCACACATACTACACCTTCATACATTTAGTAGTTAGCTTAGAACACATGGGTTTGTAACTCACACAATCTTCTTATTATTTGTGAGTGCCCAGGTATGTTTCAAATCTTCTTTATCAAAACACTTGTGATGGTGAAATCCCATTAGTTTGGGTAGTTATAAAAGGTTTGTGAGTGAGTCTCAAAAGTGTAAAAGGTTCGAAGTGCACCTTTGCAGAAAACTCTTGGTTGCGAGTGAACCACGGAAACTCGATTTTAATGAAAATCTTCAAGCGAGGCTTGGGGAGTGGACGTAGGTACGTTTGGCCGAACCACTATAAATCGCGGTGTCGTATTTCTCTTTCCTTATTCTTTTACTATTTACAAGTTCATTTATGCTTATATATATTGAATAGAAAACTTACATATAGGCTACTAATTGGAATAGAGCAAATTACCTTAGTCCCAACTGTTGGACAATTATGACTCATAGCGTCACTATTTGTACAGATCATGGTGTTGTTGTATAAATTAACTATGTGACAAAGGAGATTGTTCTGTTATCATTTGTGATTAGATCACTTAGATTTATAAATGATATGAGGTCCTTATGATTAGGTCCTGAATTGAGATGATATGAGACAGTATCAATCCACGAAGGTATAATCATTAAATATCCCTAGTCAGAGTATTATCGAGATTGGACATCGATAAATGCGTAAAAGACTAGCATTACACTTGTGTGTGTTGTGAGGGCACAATACCATAGTTCTCATATATTTGGGTATTGGATACTCATACAAGTGTAGGAGGTTGTGTTTTACCGATAGTACGGAAAAAAGCTTCGCTCTGGATAGACCCCTTGAAATTCCATTGGTAGTATGACTATGTGTCTATGGAAGTCCGAAATCAGGATAGGTGTATTTGGTCTTAACCTGAGACTTGCACCGCTAATACTTGCGACAATCAATATGCTTTGGTTTTGGTCGTCCAGGGCTTTAACAGGTTCTGTGTATGCCTCTTCTGGGTATATTGAGAATCGTAGTGTGTTGGGTGTGATGTCAAGATGGAAGTATCACTCCAGTTATAGTAGAGATGATGTCACGTAGGATACGGTACTAGTACTCTTATGTACTGCAATCATCGGGATATTATGACTAGGTCATGTATATCCGATTATAGAGACTAGTTACCAGACATCCGACATGTGCTTCGTACGGGGCAGACACAATTCCAGCCCCAGGCCTAACACGTGACATCTGATACTGGATTGACATACACGATACTACATATACTACGCCTGATATGGATCGCTTATTCCTGTAAGCATGTTTCTGGAGAATTGGGTAGGCATGGCGCTTTGCTAGAAGCCAACCTTGTCTTGTAAATCGGTAAAAATATAGTAATAGGTACGTACGTATTCGGATAGTCTGATAACTGTATTTACTGCCATCATATCCAGGGATCTCATGGGTTGCTTCCCGAAGATTCACCGATGACGTATGACTCGCACTTTATTAATCTGGGATTAATTAGATGAGAGAAAGAATTAATCTGGGATTAATTACGGAGATATTTTATCTAGGATAAAATATCATTTAAAGAGAGATAACGATTAATTTGGAATTAATCGATAAATTAATATATTCGATATATTAAACGAAATTAGATTTCTACGCGGAATTAAAATTAGATTTTAATTCGGGCTAACGAGTTAATTTAGAATTAATTCGTTAGCGACGTGAATAGTAATTTTGCTAGGCATAATTATTTAAATTAAATGGGATGGAAAATTCATTAATTTGGAATTAGCGGACCCGAGCCCGTGATTGTTTGCTAGCGCATTCACATTTCGAATTGAGTACGGCACGCAAGTCACATCAAGCGTCAAATCGCTCACTTCAAGCGTCAAATCACTTGTCACTTTGAGTGATGTGATGTGATGTGATGTCTAGTCACTTTGAGTGACTTGACAACTTGTCACTTGATTGATGTGAATAGTAGATGGTGGTTGTTGAATTTAATTATTTGACTTTTGGAAAGCCAAATTTTTGGTAAAAATAATTGATTGATTTTGGAAAATTAATTTGTGTATTTGATACACAATTCTAACCAACCAACACAACACACACTCTCCTTTCATCTCCTCTCTCTCTCGGCCTTAGAGGCCAATTTTTCTTCTTCTTATTTCAGCTCACTGCCCTGAGTCTTGGAGAAGGAAAGAGTGATTTTTGTGGCAAAATCAAGAGTGCTAGCACACAAAAGGGTCTTACGAAGGTGATAGAGAAAACCCACCGTGGGCTTGGAATACCATTTGAGAAGCTTGGAGCTTCAAGGAACCACACATGGCCGATTCTTGGAGGACACAAAACTGCCATTGCCATGACTTCCAAAGGAGGGTAGAAAAGTTTTTGTCTTCACTGCATCGTCTCAACCGATCGATGTAAGTATTTCGCAACTTCTTCGTTGTATTCGCACTTATATTTTATGCATGAATCGATCATCGGGACCATAGAGAAACTCCAACAATGGTATCAGAGCGAGTTAAAAGCATGAAACTTGATTTAGGGTTAAAATTGGGTAAAATGTATTTGAGCATGATTTAATGAAATTGGATGATTGAGTATGCTTAAATCATGTTTAATGAAGATTGATTAGATCAATGTCATGAAAAGTTATTTGAAGCAATTTTGCCCAAAAATCATGGCATGGCCGAATTGAACTATGCCCTAAATGTCTTGGAATTTTTGATTTTTAATTCATTGGATGAGTTAGAATCATTCGGGAAATGTTGATTGTGGATTTAATTTGATTGAAACCGAATCGATTTTGAAAACCCCACATTGCCGAGACATGTAAAGCATGAAATTGGTTTGATTTTTATATTAAAATATGTTGGACATGTTTTAATGTTGATGAGCATGATTAATTAGGCTAATTTATGTTTTGGAAATATTGATTAGGGTAATTAATTATGCTATACACTTGTTGAGTTTTATCTAGGTCCCAAGATCAAATCAAGACATGAAATAATGCGTGAACACACCAACGGAGGTAGCGGAATACTCACATCGATCGGTTGAGTCGATTTGGAGACGAATCAAGCCCAAAAGCTCACTGCCTTTCACGCCCACTGGTGGCAGTCCACTGCCCTCCAAAACAGAATTTTGAGATGATGAACGGAGCTCCAAGCCTCGTCCGACGGATCCCGGCTCATGGGTGAACCTCCCTACCACCTTCGCAAGACTCGTAGTGTGCTAGCACTTGTGGTTTTCACCATGAAAACCCCAACTCTTGCTTCCCTAGCTCACGGTTTTTGGCTTCCAAAACCAGTCCATGTTTGTTGTGTTTGGCGTGAGCAAGAAGAGAGAATGAGAGAGAAGAGATTTTGTGTAATGGTTAAAGTTGTTTGCATTTTAATTTCAAGTGTATCTTATACACTTTCATGAATTTCAAATGCATTTTACTTTAATTTGCATTTCATTTGCTTTTAAAAGTCAAACCATAAAAGCAAATCACTATGCACATCAATCACACATCACTATTCACATCAACTTTAATAAAGTGATTTGATGTGTGTCTTTCAATCAATCAATCACATCAATCAATCACATCACTCAAAATGACATTTGATTTGACGCTTGATGTGACGATTGATTTGACGCTTGATGTGACTTGTGTCGCCGCACTCGAATTCGAAATACGAATACGCTCGCAATCACACTCGGGCTCGGGTTCGCTAATTCTAAATTAACGATTTTTTCCGTCGCGTCGTAATTAAATGATTACGCCTAGCGAATTCACTATTCACGTCGCTAACGAATTAATTCTAAATTAATTCGTTCGCCCGATTTAAAATCTAATTTTAATTCCGCGTCGAAATCTAATTTCGTTTAATATATCGAATATATTAATTTACCGATTAATTCCAAATTAATCGTTATCTCTCTCTATACGATATTTTATCCTAGATAAAATATCTCCGTAATTAATCCTAGATTAATTTTCTCTCTCTTCTATATAATCCCAGATTATTCAAGAGTGCGAGGGTGCGGTCGGTCGGATGGGGGATCGGGAAGCGACCCATGAGATCTCCGGATAAGTTGGCTATAAATACGGTCGTCGGTGTATCCGAATCACGTACGTACCAAGTACTACGTTCTACCGATTTACGAGACAAGGTCGACTCCTAGCAAAGTACCAAGTCTACCCAATTCTCCGGACATATCCTTTTAAGAATATTTAGATCTATATCAAGCGTAGTATAAAATAATATTGTGCGTCGGCCGGCCAGTATCGGATAGTCACGTGCTAGGGCTGGGGCTGGATAAGTGTCTACCCCGTCCGAAACACATATCGGATGTCTGGTAACTAGTCTCTATAATCGGATATTCATGACCTGGTCATAATATCACGATTGGATGCGCATCACTTAAGAGCACTAATATCGTATCCTGCGTGACATCATCTCCAATATGACTGAAGTGATACTTCGTCTCGACATCACACCCAATACTCTACGACTCTCTGATAAACCCAGAAGTGGTGTACACAGAACCGGTCAAAGCCCCCAACCACCAAAACCAAAGTTTATCGATTATCGTAAGTATTAGCGATGCAAGTCTCAGGTTAAGACTATACACACCTACCTTGATTTCGGCCTCCCATAGACACCTAGTCATAATACCAATGGGATTCCGAGGGGTCTATCCAGAGCGAAGCTTTCCCGTACCATCGGTGAAACATGACCTCCTATCACACTTGCATAAGTCTCCAACACTTATATATATGAGAACTATGTGTTGTGCCCTCACAACGCACACAAGTGCAATACTAGCCTATTCCGCATTATCGATGTCCAGTCTCGATAATACTACGGCTAGGGATATTTAATGATTAATCCTTCGTGGACTGATACTGTCTCATATCATCTCAATCCAGGAACTAATCATAGGGACCTCTCTTCATTTATATATCTATGGTGATCTAATCACAAATGATGAGAGTGCAATATCCTTATTACATAGTTAATTTGCTACAACAACACAATGATCTGTGCAAATAGTGAAGTGATAGGGTCATATTATCCAACAATCTCCCACTTGGCACGTAGCGAGTCACTCAAGTGTTCCAACACTTGAACTATGTACGGTTCGCTCAAATTTCTGAGGAAAGGTTTTCGTCAGCGGATTTGTATGATTATCGTCTGACGCGATTTACACGATCATCACATCGCCACGATGTATGATCCGAACGAATCAGATGATATAGTATATATATCTGGATCGTCGATGAGACCTTTAATTCCTTAGCATGTGCTAACGCCTAGCTCAGCTGCTAACGGAACTATATCTAATCTAATTAGATTTATGTTCGATCCAAATGGCTTCTATTGCTGCCTCGGCTGCAGCAATAATCCGTATTTGTTGTTTATTCGGCAACAGTTATCTTGCTTGGAAGATTTCCAGCTCACTGTCCCGTTATTCAAACTTTATAGTACCGTAGTATTTAATTGTTTGGAAACTTGCAGCAGTGATTCCAGTCACTTCAAGTTCTCCTTCTCCATAGTTTAAGACAGCATCTTCAGTTCTCTGAGATACTAACAGATGTTCTTAATCTTTAATCCAGTGACTATCACTTGGATTAACCTGATCGTGACTCCATATGCTCGAAGCGTATGAGACACCCTATCAAGTACATTTTAAATGTACAATCCCAGAGAGTTAACAACTCCAAATCTATCCCAGTAGATCTTTATTCCTTGAATAAGGTTGTTACTCCCCAGAATTCTACGGAGAATTTCTTTTGAAAGAATATCTATGAAAGCCAAGCTTTCACCAATTGCTTTATGGGAATTTCACTGTCAGTGCGCTCTCCCACTAACCTCCTTATATACACAAGAATTATTTCGTTTTGAGTCAAATCATAAACCATTATGATTATTTCAAAACGACAGTTCCAAGAACCTTATGCTTGCATTGATCCAAACATGGATCAAATACCCGCAAACCGTTTGTCGGTTATACAAAATCGTCAGGATGTTGTAAACATCCTCCAAAAGGTTTCCTTTTCAGGAAAGCGATTTTGATTGTAACTGACACATTTCATAAATGAAATATACAGTTATCAACAAGCATCTTCAAAATGGGTTTACCATGGCAACAGGTAAAAGGTTGAACCGTTATTAACACAATGTTGATAACGATACCTTTCCGTCAAAAGCCCAGCTTTGTACGTTGGTATGTTGCCTTCCATGTATGTCTTCCTTGAAGACGTTTAATGTACCAATAGGCACAATGCCTTGTGGTACAACAACTAGTATCCAAAACAGTTGTTATACATGGAATCCATTTCGGATTCATGGCACTTTGCCATAACCGGGAGTCGATACCTCGTATCACTTCCTCTAAATACAGTCGGATGGTACACCTCCATAAGATTGACATCTTTATGGGGTGAGATCAGAAACCCATACCCTAGGTTATTTTCTGACTCTATCCGATCTACTAGTTTCTTGTGTATTTGAAGATTAATGGTATAGATTCATCATAGATGAACTATTTGTGTTCCATTAAGGACTTCGTGCCTTGAACAGTGTTACTCCGATTTTCATCGAGTATCACTATCCTCCCACTGACCACTGCATATCGGTATTCCTCTCAGGAAAACCGCATGGTGCATGGTGAGCAACATTACATTGTTCTCATGTGAGATTTACAAGTACTATACTTAAGGTTTCCCTTAGGATAACCTATATCGGCACTTATCCAATTTGGGTCTTTTAGTTTGGTATCATCCAAACGTTATGCCTGGCATACCCAAATTATCAGGAACGAGAAACCTCGTTTCTTCCCTGTTCATATCCTATATGATATCTGTCAAACAGATTTATATGGAACCTTATTCTAAATAAGTTTTGCACTGTTAATACATATCCTATTGAAGGAAACAGTAGCTCAGAGCGACTCGTGATAAACCTTATCATGTCCAACAAAATTTGGTTTTTGGTTCGGACACACCGTCTAACTGACGTGTCTCGGAAGGAGTCCTCATATGAAAGAATACCGTACTCTTTCATTTACATATGAAACTTACTACTTAAGTAATTTCCATTACGGTCTTACCGTGGCGGAATAATACTATAGCCGATCTGTTTATTTATTTCGTGTCGAAACTTCAAAAGTTTCCGATCTGTGTTCTTCAAAAGAAACACATAACCACAACGTAATGCCACATTCGTTAAGGTCACGAAATATTCATGTTCACATCTAGCCTAGCTAGATATGGGCCCACTAACTTCACCATGAATAAGGCTAACAGATCGGTGGCCCTTTTACTATTACCAAGTAAATAGTATTTTAGGTATTTAACCTAATAAACTAGATTCGTAGACCTTATTTGAATAGTCAAATCAGTCCTAGTACCCACTCTTCAAAAGTGTGGATATACGAGTCTTGTTTAATTGTGTCCCAGACAACAATGCCACAAATAAGTCCCTATTGATCAAATCAATTTGAGCTATTTATTTGCCATTTTTTATATGTTTGAGACTTTATTATATTCAAAATATAAATTCTGTTATTCACATCTAATGTGTTTATCTCAGTATCATCTTTATATAATAAAACACTTAGTGTTCTATAATATAAAGGTTTTATCCGCAACGGATTAAACACTGATATAGAGATAATGTCTCTAGTCAAACTAGTTACATTATAACAGTTCCTAATTTAAGTACATACCCAAAGGATAGTTCCTAAACTTAGGTATCTACGGTCGAAACAGCGACTTTCGTCCCGTTTCCGATTTGCAGAGAAATCTCGGCTTGAAGTCAGTATCCAGCTCATAGCCGATTCTGAACATCAATACATATATTTTATGTACCACACTACAAGTATTTAAAATCCAATTTCAATACTAGTAGTGAACATAACTTTGAAAATATTTTTAAAGTTAGAGCCTCGCCCCTTCTTTAATTTCTTGGTGTCTTCCATATCCAAATGGTAGTCACTTTGGGATATGTCAATTATCTTTTCAATATTTCACAAACCTTTGGCCAAGCCTTGGGTTTCGGAATATCGAAACGATATGCACCTCGTGCAATATGCCCAATTGCAAACTTTGACTTTTCTCCACTAGAATAGTCAATTAATTCTCCAAGAATTATTAATTGCAACTTTAATACTTTTAAATCTAAAGATAGATTTATTATAAGTATATTAATTAAGCTAAAGTCATCATCACATAAATCTTCCAAAGATTTTATGCTCAACTTTTTGCTTAATTATGGGCTTAGTCATAATAAGTTATTTTATCAAATAAATAACCTATTATTAATTCCCAATTGAAAATTAAATCATTTAAAACATTTAATCCAAGGATTATATTTTAAATATTCAACTTTTTCAATTCTTTCTTGATTTCAATAGTCCAACTATTTAATCAATTTAATAAGGTACTATTTATTATAATGATTACAATAACCCAATTATTTAATCAACTATAATTTTAATATTGATTACTATAATCCAATTATAAAATCAACTATCATTTTAATTCAATTATATTGATTACTATAATCTAATTATAAAATCACTATATATTGAATGAGTTTGTATATAGTCCAACTATATAATTTTTAAAACAACGTAAAATATTGACGAATGATATTTGTTTGAGCGTGTATGGCGAGTAATTGAACGAATGTTGCAAATTCAATACTTGCCTCCCACTATTTTTCGTCGAGCCTCTAACCCTCTGTGGAGTACTCGGGAAACCGTGTTTCCTAGTGGGCTAGGATCCTGTTAAATAACATACAACCTTGACTTGGCCAACAAGCTGTATGCTACTTAACCAGGTAGATCTCACAGATCAATTGGATCCAATCCAATTCCCAGATCCGGTTAGGTGGACATCCAAGTCCTAAACATATTATTTATGCCAATGTATCTAATACATTTTCTTAACCTTATCCTCCGAATCATCTAGGCCTTGGCTTTGGCACAACAAACCTAATGACTCCAGTTAAGCGGGACCCATTGACAAGGAAAGTTTCGTAATCAATGTCGTTGGACAAGAAGTGATCTTGACTTTGGCCAACAAATCACAACTTGGACAAGACACCGATGTGGAACAAAAACCCTCATGATTCAAATACATCCATTGACAAGGTCTTGACTTTGGCCAACAAACCAATGCCAATTGGATCTTGAACAAGAATCATTCAATGGAAGGATAATCGCTTAATATAAAACGAGGGTTTTTCGCGTGCAAATTGGCTACCAATTTAATTATCTTTGTTAGGTCTCATCATCATACACCCTTAAACATGCATTCTAAATACATAATAAAGCGAGTATGAAATAAAATAATAATGATATGCGGATGGATACTTTACACATTGATCCTAGATCAAATCTCTCCCTTTCTCACTCAAGCTAGCACTTGTACTACTTCTACCCGTTACACTACACTTCTAAAGAAACCTCATATACATAGAGGGGAATAGGTGAGAAGAGAATACAAAGAGAACGAAGGTGATAAGGCTGGACACGCAGGTCCAATTTAATAAATCAAATTTATTACAACAATTTCTAAAATTGCCCACCCATCTAATATCCATCCGATATACATTATTCATTCAACACAACCAAGTATTCACACATATAAGCATGCTATCAATCAATCTAATCAAATTAATTAATCTGATAATTAAGTGATCATCCAATGTTCAAACAACGATTTGATTTTGTTCGAGTCAAACTCGTTTTTGTGAATAAGTACTTAAAGTACGAATTCATGAATTAAATTAAACTACATCATTAAATCTAATTAAACATGTATTTAATACTAATTCACTATTCAATTCCAAATTAAATATTACACTTTTATTTAATAAACCTTTTACGATTTAAATTCCAAATCTAGTCGTAACGCGTCTCAAAGACCGATTAACGTCCAACGTCAATTCAATTAAAGTCCAATGGGCTTTTGATTGATTTCTTAAGGCGTGGACTTTTGGTCAACTCGGGTCAAACCGATAACCAAAGTCCAATCCGGGATTTACCCCATAAGCCCATAAATCAATCTTGGCCCATTAGGCCCAATTGAACTTTAAAGGTTCATTAAGTCGCATTTGGGCTTTATGGTTAAGGTTTTGGGCCCAATTGGATCCAATCCACTTGGCCTAAACCAAACTTGATAAATCAAGCCCAATAGGCCCAAATACAACATTAAGTCCAATTCCAAAATTAGGCCCAATTAATTAAATTCACAAAATCCAATTTTCCCAATTTAATTACCAAAGTGCATTACATGATTAATAACCTAAATCAACATTTCTAAAACACCAAATTAGTCCAATTAATCATGCTCAATTCATTATTATATGTCCAACACACAAATTGAAAAATCAAACCCATTACATGCTTAAAGGTCTCGGCCAAAAGAGGGATTTTGTGTCCGATTCGGTTTCGATCCAATCGAACCTACATCGACATCAAATCACCATCCTAAATGATTTCACACACATCCAATGTCACAAAATCAAAAATCCAAGACATTAGGGCAATAGTTCACATTCGGCCAAGGTGAGATTTTTGGGGCTTTTGTCCAATTTGATATCCAATCCAATTCGATTCAAATTAACATCAACCTAAATGATTCTAACTCATCAAACGAATCAAAAATCACAAAATTCCAAGAACCAAAATCATCATCTATATTCGGCCAAGGTAACACATTGGGGAAAATTATTCCAAATCAATTTTCAACAAATGGTCCAACCAAAATGCAATTAGACATGTTATAAGCATACTTAAATAATCAATTCATTCAAATCATGCTCAAAACAAATTTACCCAAATTTTAAATCCCTAAAATTTCATGCTTGCAACATTAGCTCTTGATGCCATTGTTGAGTTTTATCTAGGTCCCAAGATCAAATCAAGACATGAAATAATGCGTGAACACACCACGGAGGTAGCGGAATACTCACATCGATCGGTTGAGTCGATTTGGAGACGAATCAAGCCCAAAAGCTCACTGCCTTCACGCCCACTGGTGGCAGTCCACTGCCCTCCAAAAACAGAATTTGAGATGATGAACGGAGCTCCAAGCCTCGTCCGATGGATCCCGGCTCATGGGTGAACCTCCCTACCACCTTCGCAAGACTCGTAGTGTGCTAGCACTTGCGGTTTTCACCATGAAAACCCCAACTCTTGCTTCCCTAGCTCACGGTTTTTGGCTTCCAAAACCAGTCCATGTTTGTTTGTGTTTGGCGTGAGCAAGAAGAGAGAATGAGAGAGAAGAGATTTTGTGTAATGGTTAAGTTGTTTGCATTTTAATTTCAAGTGTATCTTATACACTTTCATGAATTTCAATGCATTTTACTTTAATTTGCATTTCATTTGCTTTTAAAAGTCAAACATAAAGCAAATCACTATGCACATCAATCACACATCACTATTCACATCAACTTTAATAAAGTGATTGATGTGTGTCTTTCAATCAATCAATCACATCAATCAATCACATCACTCAAAATGACATTTGATTTGACGCTTGATGTGACGATTGATTTGACGCTTGATGTGACTTGCGTCGCCGCACTCGAATTCGAAATACGAATACGCTCGCAATCACACTCGGGCTCGGGTTCGCTAATTCTAAATTAACGATTTTTTCCGTCGCGTCGTAATTAAATGATTACGCCTAGCGAATTCACTATTCACGTCGCTAACGAATTAATTCTAAATTAATTCATTCGCCCGATTTAAAATCTAATTTTAATTCCGCGTCGAAATCTAATTTCGTTTAATATATCGAATATATTAATTTACCGATTAATTCCAAATTAATTTATCTCTCTCTAGACGATATTTTATCCTAGATAAAATATCTCCTTAATTAATCCTAGATTAATTTTCTCTCTCTTCTATATAATCCCAGATTATTCAAGAGTGCGAGTTGTGCGTCATCGGTGGATTATCGGGAAGCGACCAATGAGATCTCCGGATAAGTTGGCTATAAATACGGTCGTCGGTGTATCCGAATCACGTACGTACCAAGTACTATGTTCTACCGATTTACGAGACAAGGTCGACTCCTAGCAAAGTACCAAGTCTACCCAATTCTCCGGACATATCCTTTTAAGAATATTTAGATCTATATCAAGCGTAGTATACTAATATATTGTGCGTATCGGCCCAGTATCGGATAGTCACGTGCTAGGGCTGGGGCTGGATAAGTGTCTACCCCGTCCGAAACACATATCGGATGTCTGGTAACTAGTCTCTATAATCGGATATTCATGACCTGGTCATAATATCACGATTGGATGCGCATCACTTAAGAGCACTAATACCGTATCCTGCGTGACATCATCTCCAATATGACTGAAGTGATACTTCTGTCTCGACATCACACCCAATACTCTACGACTCTCTGATAAACCCAGAAGTGGTGTACACAGAACCGGTCAAAGCCCCCAACCACCAAAACCAAAGTTTATCGATTATCGTAAGTATTAGCGATGCAAGTCTCAGGTTAAGACTATACATACCTACCTTGATTTCGGCCTCCCATAGACACCTAGCCATAATACCAATGGGATTCCGAGGGGTCTATCCAGAGCGAAGCTGTTTCCCGTACCATCGGTGAAACACGACCTCCTATCACACTTGCATAAGTCTCCAACACTTATATATATGATAACTATGTTGTTGTGCCCTCACAACGCACACAAGTGCAATACTAGCCTATTCCGCATTATCGATGTCCAGTCTCGATAATACTACGGCTAGGGATATTTAATGATTAATCCTTCGTGGACTGATACTGTCTCATATCATCTCAATCCAGGAACTAATCATAGGGACCTCTCTTCATTTATATATCTATGGTGATCTAATCACAAATGATGAGAGTGCAATATCCTTATTACATAGTTAATTTGCTACAACAACACAATGATCTGTGCAAATAGTGACGCTATGGGTCATATTATCCAACAACACTTTGGTTAATTAAATATGAAATTTAGAATTTTTGTAATTTAATTAATTGGGCTTGAATTGGATTTGGGCTTGTAAAGTTGTTATTGGGCTTTAATGGGGTTGGTTGTACCAAGATTGGTTTACGCAAATTGGTTGGATCCAATTGGGCCCAAAACCATTTCAATAAAGTCCAAATGCAACTAATGGACCTTTAACTTTAATTGAGCCTAATGGGCCTAAATTGGTTTCTAGGCATATGAGGGTGATTCCTTTAAATGGGCTTTAGTCTTTGGGTTTGACCCAAGTTGGCCAAAAGTCCATGCCTTAAGAAATTAATTGAAAGCCCATTGGTCTTTAATTAAATTAACATTGGATGTTAATCGAGCTTTGAGACCCGTAACAATTAAATTTGGAATTTAAGTCGTAAAGGTTTGTTAATAAAGTGTAATATTTAATTTGGAATTAAATAGTGGATTAGTATTAAATACAAGTTAAATTGGATTTAATGTTGTAGTTTAATGTAATTCAAGAATTCGTACTTTGAGTACTTATTCGCAAAATGAGTTTGACTCACGCAAAATTAATCGTTGTTTGAGCATTGGATGGTCATTAATTATCAGATTAATTAATTGGGTTAGATTGATTGATAGCATGCTTGTGTGAACACATGGTTGCGATTCATGAAAAATGTATATCGGATGGATATTAGATGGATGAGGCAATTTTAGAAATTGTGTAATAAGTCTGGCATTTACAATTGATTGATTTTTGGAAAATTAATTTGTGTATTTGATACACAATTCTAACCAACCAACACAACACACACTCTCATTTCATCTCCTCTCTCTCTCGGCCTTAGAGGCCAATTTTTCTTCTTCTTGTTTCAGCTCACTGCCGTGAGTCTTGGAGAAGGAAAGAGTGATTTTTGTGGCAAAATCAAGAGTGCTAGCACACAAAAGGGTCTTACGAAGGTGATAGAGAAACCCACCCGTGGGCTTGGAATACCATTTGAGAAGCTTGGAGCTTCAAGGAACCACACATGGCCGATTCTTGGAGGACACAAAACTACCATTGCCGTGACTTCCAAAGGAGGGCAGAAAAGTTTTTATCTTCACCGCATCGTCTCAACCGATCGATGTAAGTATTTCGCAACTTCTTCGTTGTATTCGCACTTATATTTTATGCATGAATCGATCATCGGGACCATAGAAACTCCAACAATGGTATCAGAGCGAGTTAAAAGCATGAAACTTGATTTAGGGTTAAAATTGGGTAAAATGTATTTGAGCATGATTTAATGAAATTGGATGATTGAGTATGCTTAAATCATGTTTAATTGAAGATTGATTGAATCAATTTCATGAAAAGTTATTTGAAGCAATTTTGCCCAAAAATCATGGCATGGCCGAATTGAACTATGCCCTAAATGTCTTGGAATTTTTGATTTTTAATTCATTGGATGAGTTAGAATCATTCGGGAAATGTTGATTGTGGATTTAATTTGATTGAAACCGAATTGATTTTGAAAACCTCACATTGCCGAGACATGTAAAGCATGAAATGGGTTTGATTTTTATGTTAAAATATGTTGGACATGTTTTAATGTTGATGAGCATGATTAATTAGGCTAATTTATGTTTTGGAAATATTGATTAGGGTAATTAATTATGCTATACACTTTGGTTAATTAAATATGAAATTTAGAATTTTTGTAATTTAATTAATTGGGCTTGAATTGGATTTGGGCTTGTAAATTTGTTATTGGGCTTTAATGGGCTTGGTTGTACCAAGATTGGTTTACGCAAATTGGTTGGATCCAATTGGGCCCAAAACCATTTCAATAAAGTCCAAATGCAACTAATGGACCTTTAACTTAATTGGGCCTAATGGGCCTAAATTGGTTTCTAGGCATATAAGGGTGATTCCTTTAAATGGGCTTTAGTCTTTGGGTTTGACCCAAGTTGGCCAAAAGTCCATGCCTTAAGAAATTAATTGAAAGCCCATTGGACTTTAATTAAATTAACATTGGATGTTAATTGGGCTTTGAGACCCGTAACAATTAAATTTGGAATTTAAGTCGTAAAGGTTTGTTAATAAAGTGTAATATTTAATTTGGAATTAAATAGTGGATTAGTATTAAATACAAGTTAAATTGGATTTAATGTTGTAGTTTAATGTAATTCAAGAATTCGTACTTTGAGTACTTATTCGCAAAATGAGTTTGACTCACGCAAAATTAAATCGTTGTTTGAGCATTGGATGGTCATTAATTATCAGATTAATTAATTGGGTTAGATTGATTGATAGCATGCTTGTGTGAACACATGGTTGCGATTCATGAAAAATGTATATCGGATGGATATTAGATGGATGGGGTAATTTTAGAAATTGTTGTAATAAGTTTGGAATTTATTAATTGGACCTGCGTGACCAGCCTATTACCTCCTTACTCTTTGTATTTCTCTTCTCACCTATTCGCCTCAATGTAAATGAGGTTTCTTTAGAAGTGTAGTGTAACGGGTAGAAGTGTTGGACAGTTATGACCCATAGCCTCACTATTTGTACAGATCATGGTGTTGTTGTACAAATTAACTATGTGACAAAGGAGATTGCAATCTTATCATTTGTGATTAGATCACCTAGATGTATAAATGATGAGAGGTCCTTATGATTTGTTCCTGGTCGGAGAATGATATGAGACAGTATCAGTCCACGAAGGATAAATCATTAAATATCCCTTGTCAGAGTATTATTGAGATTGGACATGGATAAATACGTAAAAGACTAGTATTGCACTTGTACGCGTTGTGAGGGCACAACGGCATAATTCTCATATATTTGGGTATTGGATACTCATGCAAGTGTAGTAGGAGGTTATGTTTCACCGATGGTATGGGAAACAGCTTCGCTCTAGATAGACCCCCTCGGAATTCCATTAGTAATATAACTATGTGTCTATGGAAGTCCGAAATCAGGGTAGGTGTATTTAGTCTTAACCTGAGACTTGCACCGCTAATACTTGCGAAAATCAATATACTTTGGTTGCGGTCGTCCAGGGCTTTAACAGGTTCTGTGTACGCCAATGCTGGGTATACTGAGAATCGTAGTGTGTTGGGTGTGATGTCAAGACGGAAGTATCACTCTAGTCTTAGTGGAGATGATGGTCACGTAGGATACGGTATTAGTACTCTTAAATGCTGTAGCTATCGGGATAAAATGACAAGGTCAGGTTTATCCGATTATAGAGACTAGTTACCAGAAATTCGACATGTGCTTCGTACGGGGCAGACATGATTCCTGCCCCAGGTCTAGCACGTGATCATCCGATACTGGACAGAAATACGTAATACTACATATACTACGCCTGATACAAATCATTTATTCCTGTAAGCATATTTCCGGAGAATTGGGTAGGCAAGGCGCTTTGCTAGAGGCCAACCTTGTCTTGTAAATCGGTAAAATATAGTACGAGGTGCTCACGTGTTCAGATAGTTCGACGACCGAATTTACTGCCAACATATCCGGGGATCTCATGGGCCGCTTCCCAAAGATTCACTGATGACGTATGACTCGCACTTTAATTAATCTTGGATTAATTAGAAGAGAGAGAGAATTAATCTGGGATTAATTTCGGAGATATTTTATCTAGGATAAAATATCAATTAAAGAGAGATAACGATTAATTTGGAATTAATCGGTAAATTAATATATTCGATATATTATACGAAATTGGATTTCGACGCGGAATTAAAATTGGATTTTAATTCAGGCGAACGAGTTAATTTAGAATTAATTCTTTAGCGATGTGAATAGTAATTATGCTTGGCATGATTATTTAATTAAATTAGATTTAATTGCGACGCAACGGAAAATTCTTTAATTCCGAATTAACAAACCTGAGCCCGAGAGTATTTACGAGCGCATTCGCATTTCGAATTCGAATGCGGCACGCAAGTCACATCAAGCGTCAAATCATTAGTCACATCAAGCGTCAAATCACTTGTCACTTTGAGTGATGTGACTTGACAACTTGTCACTTTATTAAAGTGAAGTGAATAGTGATGGATGTTGATGTTAGAGTGTGGAACACTCAAGGTTGTTGGATTAAGTTTGTTTGACTTTTTGAAAGCCAAATATTTGGTAAAAAGATTTACTTTATTTTTGGAAAATATATAAGTAAATGTAATACATTTTTCCATTAACCTAACACACAAAAATTCTCTCTTTCCTCTCCATCTTGTTCACGCCCAAGAGGCTGAAAAAATGCTTCTGGTTCAGCTGCTGTTTGGCATGAAATGCTGAAGGAAATGTGATGATTTTGTTGCAAAATCTTGGTGCTAGTACACATACGGAGACATACAAAGGTGATAGGGAAACCCACCCACGAGCCGGGAATCGTTTGACGAAGATTGGAGCTCTATTTCTTGACTCAAAATCTGAAAATAGTGAGCCCAAAATCTGCACTGCAGTGGCCGATTTTGGATGGCAGAATTTCATTTTATTCATCACCGCATCGACTCAACCGATCATTGTGAGTATTCTGCACCTCCGTTGATTGTATTCACATTTATTTTCATGCTTATAATCGATCTTGGGACCTTAATAGAAACCGAAAATGGCATCTAGAGCAAGGTTTGAGCATGAAAAATTTAGGGCTTAAAATTTGGGTAAAATGAATTTGAGCATGATTTTGTGAAATTGGATGAAAGAATATGCTTAAATGTGTTTTAATTTAAGATTGATTGGATCAATTTGATGAAATTATGTTTGGAACAAATTCCCCAAAAAGTATAGGTTGGTCAAATCTACACTATGCCCTAATGTCTTGGATTTTTTATTTTTTGATTCATTGGATTGTTAGACAGTTATGACCCATAGCGTCACTGTTTGTAAAAAGCATTGTGTTTTTGTACAAAGTTAACTATGTATTAATGAAATTGCCTTTTACCGTTTTGTAAATTTATTTACTTTAATATAAATGGTAGAAGTCCATATGATTAATATCGGATTGAGATGATATGAGACATTATCAATCCATAAAGGTTTAATCATTAAATATCCCTAGTCGTAGTATTATCGAGATTGGACATCGATAATGCCGAATAGACTAGTATTGTACTTGTGCGAGTTGTGAGGGCATAACGGCATAGTTCTCATATATTTAAGTATAGGATACTTATGCAAGTGCGATATGAGGTTGTGTTTTACCGATGGTACGGAAAACAGCTTCGCTCTGGATAGACCTCGTGGAATCCCATTGGTAGTATGTATATGTGTCTACGGGAGTCCACATCAGGGTAGATGTATTTGGTCTTAACTTGAGACTCGCATCGCTAATGCTTGCGACAATCGGTAAACTTTGGTTTTGGTCGTCCAGGGCTTTAACAGGTTCTGTGTACGCCTCTTCTAGGTTTATTGAGAATCGTAGTGCATTGGATGTGATGTCAAGATGGAAGTATCACTTCAGACATATGGAGATGATGATCACGCAGGGATTCAGAACTGGTTCTCTATAGTATTGCAACCATCGGGATAATATGACAAGGTCATGATTATCCGATTCAAATAGACTAGTTGCTTGATATCCGATATGTGCTTCGTACGGGGCAGACACTATTCCAGCCCTAGGCCTTGCACGTGACATCTGATACTGGATCACAATACAACATACTACGGTATACTACGCCTGACAAAGATCTTATATTCCAGTAAGAATATTTCTAGAGAATTGGGTAGGCATGGCGCTTTGCTAGAAGCCAATCTTGTCTCGTAAATCGGTAAAAACATAGTACTTGGTACGTACGTGTTCGGATAAACCGACGACCGGATTTACTGCCAACATATCTAGAGATCTCTTGGGTCGCTTCCCGAAGATTCACCGATGACGTATGATTCGAACTCAATTAATCTTGGATTAATTGTGGAGAGACTTTATCTTGGATATAGTACTATTTGAAGAGAGAGAAAGATTAATTTGGAATTAATCGTTAAAATAATATATTCGATATATTAAACGAAATTCGATTTCGAAGCGGAATTAAAATTAGATTTTAATTCGGGCAAACGAATTAATTTGGAGTTAATTCGTTAGCGACGTGAATAGTAATTTTGCTAGGCATAATTATTTAATTAAATTTGATTTAATTAACGTCGCGACGGAAGTTCGCTAATTCGAAATTATCGAACCCGAGCCCGGGAGTGTTTGCAGGCCCACTCGCATTTGGAATCAAGTGGGGCCCACATGTCACATCAACCATCACATCACTTGTCATTGATTTACTTTATGGTGATGGGTTTAGGTGGAAGAGTGATATACACTCCAAGTCAAAAGTGATAGACATTGACTTTATCATTTACCAACTTTGGTATATGATTTTATATTTGTTTTTGAAATAAATATAAAAGGTTTTTTGTAAATCATAATCACTTCACTTCCTTCTCTCCTCCATTGCCGTGAATAACATTATTCACAGCCCTCTCCATTTTCAATTTTTGTTGCAAAAACTTGAAGAAATTGTGTATGTTTGGAACATTAAATCACATACAAGGCTAGCACCATCAAGGGATCATACAAAGGTGTTATGGGAAACTAATTCTTGAGCTTGGAAGGATCAAACAAAGCTTGGAGCTCCACCTTCCACCTTGGCCGAATTCTTCACTGCACAAAGGAGGAATTTTGTTGCTCAACGGATCCACAAACCGATCGATGTAAGTGTGTTTCTGCCACTATTCATCTTTATTCATTCTTATTTACATGATTATATGATCTTGGGACATGTTTTAGAAACACCAACAATGGTATCAGAGCTTAATGAGCATGAAAAATATTAGGGTAAAATTTGGGGAAAATTGATTGAAGCATGATTTGATTAAATTGTTTGATTAAATATGCTTAAATGTATGTTACTTGATGTTATACATTATCAATTTCATGAAAAATAAATTGGATTAATTTTTCCCCCCATAATGGGCTTGGCCGAATACTTCCCTATTCATTGGACTTGGTATTTTGTTGTTTGTAAGATCATTGGATGACTTTAAACGGACATAAAATGACGATTTGTAATTCGATTGGATTGAAAACGAAATCGGTAAAATTTTACTACCTTGGCCAAATGTAAAGAGGCATGTTGGGGACTTGATTTTTTGTCTAAATAATGTTGGACATGTATTTGAGATAAAAGTATGATTAATAGATTAATTTGATATTTTGGAAATATTGATTTAAAGGATTAATCATAACATTACACTTTAATTAATTAAGTGATAAAATTTGGAATTTTAAAATTTGATTAATTGGGCTTAATTTTGAATTGGGCTTAAAACTATTATATTTGGGCATAATTAGCTTGGTTGGGCCAAATAGGTTTAGGCCAATTGGATTGGATCCAAGTTGGGCCTAAATCACACCATTAAGTCCAAATGTAATAAATGGGCTTTTTTGTTTAATTGGGCCTTATGGGCTTGATATTGATTTTATGGCAAATGAGGGTGATTCCTTATTGGGCTTGGTAATTGGGTTTGACTCACATTGACCAAAGCCCAAGCCTAATGAAAACAATTGAAAGCCCATCGGACTTTAATTAAACGGACATTAGATGTTAGTTGGGATTTGAGACCCGATTTGATTAGATTTGGAATCTAAGTCATTAAAGCGCATTAAAAGTGTAAATATTTAATTTGGAATTAGTATTGAATACGACTTAAATTGGATTTAGCGAGTAGTTCGATATAATTCATGAATTCGTACTTTAAGTACTTATTCTCAAACGAGTTGGACTCGCGCAAAATCAAACCGTTGTTTGAACATTGGATGATCACGTAATTAAAGACTAATTAATTGGATTAGATTGGTTGTATAACATGCCTTGAATGAATAAATGTGGATGTGTTGAATGAATAGTGTATATCGGATGGATATTAGAAGGGAAAGGGTAATTTTAGAAATTATTGTAAATTTGGAATTTATAAATTGGACCTGCGTGTCCAGCCTTGTCTCTTATTATCTCCTTGTATTCTCTTCTCACCTAATTCCTCTCATTGCAATGAGGTTTCAATAATTGTATTATGTTATTGGGTAGAAGAATAATAGTGCTATTCGGGGAGAGGAAAGTGACTGATTTGTTCTAGGAACAATATGTTTATATATCCATCCGCATATCGCTATTATTTACTTTTCGCGCCTTATGATGTTTTAGAAGCATGCTTAAGGGTGTATGATGAGACCTTAACAAAGATAATAAATTGGTTGCCAATTTACGTAAAAGAACCCTCAATATAATATTAAGCGTTTTTCCTTCCGTTGAGTGATTTTTACTCAAGATCCAAAATTGGCATTGGCTTGTTGGCCAAAGTCAAGGCCTTTGTCAATTGCGGATGTGTTTGAATCATGAAGGTTTTGTTACATATCGGTGTCTTGCCCAAGTTGTGATTTGTTGGCCAAAGTCAAGATCACTTCTTGTCCATCGACATTGATTAGGAAACTTTCCATGTCAACGGGTCCCGCTTAACTGGAATCATTAATCTTGTTGTGCCAAAGCCAAGGCTTAGTTGATTCAGAGGAAAAAGGTTAGGAAAATATGTTTGACATATTGGCATATATAAAGTATATGTGTTTTGGACTTGGATATCCACCTACTTGATCTAGGAGTTGGATTAGATCTAATTGATCTTCGAGATCTACCTAGTTAAATATCATACAACTTGTTGGCCAAAGTCAAGGCTGTGTGTTATTTAACGGGATCCTAGCCCACTAGGAAAATGGGTTTCCCGAGCACTCAACAGATGGTTAGAGGCTCTCCGAAAAATAGTGGGAGGCTAGTATTGAATTTGCAATTTCATTCAGATACTTAGCATTACGCACTTTCAAATTATTTCGTCAAAATTTATATTATTAGTTGGACTAATATAATGTTATTTTTCTATGTAACAGTTAGACTGTACCCATTATCATTGACTAGATAGTTGGACTATCGTAGTCAAGATGACTGGAAAGGGAAATGTCCGCGACATAATCATGAGGGAGAATGTTTTTAAGGGCACAAACTTTGCAGATTGGGAGATGAACCTATGGATAGTCCTTGGGGCTGAGAGGTTGCTGTATACCATAAATACACCTCTTGGGCCTAAGCCCACACCTGATCAGACACTTGAGCTGGAGCTTTGGAAGACTCACAGTGATGATTATGATACTGCTCAGTCCATTATGCTCGCTTCAATGACTCAGCATTTCCGTCGCCAAAATAGGGACTTGGATCCTTATAACATGATGGCGAGATTACAAGATCTGCATCGCTCTAACAAGAGGATGCAGAGGTATGAGTTAGTTAGGAAGCTCTTTCCCGCTCGCATGTCAGAAGGCATGTCTGTTGAGTCCCATGTGGCGCAGATGATTGCTGACATCGATGAGCTAGCTACTATGGGGATAGTCTTTGAGTCATAGATTACTATAGACATGGTCTTGCAATCTCTCCCCGATTCCTGGAGACAGTTCATCATAAACTATAATTTGATGAACACTGAAGATACTCTTGGAGAGTTATTGTCTACTCTCAAGGAAGCTGAGAATGAGCTTCTCAAAGGAAACAAGCGCGAGGCGCACTTTGCTTCAACATCTCAGAAACCGAGGGCTGGGCCCAAGGCAACTGGAGGTGTGAAGAAGAAGAAGCATAAGGGAAAGGGCAAGGCCAAATCGTCAAATGCTTCTGGGAAGCCAAATGACAAATCTCAAGATGTTTGCCTCCATTGCGGCAAGCGGGGTCACTGGAAGCGTGACTGCCGCGAGTACAAGGCACTCCAGAAGGAGACAAAGGCGGGCAAGGCACCGGCCTCAGGTATGTTTGTTATTGAAATAAACATGACTACTTCTAGTTTTAAAAATTGGATTTTTGATTCTGGTTGTGGCACTCATATATGTACTGATGTGCAAGATCTGCGGATTAGCAGGAGACTTGCTTCAGGAGAGATTGATCTGCGTGTTGGAAACAGGACACCTGTTGCTGTTTTGGCCGTGGGCACTTTTGTTTTGGAACTGCCCTCGGGGCATGTACTTGAACTAAATGACTGTTATTATGTACCTAGTTTGACTAGGAATATTATTTCTGTATCTATGTTAACCCAATGTGGGTATACTTTTGTATTTAGAAACACTGGGTGTTATTTATATAAAAATGATGTAGAAATTTGCACAGCTGTTGCGAATAATGGTCTTTATATTTTGAATATAAATCTATCTCCAACATATAATATAACAAACAAAAGGCTCAAAATGAGTAACAAAGATGAAACCTATATGTGGCATTGTCGTCTGGGACATATAAACAAGACTCGCATATCCACACTTTCGAAGAATGGGTACTTGGACGGATTTGATCCAAATTCATATGATGTCTGTGAATCTTGCTTATTAGGCAAAATGCCTAAATCACCTTTTAGCGATAAAAGTGAGCGCGCCACCGAACTGTTAGCCCCCTCGTACATAGTGACGTATGTGGGCCCATGTCTAGCCAGGCTAGAGGTGGATATGAATACTTCGTAACCTTTACGGATGATGCATCGCGTTATGGCTATGTCTATCTGATGAGACACAAGTCGGAAACTTTTAAGAGATTCAAAGAGTTTCGACACGAAGTTGAAAAACAGACAGGCAAGAGTATTAAGACATTACGGTCGGACCGTGGTGGCGAATACTTGAGCAATGAGTTTCTAGATTACCTGAAAGAATATGGTATTCTTTCACAGTGGACTCCTTCTGGAACACCGCAATTAAACGGTGTGTCCGAACGGAGAAACCGTACTTTGTTGGACATGGTAAGGTCTATGATGAGTCGCACTGAGCTACCTATTTCCTTTTGGGGATATGCATTAAACAGTGCAATTCTTATTTTGAATAAGGTTCCGCCAAAGTCTGTTCAACAGACTCCGTATGAGATATGGACAGGAAAGAAACCAGGTTTCTCAATCCTGAAGATTTGGGGATGCTGAGCATACGTCAAACGTTTGGAAGATACCAAACTTGAACCCAAATCGGATAAATGCCTTTTCATAGGGTATCTTAGGGAAACCAAAGGATATTACTTCTATCACCCACGAGAGAACAAAGTATTTGTTGCTCTACATGAGGTTTTCCTTGAGAAGGAATTCCTAAATGCAGTGATAAATGGGAGGAAAGTAGAACTCGATGAAAATCGAAGTGATACTGTTCCTGGCATCGAACCCTCAACGGAACATGAACATTCCATCCAGGATGAGACTGTACCACAATCTTCAGTTACACAAGGACCGCGTAGGTCGGAGAGAGTCAGGAAACTACCTGAGAGGTATGGATTCCTGATCTCACCTCATGTAGATATTAATCTCATTGAGGATAATGAACCGGCTACGTATGAGGAAGCGATACAAGATATCGATTCCGCTTTATGGAAAGAGGCATGAAGTCCGAAATGGATTCCATGTACATCAACCAAGTATGGACTTTGGTTGATGCACCAGAAGGCGTAAAGCCTATTGGATGCAAATGGGTCTTCAAGAAGAAGACTGGCATGAATGGCAACATACAAACGTATAAAGCTAGGCTTGTAGCGAAGGGATATCGTCAACGACATGGTGTCGATTACGATGAAACTTTCTCACATGTTGCCATGATTAAATCCATTCGGATAATGCTTGCAATTGCTGCATATTTTGATTACGAGATATGGCAGATGGACGTTAAAACCGCTTTCTTTAACGGAAACCTTTTGGAGGATATTTATATGCAACAGCCTGACGGTTTTATCGTGCCTAGACTTGCAAACAAGGTTTGTTAGTTAAATCGGTCCATCTATGGATTGAAGCAATCATCGCGGTCATGGAACCAATGTTTTGATGAAATCATAAGAGAATATGATTTCATTCAAAATGAAGATGATCCTTGTGTATACAAGAAGGTTAGTGGGAGAGCACTGACTTTTATTGTCCTTTATGCTGACGATGTATTGCTAATAGGCAATGACATTCCCATGTTAACGTCGGTAAAAGCTTGGCTTTCATTGAAATTCTCCATGAAAGATCTGGGAGAAGCAGCCTTTATTCTGGGAATAAAGATCTACCGGGATAGATCTAGAAAGCTGCTTGGACTTTCTCAGAGCACGTACATTGACAAAGTGTTGAAGAGATTCAACATGGATCAGTCCAAGAGAGGACTGTTGCCAGTGTCACATGGCGTCTATCTATCTAAGGACATGTGTCCTAAAACTCAAGATGAGAGAGACAACATGAGTCGGATACCGTTCGCCTCGGCAGTCGGATCGATCATGTATGCCATGATATGTACGCGACCTGATGTCTCCTATGCTTTGAGCATGTGTAGTCGCTATCAGGCCGATCCAGGTGAAGGTCACTGGATGGCGGTTAAGAGTATCCTTAAGTATCTTAGACGAACTAAGGATGCCTTCTTAATCTATGGAGACGGAAAACTTGAGGTATCTGGATATACTGATGCAAGTTTCCAAACCGACAAAGATGACTATAAGTCTCAATCAGGGTATATTTTTTGTTTGAATAACGGAGCAGTGAGCTGGAAATCTTCCAAGCAAGATACTGTTGTCGATTCAACAACATAAGCGGAGTACATTGCTGCAGCAGAAGCAGCAAATGAGGCAGTTTGGATCCGAAAATTCCTAATTGGATTAGGAGTAGTTCCGTTAGCAGCTGAGCCCGTTCCATTGCATTGTGACAATAACGGGGCTATAGCGCAGGCTAAGGAACCACGGTCTCATCAACGATCCAAACACGTTCTTCGACTTTTTCATCTGATTCGTGAGATTATACATCGTGGCGATGTGAAGGTCGAGAAGGTCGCATCAGATGACAACATGGCAGATCCGCTGACGAAAGCTATTCCTCAGCATAAGTTTGAAAGACATGTACATAGTTCAGGTATTAGATGCTTGAGTGACTGGCTATAGGGCCAAGTGGGAGATTGTTAGACAGTTATGACCCATAGCGTCACTGTTTGTAAAAAGCATTGTGTTTTTGTACAAAGTTAACTATGTATTAATGAAATTGCCTTTTACCGTTTTGTAAATTTATTGACTTTAATATAAATGGTAGAAGTCCATATGATTAATATCGGATTGAGATGATATGAGACAGTATCAATCCATAAAGGTTTAATCATTAAATATCTCTAGTTGTAGTATTATCGAGATTGGACATCGATAATGCGGAATAGACTAGTATTGCACTTGTGCGAGTTGTGAGGGCATAACGGCATAGTTCTCATATATTTAAGTATATGATACTTATGCAAGTGCGATATGAGGTTGTGTTTTACCGATGGTACGGAAAACAGCTTCGCTCTGGATAGACCCCGTGGAATCCCATTGGTAATATGTATATGTGTCTGTGGGAGTCCACATCAGGGTAGATGTACGGAAAACAGCTTCGCTCTGAATTTGATTTGGACAAAATAATCCCCTTGGCCGAGACACTTGAAGCATGTAATTGAGTTTGATTTTTGTTAAATTATGTTGGACATTAATTGGACTAATTGGTATTTTGGAAATATTGAATTAAGTTAATTGATCATGTTATACACTTTAGGATTAATTGGATTATGAAATTGGACTTTATGATTTAATTAATTGGGCTTGAATTGGATTTGGGCTTGTATTGTTGTTAATGGGCTTATTGGGCTTGGTTGCACCAAGTTAGGTTTAGGCCAAATGGATTGGATCCAATTGGGCCCAAAACCGCCTCCATAAAGCCCAAATGCGACTTAATGAACCTTTAAAGTTTAATTGGGCCTAATGGGCCAAAATTGATTTATGGGGTAATTCCCGGAATGGACTTTGGTTATTCGGTTTGACCCGAGTTGACCAAAAGTCCACGCCTTAAGAAATTAATTAAAAGCCTATTGAACTTTAATTGAATTGACGTTGGACGTTAATCGGGCTTTGAGACCTGTAACGATTAAATTTGGAATTTAAGTCATAAAAGGTTCATTATATAAAGTGTAATATTTAATTTGGAATTAAATAGTGAATTAGAATTGAGTGCATATTAAATTGGATTTAATGATGTAGTTTAATTTAATTCGAGAATTCGTACTTTGAGTACTTATTCGCAAAACGAGTTTGACTCGGACAAAATCAAATCGTTGTTTGAACATTGGATGATCACTAATTATCAGATTAATTAATTTGATTAGATTGATTGATAACATGCTGTGTGAATACGTGGTTGCAATGCATGAATAATGTATATCGGATGGATATTAGTTGGGTGGGGTAATTTTAGAAATTATTGTAATAAATTTGATTTATTAATTTGACCTGCGTGTCCAACCTTATCACCTTCATATTCTTTGTATTCTCTTCTCACCTATTCCCCTCAATGTAAATGAGGTTTCTTTAGAAGTGTAGTGTAACGGGTATAAGTAAATACATATGCTAGCGGGAGAGAGAAAGGGAGAGATTTGATCTAGGATCAATGTGTAAAGTATCCATCCGCATATCATTTTTATTTTATTCATATGCGCTTTATTATGTGTTTAGAATGCATGTTTAAGGGTGTATGATGATGCGACCTTAACAAAGATAATAAATTGGTTTCCAATTTGCACGCGAAAAACCCTCGCAATATATTAAGCGTCTTTCCTTACATTGACTGATTCTTACTCAAGATCTAAGACGGTATTGGTTTGTTGGCCAAAGTCAAGGCCTTTGTATGTCGAAGATGTGTTTGAATCACGAAGGCTTTGTTCCATATCAGTGTCTTGTCCAAGTTGTGGTTTGTTGGCCAAAGTCAAGACCACTTCTTGTCCATCGACATTGATTACGAAACTTTCCATGGTCAATGGGTCACGCTTAACTGGAATCATTAAGCTTGTTGTGCCGAAGCCAATGCTTAGTTGATTCAGAGGAAAAAGGTTAGGTAATACATTGGATGTATTGGCATATATAAGATATATGTTTCGGACTTGGATGTCCCCCTACCGGATCTAGGAATTGGATTGGATCCAATTGATCTTAGAGATCTACCTAGTTAATTATTATACAATTTGTTGGCCAAAGTCAAGATTGTGTGATATTTAACGGGATCCTAGCCCACTAGGAAACACGGTTTCCCGAGTACTGGATAGAGGGTTAGAGGCTCGCCGAAAATAGTGGGAGGCAGGAATTGAATTTGCAATATTCGTTTAATTACTTGCCATACGCGCTCAAACAAATATCATTCGTCAAATAATTAAATGTTAGTTGGACTAATAATTAAATCGTTGTTTTAATAAATAGTTGGACTATATTCAAACTATTCATTTATAGTTGATTTTATAATTGGATTATAGTAATCAATATAATTGATTTTAATCTATTAAACTATAGTTGATTAAATAGTTGGACTATTGTAATCATTATAATAAATAGTACCAAAATCGTTGATTAAATAGTTGGACTATTGAGATCAAGATAAAATTGAAAGATTGACGTTTAATACATAATCCTAGGGAAAATGTATTTAAATGTTTTAATTTTTAAATTGGGAATAAATTTCAGAACGGTCCTGGATAAATAATAAGTTACTTTTTTTGATAAAATAACATATTATGCCTAAAGCCCAGAGTTAAGCAAACAGTCGAGCATAATCTTTAGAAAATTTATGTGATGATAACTTTAGTGCTTAATCCATTAAGCTTGTCGCAGTAGACTCCTTAATTTCTGAATCAGAACTAAGGATTAGATCCTTAAAGTATGATAATGAAATTAAAGGATCTTCATAAATCTATGTTTAGATTTTAGAAGTACTAAATTGCAATAAATAACTCTTGGAGAGTTAATGACTATTCTCAAGGAGACAAAGTCAAAGTTTGCAATTAGGCAAGTTGTGCAAGGCGCACCTTACTTCGATATTCTACATGGCCAAGGCTTGGCCAAAGACTACTGGAATGTTGAAAAGGGCAAAGGCAAAATCATTATAATCTTCTGGGAAGATAAAGGACATATCCCAAAATGTCTGCTTAAATTGTGGCAAGTTGAGATTAATCTGCGAATTGAAAACGGGACGAAAGTCGATGTTTTAAGCGTAGATACCTAAGTTTGGGAACTACCCTCGGGTGTGTACCTAAATTAGGAAACTGTTATAATGTAACTAGTTTGACTAGATACATTATCTCTATATCAGTGTTTAACCCGCTGCGGGTGAACCTTTATATTCTAGAACACTAAAGTGTTTCATTATATAAAGATGATATTGAGATGTACATATTAGATGTGAATAACAGTATTTATATTTTGAATATAAATAAATCTCAAACATATAGCCTGACAAACAAATAGCTCAAACTGATTTGATTAGAAGAAACCTATTGTGGCATTAATGTCTGGGACACAACTGAAACAAGAATCATATATCCACACTTTTGAAGAGTGGGTATTCGGACTGATTTGATTCCAATCAAATAAAGTCTGCGAATCTAGTTTATTGGGCAAAATGCCTAAGACACTATTTACTTGGTAAAAGTGTAAATGCCACCGACCTGTTAGCCCTAGTTCATAGTGAAGCAAGTGGGCCCATGTCTAGCTAGGCTAGATGTGGATATGAATATTTCGTGACCTATACTGATGTTGCATCACGTTATGGTTATATGTTTCTTCTAGAACACAAATCGGAAACTTTTAAAGTTTCGACACAAAATAGACAAACAGATCGGCTAAAGTATTAAAACGTCACGGTAAGACTGTAATGGAAAATACTTAAGCAATAAGTTTCTAATATACTTTAAAGAGTATAGTATTCTTTCATATGAGGACTCCTCACTGAACACGTCAATTTGACGGTGTGTCCGAAATGAGTAACCGAATTTTGTTAGACATGATAAGGTTAATCATGAGTCGCTCTGAGCTACCTTTTCCTTCAACGGATAAGCATTAATAGTGCAGAACTTATTTAGAATAAGGTTCCATTAAAATCTGTTTGACATATTTCATATTAGATATGAACGGGAAAGAAACCGGGTTTCTCATTCCTGATAATTTGAGTATGCTAGACATAAGTTTGGATGATACCAAACTATAACCCAAATTGGATAAGTGTCAATTGTAGGTTATCTTAGGGATACCATAAGTATAGTACTTATACATCTCACCAGAGAACAATGTAATTGTTGCTCGCTTCCCAAAGATTCACCGATGACGTATGACTCTCACTTTAATTAATCTGGGATTAATTAGAAGAGAGAGAGAATTAATTTGGGATTAATTTCGGAGATATTTTATCTAGGATAAAATATCAATTAAAGAGAGATAATGATTAATTTGGAATTAATCGGTAAATTAATATATTCGATATATTAAACGAAATTGGATTTCGACGCGGAATTAAAATTGGATTTTAATTCGGGCGAACGAGTTAATTTAGAATTAATTCGTTAGCGACGTGAATAGTAATTATACTTGGCATGATTATTTAATTAAATTAGATTTAATTACGACGCAACGGAAAATTCGTTAA
Source organism: Zanthoxylum bungeanum (assembly GCA_019454045.1). Classification (NCBI taxonomy): domain Eukaryota; kingdom Viridiplantae; phylum Streptophyta; class Magnoliopsida; order Sapindales; family Rutaceae; genus Zanthoxylum; species Zanthoxylum bungeanum. Next base: position 49,857 of record SKCR01011666.1, on the reverse strand, counting down.
GTCGGAATTAACGAACCTGAGCCCGAGAGTATTTACGAGCGCATTCACATTTCGGATTCGAATGAGGCACGCAAGTCACATCAAGTGTCAAATCATTTGTCACATCAAGCGTCAAATAACTTGTCACTTTGAGTGATGTGACTTGACAACTTGTCACTTTATTAAAGTAAAGTGAATAGTGATGGATGTTTATGTTAGAGTGTGGAACACTCAAGGTTGTTGGATTAAGTTTGTTTGACTTTTTGAAAGCCAAATATTTGGTAAAACATTTACTTTATTTTTGGAAAATATATAAGTAAATGTAATACATTTTTCCATTAACCTAACACACAAAAATTCTCTCTTTCCTCTCCATCTTGTTCACGCCCAAGGGGCTGAAAAATGTTTCTGGTTCAGCTACTGTTTTGCATGAAATACAGAAGGAAATGTGATGATTTTGTTGCAAAATCTTGGTGCTAGTACACATACGGAGACATACGAATGTGATAGGGAAACCCACCCACGAGCCGGGAATCGTTTGACGAAGATTGGAGCTCTATTTCTTGACTCAAAATCTAAAAATGGTGAGCCCAAAATCTGCACTGCAGTGGCCGAATTTGGAGGGCAGAATTTCATTTTGTTCATCACCACATCGACTCAACCGATCATTGTGAGTATTCCGCACCTCCGTTGATTGTAATCACATTTATTTTCATGCTTATAATCGATCTTAGGACCTTAATAGAAACCAACAAGAAGTAATACTTGTGCTAGCGGGAGAAAGGAAAGTGAGAGATTTGATCTAGGATCAATGTGTTAAGTATCCATCCGCATATCATTATTATTTTATTTACGCGCCTTATTATATGTTTAGAATGCATGTTTAAGGGTGTATGATGATGAGACCTTAACAAAGATAATAAATTGGTTGCTAATTTGAACGCGAAAAACCCTCGCAAAATATTAAGCGTTTTTCCTTCCATTGAGTGATTCTTACTCAAGATCCAAGACTGACATTGGTTTGTTGGCCAAAGTCAAGACCTTTTTCCGTCGAGGATGTGTTTGAATCATGAGAGCTTTGTTCCATATTGGTGTCTTGTCCAAGTCGTGATTTTTTGGCCAAAGTCAATATCACTTCTTGTTCATCGACATTTATTACGAAGCTTTCCATGGTCAATGGGTTCCGCTTAACTTAGATCATTAAGTTTGTTGTGCCAAAGCCAAGGCTTAATTGATTCAGAGGAAACATGTTAGGAAATATATTGGATATATTGACATATATAAGATATATGTTTCGGACTTGGATGTCCACCTACTGGATCTAGGAATTGGATAAGATCCAATTGATCTTAGAGATCTACCTAGCTAAGTATCATACAATTTGTTGGCCAAAGTCAAGATTTTGTGTTATTTAACAGGATCCTAGCCTACTAGGAAACACCTAGAATGAACCTCCAAAACCCTTTAAACTCTTCAACAACTTATGTTTAAACCATTTTCATTAGAACAATATGTTATTTTGTTTATTTTTTATTACGATCTTATATAAGAAATATAGAGAATCTAATATTTGTTGGTATATTTGTGTCATTAAACAGAAAACAAATATGTTTTAACCAATCAAATCCATAAACTAATAGTGGATCTACACCAACATGCATAAACCCTAAACTTTGAGAACATGAAAAACCTGATAAAAATGATGAAACTTGCAGTCCAAGTCGAGATAAATCCATGTCCTTAAGAACTTATTAGCCTCGTCTCGGTGCTCTACGGATTCTGTGGCTAACGTTCTCGCAGGATAACTTGGATTCCTCTTCTCCAATGGGCACTCCTTAAGAAGATCGTGAACTAAGAAATGGTGGGCAACTCTCTCAGATAAAAAATGAAATGATGAGACTCAAGTTTGTTTTTCCTATGTGGACACCTAGAATGAACCTCCAAAACCCTTTAAATAGTCATGGAATGGTGCCTTTAGGGCACTCTTTGATTTGGGATGTAACCCTCCTAAGGGAAATACCCCTTCCATGCACCATTTGGAGCCCAAAGCGTGTTCTTCTAAATTGGAGGACATGTCCCCTTGGGTACCATCCAAAGGACATGTCCCTCATCCATCCAAACACAATAATTTAGAGAATTTACTACAATCCCCCATAATTCTCTAAATATACATGCAGAAACTTGAGAGAGTTTCCGTGAACTGGAGCTGCATCGAAATAGGTAGCTTTTGCCTTGAACCTTTCATAGTGAATGACAATTGGATTTACTAGGCAAACCAGTGACTCATAGTCTTGAACTGTTCTGTCGTTTGTGTAAACCAAGACAATTGCCAACACACAGCTTTACTTCAACCATTTCCTGTTCTACGGTTGTGTTCATTTCAGCCCTGAACAGCGGTCCTGGATTCATCAAGCACTTTAGGGAAATCAGCCTGTAAAATCCCATGAAAGCGGCCTCACTTCTTACTTGAAATAGGTGATCTACTATGAAGAGGTAATCTGCTTTTACCCCCATTAGGATTCATCTCTTAATATAGTGATCATTAAAAGCCTCAGTTTATCCTAACCTTGATAGACAGCACTTGGCATCATTATTAGAATGGAAAAGAGTATAAAGCTCTTCAGTGCTTGTTTTGAATTGCACAAAATTTCAGTTGTCCCTTTTGAACCTAGATTTTGGGATCTCTAATCAGCTAGGTTGGGTTTCCACAGTGACAATTCTTAGTTTATAGGCTTCAAGCTCATTCCCCTCGATAACTTTTCAACTTGCTCTCGAGGTAAACCTTTAGTTAGTGGATCCGTTAGGTTTTCCTTCAACTCAACATAATCGATCGATATTATGCCACTTAAGAGTAGTTGACGTAGGGTATTATGTCTCTAACGGATGTGTTGAACCATTACACGTTGTATTTTGGGCTCTCCCAATAGCCGATTGGCTATCACAATGTATGCTAATCACTGGCACCGGTTTAGGCTAACTAGGAATATCCTCCAGGAAGTTTCTAAGCCATTCTGCTTCTTCCGTTGTTTTGTCTAACGCTATGAACTCTGATTCCATAGTAGACCGGGCAATACTTATTTACCTTGAGGATTTCCATGACGCAGCTGCATTACCAAGTGTGAAAATAAATCCACTTGTAGATTTGGAATCTACTGTATCAGATATCCAGTTGGCATCTCCGTATCACTCTAGAACAGCACGATATCTCTCCTAATGTAGCCCATATTTTGAAGTTTCTCTCAGATGCCTCAAAACTCTTACTATGGCTTTCCAGTTGTTATGTCCTGGATTACCCGTATATCTGCTAAGCCTGTTCACAGCTTGAGTGATATCAGGTCATGTGCAACTGGTGAGATACATCAGACTTCCGATGATTCTCGAGTACTCTAATTATGATATGCTTGAGCCAGTATTCTTTGATATATGAAGAGTTAGGTTAGCTACTCCTAAATCTTTCATATCAAATTTATTGTATAACACTTTCTTAGTAGACTGAATCATTTCATGATTACTACCAATTATCAGCATATCGTCTACATAAAGACACACAATGACATATCTTGTTTGAGTTGATTTGGTGTGCATACACTTATCACACTCATTGGTTTTAAACCCACTTGACAACATCTCTTTGTCAAATTTCTCATGTCATTGTTTAGGTGTTTGTTTCAATCCGTACAAGGATTTTACAAGTTTGCACACCTTCTGTTCTTGTCCAGAAACATTAAACCCTGCTGGTTGTTCCATGTAAATCTCTTCATCCAATTCACCATTCAAGAATGCCATCTTTATATCCATTTGATGTATTTCAAGACCAAATATAGTTGCTATAGCTATGAGCATTCTTATTGATGTGATACGAGTCACTGGTGAATATGAGTTAAAGTAATCAAGGCCTTTTTTTTGTCTATAACCTTTTATGAAAAGCCTTGCCTTATACTTAGCTATTGATCCATTCGGTTTCATCTTCTGTTTGATTATCCATTGTAGCCCAGTGGCTTACAACATGGAGGAAGATCAACCAACTCGCAAGTATGGTTTTGTAGGATTGAATCAAACACTGTTGATAGTCTCTTTCCATAAAGGTGCTTCTGGAGAAGACATCGCTTCTTTAAAACTTTGAGGCTTATTTCCTAATAAGTATTTCAGAAAATCGGGACAAAACGAATTAGACGTTCTAGCTCTTTTACTACATTTAGGTTAGATTGTCTCAATATTTCCACGTTGATCTGACTCTTGGTCAACCTGATCAATGTCCTTGACAGTATCAATAGTTCTTTTGAGAGACTCTCTTCTTTGTATGTTCTTACAAGGAAATGTCTCTTCAAAATGTCGTATTCCTTGACTCAATTATCACCTTCGGATTGATGTCAGAAATTCAGACTTATGTACCAAGAATCGATACGCAGTACTATTGCGATGAATATACAATCAACAGCTTTGGGTCTTATTCTAACCTTCTCAGGTTTAAGAACCATTACTTTGGCAAGACACCCCCACACTTTTAGGTATTTGTATGAAGGTACATAACCTTTCCACAACTTATATGGTGTCTTGTCCAATTTTCTGTAAGGTATCTTGTTCAGAACGTAGTTGGCGGAAAACAAGGCTTCCCCCTACAAGTTCTCGAGTAAACAAGAACTTATCAACATGGCGTTCATCATTTCCTTCAATATTCGGTTTTGCACTCAGCAATCCTGTTTTATTGAGGAGAATAATGAGCAGTGGTTTCGTGAATAATTCCATGCACGAAATAATATTCACCGAATGGTGACACATATTCACCACCTCTATCACTACTGATTCTTTTGATTTTCTTACCAAGTTGATTTTCAACTTCTTTCTTATAGTGTATAAAGCTCTCAATAGCTTCATCTTGGCTCCTCAGCATATACACATAACAGAATTTTATGCTATCATCGATAAAAGTGACAAAGTACTTTTTACCGCCTCTTGCTTGCACAATATTCATATCACACACTTCAGTGTGTACAAGTTCTAAGGGTTCAGAACTTCATTCTATGATGTTCTATGTATTTTTACTTCAACACATGGCTCACACTTATGTTTGCTATCAGTGCAAATTTAAGTATAAGGTCCATGTTAATGAATATATACATCGTATCATAATTAACATGTCCTAACCTCTCATGCCATACATTTTGTGACTCAATAATATAAGTAGAAGTTGTAGCTTTATCATCAGCACTGTGTCGATGAATTTGAAAAGGCACTCAGTGAGGTATACTTTTCCTACATAGACATCATTTTTAGTCAATACAAACTTGTCATAAACAAATACAAGCTTAAAGCCATTCTTGCTAAGGAAAGAACCCAAGACCAAGTTCTTCCGAATATCTGGAACATGCAAAATATTCTTCAATGTAAGCTTCGTTCCAGATGTCATCTTCAGAACCACTGTGCCTTGTCCAACCACTCTAAAGGTAGACCAGTTTCCCATAGTCAGATGATCGCCACCATCGACCTTCTAATATGAGAAAAGCATATTACTATCAGCACAGATATGACGAGTAGCCCCAGTGTCTACCCACCATTCTCTCAGATTCTCAATTAAGTTGGCTTCATTTACCACTGGTGAGAGGTTCATTTCTGAAATCTCATCAATTAACTGCTCATTTTTAGCGACATAGGCCTCATTTTTCTTGCCTTTGTCTTGGGACTTTTTGTTTCTACAGTCCTTTGTTATATGACCACTCTTTCCACAGTTGTAGCACTTCCCATTGAACTTCTTGTTCGGTTGGGAAGAATCAGCTCCTCTATTTTTTCTCTTCTTGCTACTCTTTCCATCATCAACGATGTTGGCCTTAGACTCTATAGTCTTGTAGCTGGCCTTTTCGGACTTTCTATTGTTCTCTTCGATCCTCAATCGAACTCCAAGGTCTTCAAGGCTCATCTATTTCTTTTGTGTTTCAGATAGCTCCTGAAGTCCTTCCGTGATAGAGGCAACTTGTCAATTATAGTGGCAACTTGAAAAATCTCACAGAGTTTCATTTCTCATCCAGTATTTCATGAATGATCAGTTCACCCAACTGAGACATTACTGTTCTTGAATCTACCATCTTGTAGTCCAGAAACCTACCCAAGATAAATTTCTTTTGACCGGTATCCTCGATTTTGTATTTCTTCTCGAGAGATTCCCAGAGAATCTTCGCAGAAAACATGCCTTGGTACACATTGTACAAGTCAAGTCTACCCAAAAGGTAGTTCTTGCACAAGAAGTCTCCAAACAATCATGTTTGTTCTCGCAGTTCCTTGGTTGTTTCTGATTCACTCTACACAAGACCCGGAGGATCTTTAAGGAAATTAACCAACTGGAGAGTTGTTAGGTAGAACAGCATTTCGCTCTGCCACTGTTTAAAATTTGCCCCACCAAACTTTTCCAGTTTTTCTCCATGAGATACTGGTACTATGATGTTTCCGCTTGGAAAAATCATCAGGGGTCAATAAGTCTACAAAAGAAAAATTATACAACGATCAACAAATGATCTTATATAAATGATATACCAAGTATCCACTCGTTGTTCTATTAGACAATAGTACCAATAAACACAAGTCCTTGAATTTCCGACTAAGGTTTCTTATGATAAGTAAATAAAGGAATATTCTCATAAGACGATGGGGGTCCGGAGTAACCACTTAAATCTCTGACCACTTAGGCTCTTATCACCTTGTTCATAGAATTTCCTTTAAATACTTCCTCAATAGAATCTCTTAGCAATTTAATACTCAATATTTCACTTTTAAAATTCACAATATAATATTCGATATGTGTAGATATATATATATATATATATATATATATATATATATATATATATATATATATATATATTATATATATATATATATATCTATATATATATATATATATATATATATATAAGTGTCAATCAAGATTGGATGAAATTACTTGTGTATGATCACACTTTAAATTCTCAACCAATTATGCAACACACAATTAAGTTTCAACTTTATCACTAAGTGTATGCTTGTGATAATTGAACACTCTAATAATAACTTAAATCTATATTACCAAGATTAATGTGATTCAGTATATGATTTACTAAGTTAATATTAAATTAATCTAAGTCTTTACAGTTTATAACAATTCCGGGACAGATTCGTTAGTGTCGCGTTCGTATCTACATTCGAACGAGACTGTCCAGAGTGTGTACGTTCGTGTTGCGTTCGAGAACTCGTTCGAATGAAGTGTTCCAGAACGCGTTCGAATGAAATAATTCCAGAGAGTTTGCGTTCAGGACGCATTCGAACGAACTAAGTCAGAAGGTTTGTGTTCGATTTGCGTTTGAAGACGCGTTCGAACATTCTTAGGCAAAAGGCTTGCGTTAGAGATGCGTTTGAAGACGTGTTCGCATCTTACAAAATTTCAGATTTTAGCCTTTGCGTTCGTCGGGCGTTCACAAACTTTATTTTTCCAGAAATTTTTCTTATCTAAGCATGTGAATTACTATCTAACAACACTGAATGATAAGTTATTAAGATTGTTGATATATTTATGTCATTAAACAGAAAACAAACATGCTTTAGCTAATCAAATCCATAAACTAAAAGTGGATCTACACCAACATGCATAAACCCTAAACTTTGAGAACATGAAAAACCTGATAAAAATGACGAATCTTGCAGTCCAAGTCTAGATAAATCTCTGTCCTTAACAACTTATTAGCCCCATCTCGGTGCTCTACGGGTTATGTGGCTAACGTTCTCCTAGGATAACTTGGATTCCTCTTCTCCAAATGGCACTTCTTAATAAGATCTTGAACTAAGAAATGCTGCGCAACTCTCTCAGATAAAAAACGAAATGATGAGACTCAAGTGTGTTTTTCCTATGTGGATACCTAGAATGAACCTCCAAAACCGTTTAAATAGACATGGAAGGGTGCCTTAAGGGCACCATTTGGTTTGCGGTGTAACCCTCCTAAGGGTTATACCTCTTACCTGCACTATTTGGAGCCCAATGAGTGTTTTTCTAAATTGGAGTACATCTCTCTTTGGGTATCATCCAAAAGACATGTCACTCCTCCATCCAAACACAATAATTTAGAGAATTTACTACAATATTTCAAATTTAAGAGCTAAAAAGTTGAAACCTTAGAAATTAAAACCCTAACAAAATTAAAACATTTAACCCCGCCTCTTTACATTGGCTATCCCCAAAACAACAACAACATCATCTCATCAGTTCCAACAACATCATTTAATCCCGCCACTTTCTAAATCGCAGCATCTCATTACTCCCAAATTTTCGAAGGCCACAATTCAGCCACATCTCATCTCTTCCAAAAGCTCCAAATCGCAGCATCTCCTCTAAACCCTTCATCATAGATTTATTTGGTGATCTCTACGATGCTTTGGTTCGGTGATCCTGCGTTGGGAAAATCACAATATATTGTGTTACCTTTTGCGGAAACTTGTGAGACAGCACAATTGGGTGGATGCAGCAGTGTGCTCACTGTGTTGTTGAAAAGGACGAGCAAGGAGAAATGTCCTATGGCTAATCCGCTCAAGTATACTAATGAAATTTAATGCTAATTCTTTTGACCGTTTGCTTTTATTTAATATATATATATATATATATCATTATTGTACTTTATTGTTGATTTCAATTTGAGAATTATGCATTCGGAGGGTTACATTAAATGGACTGATTAAAATTTATAGGTAGATAATTCTATATGTGAAAGCTGCAAATATGAGAGATTTCCCTGAATTTGTTCTGATTAAAGTACTCTTGTCTTATCAGTAAAACATTAGTTAATTATTAGATTCTTGATATTTAAGGTTTATCGTTGAGTCATTTCAAATCAAACATTTTATTGTCCTATTATCTATGCACATAACTAATTTCTTAATAAAATAAATTTTTACAGTGCCATTATAGTGCATGAACCACTTATTAGGGTTGTGAGCTTGCTATTGGTGATTTTGTAGCCTAATGATCCAAGAAAATAGGGTAAAGGGTTATTGGTAGGAAATATTGGCAGAACTACTTCCAACCAGCGTATAACATTCTTTAGCTCAAGAATTTAATTATCATGTGGTGCAAAAAGCTTTCTTGAAAAACAATGCTTGTTTACTTTGATGTCATTTCCCATTTGCTCAAAATGACTATTGGACCGTCAATAGATTTTGATGGTTAAATGCTTTGGTATTTTTAGGTTTGATGTTATATGTGTGCTCTTATGATTAATGAAGAAATTTAGTGAAGTGGGTACATGGCATTCCGCAACTCTTCATAATTTGGGTTATTATTCAATTTTCTAAAGTATATATTAGCATTTTGAGTTTTTTTTGCCAATTTTACTTTGCGATTTCTGGTTTGAATTAAGGGTTGATAGTAATTTTATTTCCACTTAGTTTACTAACTGGTAAGTGGGATTTTTTATGAGATTTCTTTAATCTCATTACCTGTTGTTTGAAAACTAAGAGAAAGGCAGCTGAAGCTCTTATAAAGCTCAAATAGGAAAAGTGGGAAATTTTTTTAATCGATTTTGCCTAAAGAATGAATAAAATGATGAGTTCTATTTACTACAATATACATAATGTTCTTGAAAGATAAAATATCAGTAAATTATTATGCTATCATTGCTGAAATTCATACCCTTACAGAGAGACCTTAGCTAGAGAGACCTGAAGCATATGTGACTCTACATTTGTTATCTGTGAATCTCTTCTTGTACTGATGAGATTTCTTTAATCTCATTACTTGTTGTCATATTTTACTTTTTCAGGTACATATATAGTCCTTTTTGAGGTACATATGTAATAACGTTTTTGATTGATCCTCAGTTCTTATGATGTAAAAAGTTTCATAACCCCACCGTCTTTATAATGCTATTTAGTGGCAGGTTCCGTTCTTATTAAATGATTTGTAATTCCATCATATTTTCTTAGTATACAGCTCACTGTCTGGTCCTAAGAAAATTGCAGGAAAGTAGATTTCCACCAAAAAATATTTACCACATCACTGAAATTGAGTGAAAAATACGTATTCTCTGTTCTGTGTTGATCAACTATTAAATTTTATTATGCATTTGGGTAAGAAATTTGGAAGAGTTCAGTAATAATGGTGATTGAATATTATGTTATCTAGAAGTAGAAAGCCAAGCTAATTGATGTTCCTATTTCACATTATGTCTTGTGTAAGGTATGTAAGTTCTGTTTCATCTTTAACTCTGTAGTTTGTCTACAATGTGGGTGATGCTCGTACTAATATGTTTGTATCTATTTACAGGATGTATGGACTGAATTAGGTCGTTATTAATTTCACATTTTCCGATGAGAGCTTATGATTATGGCGTTGCCCAATGTCATTGGTTTAAGTTTTTTGGAAAATTTCGCAGTGAAGCTCAGACCAAGTTTTTAGGAAGATGGTTATGTTGTAGTTGGTAAAACTTCTATTATAGGATGTTTGGATTTTTGATAGATTTCCAATTATTGTTTGTGTTAGAATATATTTGATATTATGTTTGAGTCGGTCTTGTGTTATGTAAATTTGATGATGTTTAGATTAACGATAAATGTGTAATGTTTATGATTTTATAAATTAATGAGAATTATATAAATTTTTAAATAATATATATAAATTTTCAGAAAATAAAATGTGGGAAATTTTAATTTTAATTTTAATTACGTCTCTTATCAAATAAACATTGATAGATTTGTGACATGTAAATTTATCACACGTTGTGACAGACTTAAGACATGTATATTTTATCACATGTTGTGACATACTTATGACAGGTAAAAATCATCACTTAATGTGACGGTTTTTTTATCTGTCACATAATATGACTGCACCGACGATAATAGATAGAAAAATTATCGTAACTCCCCCCCTCCCCCCCCGGATGATAGTTTTTAACAAAAAAGGTATGTCATTTTTCACGTAGTGATAGAAATTAAAAACACAAAAAAAAAAAAAAAAAAATCTTGTTGGATATCAATGTTGATTTGTAATAAGTTTAAATCCATTAAGTCGAGTTTAGTAATTGAAAATAAAACTCGCAATGGAATTGGTGTGGATTTAGTAATCTAATTTCTAGTGTATGAGAATTCACACTAAATCCTCTCCGCTGCCATCCCTAAGCATGAGTTATTTAATAAATGGTTGGCACAACATGACAATTGATATAATTAAAATTCAACTAGTGACACAACTATTCGATTAATAGGATTATACAATTAATTACCAAAATATAAATGGATATTCGTATTGTATTGATACGTTAATACATTTGAAAATGCGGATGCTGCATTTTTTTAATGAAAATTTTCATTACTTAATATCATGTAATACAGGACTATTTAAGCTATAATACAACGGTTATGATATTCTAAAAATATAGTTAGTTAGGATAAAACCTAACAATATAAAATTTCATAGACGTGCTAGGTATTTTCTATAATTAATCAGAAGTCGGATTCACACATAAAAATTATTAAAGATGCAACAATTTATGGGACTCGTATGGTCATCCCACTTGTGTTAATCTTGGTGAATATAATGATGCATCAGTGCATTGAATATTTCTTCATCAATATGAGCAGTAGGGCTATTTTTTGTCAAAAATATTTGTTATTCTGATGCCTATCGCTATCCCAACAGAGATTGTTAGGGAAGAACATGGCCAATATCCCAGAATTTGAAGCCTTGTGCTGCTTTGCGATTCATAAAATCTACAGCAAGAAAATCCACTGTACATATACATGTAAATTAGACAAGTGTACATATATAGAGCATAAAATGCTATGGTTGAAAGATATGGTATCAAAGATCCCAAAAGAAGTGGCATATAATGAGATATTAATATAATCTGTTTATGTTAAATGATTGGTCACATTTTTGCTACATCAGTTTAATACAATAATAATTAAAAAAAAAAATTATAAATAGAATAATGATACACATACGCCTCCAAGTCACACTCATGCTTATTTTTTAAAATTTTATTTTCTTTTTAATCCTCAATATTTTAACAAATACCCAAATCATACACTTCAAGATACATGGGTGTATCTTGGGGTTTGTAATATGGGTGTATGCTTAGCATTTTTCTTCTTTCAAATGGTTTAAATATTTTTAATGGGTTAGCTTTAGAAATGGGGTTTTATGAGTTCAATAATACATTGCATATATTTATAACACCACTCTAAATAATATTATTACTCTTTCAATATCAAAATTTTTATAAAATAATAATAGTAGGAAACTCATTCCAGCCACAAAACAGCAACTTTTTGAAGAAAAAAAATTATTGATGCCAAGAGTTACATGATAGAATTATAAATTTAGAATACTCTCATGATACTCTCTTCAGATTTTTTTTAAAAATAATAATAATCTAGTGTCATGTGTCCAGCATTGAATGTATATGGCTGGGATTTTACTATTCTTATAAGCTTATTTATTAACCACCAATCACCCAAAAAAAAAAAAAAAAACTCATATTAGAATTTAGTTCTTGGCAAAATATCCGAAACATATTTTAAATGTAAGCACAATTTTTTTTTTACACTGATATTTATCTTTTGAGGTTACTGAGATTGACTTTAGTTAGATCATTTTTGCTGGTACAGCCTAAATTTCTATTCTATTATGAAATGTATTACCAGCATGCCTACTTTGAAAACCCAAATATGTGAAAATCGCCAATTATATATATATATATATTTGACCACTTTCTCCAAGTCATGTTTTCATGTAATTCCATTATCCCAACTCTAAATATTTAACAAAAAATTAAATAAACAAATAAGTCATTTAACTTGATATTTATTATTGTGAATATAAAATCTAACACAAATGTGTTGGTACTAAGATTTTGATGATGCCAATGAAACAAAAAAATCAAAGATAAAAAACTCAAGGACATAAAGACTTTGACAAAGATGATCAATTTCGATGAAGACTTTGGATAAGAATCAACATGATTTCGATGGTTTCAAAACGTCTCAGTATTTATAAATTAAGTTCAATGAGGCCAAGGAAGCCAAAAGATGATGTTGATGCGAAAATGTTAATGAAGAGCCAAAATGAGCTAGAAGATTATCAAGGGAGCAAAGATGATAAACAGTAAAAAAGATGATTAAAAAAACCTAAGAAAGAACCAAGCAAGGTAAAAATAAAGACGATGATTAAAAGCTAAAATTGATTGTAAGTGAGTTTATTCAAATATTTTAAAGCCCTTGGGAATCATACATTTTGCATCACTTGTATTTAAAATGGCTTAAAATGCTTAAGAAATCACTTGCACTAGAATGGATTTCAATGCACAAGTGTATCGGAAAATAATTTTGAAAAATCAACATACGGATGAATTAATTTTAAGATAGAAATGTGTATTTTAGGGGGTGTATTCAATTGAGATTTTAAAAAACTATTTATGCATAAATAAGTCCAGTAGATTTTAAAAGATATTTAAAGAATGTAATAACTTATATGATTTTATGAAATTCTTTTAATAAGAATTTTTTACTTATTAGATTTTAAAAGATTTATATCATACGAATTTGTAAGATTTGAAAGGACCACATATATATTTTTTACTTCTTTATAACCGAAAAAGCTAATGAAAGTTAATTGGTTGAGGCTGTGGACATTTTCATCACGATAACAGAAAATGGGATCATGTGAAATGGAACCATAAATAAAAACAAACATTCAAAATCATAAATCAATGAAAAAGATAATAAGGAAATTATATTTTTAATAAAGAAAAGCAAAAGCCAATATAATTTTCCCCGGTCTTTTATTAGCCAATTTGATGTAGCTCCATGTCCTCCGAAATAGCATTTCTCCACATATCTAAAGCTATACTAGCCCTCCATGCATTAGCATCTTCTCGTTGCTGCTCTTGCATTTGCACAATAGGTTCAAAATTATCTTCTTCATTAACAGGTAATACTAAAGATAAAGAGTCGTCTATTGGTTCAATTGGAAATTCATCATAATGACACTCTTTACGAAAAAAATTTATGTAGTGCTACACATGCTAACACAAGCTCTGCTTGTGTCTTAAATAAAAAATGGAGACGTTGACTTAAAAATTGTGAACCGTGATTTAAAATGTCAAATATCCTCTCAATCACATTCCTCAAAGACGCATGACGAAGTGTAACACCCAGTAATCTCGACGACTATTAAGTTATGGATGACATAATATATGATATAAATCATGTTCAAGTGTGTATGTATAGATGGAATTAAATTCGGACCTTCGATAAATCCTTTGTAGTTCCAATTTGAAATTTATTTTATGTTGCATTCCGTACAGTCCGTAGTATTTGAGCCCTAAATTTTTCATATGATCTCTGATCTTTATGAATTTTATATCGTCGAAATCTAAGACTGAGATCTACAACTTCCGCGTTGATTTTTTTCCCAAATTTAAATCAGAAGCAGGTCCAAAACCATGATTTTTGTGACTGCTATAGTAAATTCGAGAATGGGCTAGAATTGAGTGATGTGACCAATTTTGGACCACTCATTGCATTACAAAAATCAATTATTTGCCTATAAATAAGACATTATTCACTCATCTCTCTCAAGCCAAAAAACAAAAACGTCAGCTACTCAAGAAGGCTCTTCCAATCTTCTTCTTCCTCAAGCAAAGTTTTAAAGGAAATGGTGATGATTTTCAAGTTCCAAAATCACACAAGTAAGGTGTTTCCATACTTAGAAACACTACGAATTAGGGATTTGTTATTTTGATGATAATTTGTTGATGATCATGTACTATAAGATGATATCATATGAGTTTAATTCATTTGGGAGTGCATAACTCAAAATTAAAAGTTGGAGCCTTAGTTCAATTATACGTGGATATGTTGGGGGAGTACACGTTGTGAATTGATGATACTAGATAATGGCATGTTTTGAGTGGAATAAGCAGTGTTTGGTGAAGGTTATAGTGTGGGATTGTTAGAATTACTTTGGGCAGTGTCAATGGAAAACTAGTATTTGGCCCTGAAATCAAATTAGCATCGCGACACTGAACATGAAAATACCTTCTACCTTGGGTCCGTCATATGGAAGCCTCATGTCGGTCATGTGGAAGACTCAAGTCGGTCGTGTAGAAGACTCGGGTCGATCGTGTGGCAGACTCGAGTCGGTCGTATAAAGAACTCGGGTCGATTGTTTGGAAACCTCAGGTCAGTCGTGTGGAAGCCTCAGTTCAGTTGTGTGAAAGTCACGATGCTCAGCACCTGACATCGCAACGCAGAACATGAAATGCTCTCTGTTTCAGTCTGATCGTATTAGCGTAGCGACGTGCAAGACCTGAAATCACAACACGCAGCAAGACCATTTTCATCCCATTTTAGTTTCCATGACCATGATTAGATTCTAGCTTATATATGCTAACCATAATCGAATACAGGACGGACTAGCTTTTCCGCAGGAATCTCTTCAGTAGCATTCAAAATCATTGGCAATAGTTATCGATCTGTGAGTGGACCATTTTCTTAAATTGATTTTACTTATTTGCTTTTGAATTCAGACTTACTTTTCAGCACATAGGGCGTTAGCGGAAATAATTTACATATATTTTATATTTTAGAATGTTTTAGAAAGCTTAAGTTTAAAAGCAAGATTTTGATGATTTTTGGAGGCATTAGGGAAAAACCCACCTAATATGTAACTTATAGAATTGACGGATTCAAAACATGTACACATGTAGAGTATAACTAGAGTGACAGTGATACTTAATGTCCCTAAATCATAAATTCAAGGCTAGGGAATGGCGAGATGTAACGCCTCTAGACGTAACGTTTCCTGAATATTCACTGATTACGTATGAATCGTACTTTATTAATCTGAGATTAATTAGATGAGAGAGAAAATTAATCTGGGATTAATTATGGAGATATTTTATCTAGGATAAAATATCATTTAAAGAGAGAGAACGATTAATTTGGAATTAATTGATAAATTAATATATTCGATATATTAAACGAAATTAGATTTTCGACGCAGAATTTAAAATTAGATTTTAATTTGGGCGAACGAATTAATTTAGAATTAATTCGTTAGCGACGTGAATAATAATTATGTTAGGCATGATTATTTAATTAAATTAGATTTAATTACGACGCAACGGAAAATTCGTTAATTTGGAATTAGCGAACTCAAGTCCGAGATTGTTTGTGAGCATATTCGCATTTCGAATTCGAGTGCGGCACGCAAGTCAAATCAAGCATCAAATCTGTAACATCCTGGATTTTCAGAACCGTTCCAGAAGATTCCCGGACGGATGTTTTAGTCTCGGAGCATGATGATGATGAACAATAAGAGTTTAAGTGATGTTATATGGGTTGGAATAACAGATTATGAATTTTCGTCGCGTTGGAAAATGAGTGGGATCAAAAGTCGGTTACGCGATTTTCGTAAAACGCGTAAATTTTGAGGTTTTGGGTCACGAATAGAGCAAACGAACTCCGATCGAGCTGAATTTTAGACCATCTGACTCGTTTTTCCGAGACGAACAACTTTCATGTTGAACACTTTTCGAGAATCGCATCAGAAGGGCTCTGAAATTGCAATATTCCAGAAGATTCCAGAATATGGGCTGATTTGTTATTTTCGCGGGGACTAAAATGATATTTTCCTGTTCATTATATAAAGCCTTGAAGTTTTGAGGAATTGCGAAAATGGCATAAACCCAAATCCTTCACTCACCCGACCCCCTCCCCCCAAACTCGCCCCTTGTCGCGCCGGCCACTTCCCTGCCACCGCCGGCCGGCGCGACGGTCGGGAAAGGAGCGCCCGGCCACCCTGCGTCTTTGGGTGGCCGGCGGCGACCAGAGATCGCCGGCGAACGGCGGAAATTGGAGAAGATGCGCGCGGCTTGAATCGTCCGATCCCGGCTCGTCGCTTCGAACCATGACCCGAGCCACCTACCAAATCGAAGCCCTCGAGGAGTACTACGAGTGTGCGGGGTTGGTTTCGCCGAACAACGGCCGGTGGCTCGCGAATCGAGAGAAAAAGGTTCGGTGAATAGTAAACCCATGTCGAACGGTAACTTCGATCGGAATTTCGATTGCACCAGCACGTTCGTATGGCCGTTGGGAGTCCGAATATGGCCTCGGAATTTTGGTACGACTTTCCGTTCAAAATTTCATATTTCAAAGTGTATCGATTTGTATTCGGATATTTCCGGTAGTTTCGCAGTGTATCGAATTTGCATAAAATGAATTGGACATGTCTTTATATGTTAAAACGATAAATGTGGTAGAATCCGGGGTGAATCGGATGAGATATGATCGATCCGGTAGAATTAACGAGATTCCGGTAAAACGGCGTTTCTCGCGCAATTGAGCATTTATGATAGTAGATATAGTTATGATGTAATTATGGTATTGCGAGGGTAATTGGGTAATTTTGGATTAGTTCGGAGGGTTCGAGACCCTTCCTTAGCGTTTGCGGAAACTCTTCCGCAAGTTTTACCGCAAACGCGCAAAACGAGAATCGGAGTTATCTAGTTAGTTTAGAGCAGTGTATGAGTATGTAATAGAGTAATGAAGTTCGAATTTATAGTATTAGAAATATTTCGTGTACCCCAAGAAAGTCCGTAGTTTAGTGTGGATAAGTTGTGAGTTCCGCAAGTAGCGGTTCTGACTTATGTTGTGATTTATTTTGGCAGATAGGACCCGGATCTCGGGCATTCGTTTATCCAGGTAAGTAACTCCTGCCTTGATTACTTAAGAAGTTATCGTTGTACGAAAGTAGTACTATAATAAAGATTATATAAAATCATATGTATGAAACTAGTATATATATATAAAGATGATCGTAGAAGAAAGAAGCTAGTGAATTGGTACACAGATATAGATAAGAACAAACAATTATAAGTGGGGATATAAGTTAAAGATAAACAGAAGTATTCAGAAGTAAAGAGAAACATACGTAGGTAAAGACCAGTATATATATATATATATATAGAGCATGTGAATGAAGTCATATTCATAAATATAATTTAATAAGACTTGGGTATGGGAGATGTAGAAACTACACCTTAGGGAATGGGATTAGAGTTATAAATGAGGTAAACAGATATGAACTAGAGATATGGAGAAAGTTATAGTTTGTGCGTTATATAAGAATATTAGCAACATGAGAATATATATATATATATATATATAAAAAAGATTATGACTTGAGATTCTTGAGCATAAGTTGATAGTTAGAAAATGGCAAAGCAGTTTAAGAACCAAGATTTTGGAACTTATATACGTTTCTTCAATCGCATGTGTATGAATAGAAATTATGCAATATATTGATTGCGAGCTACCAGCAACGTAAGTTATAGAGGTAAGCTAAGTTATGATGGTTTGAATGTGTGCATGTATTGACAAATATAGACATGTATGAATGTAAGATCATTATAGATGGAATCATGACTAGAGTAGAGAGAAGCATGAGAAAAAACATATATGCATATACGTGTGTGTGTGAGTTAAGAATGTTTTTCAGATTCAAAGTGTTACAAGGCATAGTTCAAATGTTTTTAGAAGAAATGCATTTCAGAATACGCTTCTTACAATTTTAAGAGTTGAGTTAAGTTTCAAAAATGTATCAGCAGTTTTCGTTATTTGACTTTCGGGGCATGAGGTAAAACATCACCCCAGTATGTAACTTGAGACACAGCTGGAATTGACGGATTCAGAGACATATGCACATGTAGAGAGTCAGGACGACAGCTTAGGTTCGTGTACCTGAACTCTAGCGGTGGTTATGTCCAGTTGAGTCGTTTTTCTGGACATAGAGTTCTATGTTCAGTCGAGTCATTTTCCTGGGCGTAGGGCACCACCAGTTTCAGAGGCACCCAGTTGAGTCGTTTTCCTGGGTGTAGAGAGACGTCCAATTGAGTCGATTTCCTGGACGTAGAGCAGTTTTCAGATTTTTAGCTTTCAGATTTTAGATTTTATTTACAGCTTTTAGAATTTCAGTATATACTTTTCAAAAGCCAGATTTTAGCATACAGTTTTCAGAAAACATATTTTAGAGATGGTTTCCAGGAACAAGAGATTTGAAGAATGTTTTCAGCAAGTTTGATTTTAATAGAGATATTTCAGAAACAGTTTCGGAAAACGTTTTTTTTTAGAAAAAGTTTTCAAAAAGTGTCTTCTAAACCTTATAGCATGTTAAGTTGAAAATAGATTACCAGTTATGCATGTGGATTATATATGTTATTTATCATTTGGAAGTATATGTTAGCTTTAATATATATATGATGACATGTTGCATCAGTATGTATATATGGATGACTTTACATGAAACATGTTCTTATTGAAGTAATATTTTGAAGAGTACAAGTGCATGGTATTATAACCTTATTTAAATGTACAGATAGCAACGATGATTATATGAGTTGTATGCCTACTTAGAGAAAGCACATGGTGGAAATGCTAGGACCTGTTGTTACGATTACTTGTGTAGGTTTACATGATCAGTAATAACAAGTTAAGTGTCTGGCAGAAGAAGTATATTAGTTCAACCGATTTGATGATAATTCTAATAAAATAAAAGAAAGAAAGCTATAAAGATTACTTAAATTAAGTAGCAAAGAGAAGTTAAAGAGCAGAAAAGTGAGAAGTTAATAGATTAGCATGGCAAATGTACGAAGGATTTTGACATGGTATTTATTAATAATAGTTAGAAAATATGATTAAAAATGACTAAGTAGATGAAAGAATCAGTATCTAGTAATATGCTCGTAGTGGAAAATAGAAAAGGAAAGCCAAAAGATATTTTCAGATAGATAAAAGATCGATAATACAGTTTGTATTTTTGCTAATTAGATAGAAAGACTGGAAGCAAGTATATGGAAATAAGACGGGTAAGAATTATATGACTATTTAAAACTTTGATAATGTTTTAATGGTTTTAAATTCAATTCAAGTTAATACCGAGACATAACTTAGACTTAGTTGGTGTCTGTACGCTCCAGTTTTGAATGAGGTTACTTACTGAGTCATTACAACTCACTTCACATTAGTTTGTAGTTTTACAGGTGAGTAGCTTTCAAATAGAATCAGCAACTGTTCGGTGAATACTTTGAAGACGGTGGATCGCCCCAATTGCAGTCAAGGAAGTCTTTGAGTCCTGGGTCAAGTTATGGATCCTCACGACTCATCGTTTTGTATTTGTATTCGCATTGTATCTCATATATAAGAGTCTTGTAATAGCATAGTTTTCATTTGTGTTCTGGCCGAGGCCAAGTGGTTTACTTTTATTCTTTGAGTTCGGGCCTGAGGCCTTGTTGAGTATTGCATTGAAGTTGAGTTTCCGGCCTGAGGCCGAGATTGTTGTATTCTTGTTGTGTATGGATGCTGGCTACAGGCCAGGTTGCATGATGTTACGAATACATCATGCCAAAATTTCGTCAGATTCAAAGGCTTATGAAGATGGGTTTTCCTGTCTCCTGCCGGTAGCATCCCAGCCTAGGCGAGATGTTACAAAATTGCTAGTCACTTCAAGCGTCAAATCATTAGTCACTTTGAGTGATGTGAATACTTGTCATTTGATTGATAGATTGATATGAACAGTGATGTGAGTGGTTGGAGCCTTAATGGTTTGACTTTTTGGAAAGAAAAATTATATATGTTTATTTATTTTTGAAAACAAATAAGATATACACTTTTTGTATCAACTAACACTCACTCTCTCCTCTTCATCTCTTCTTTCTCTCGGCCTTGGAGGCCATTTTTCTCCTTGCAAAATCTGCTCACTGTCGTGAGCTAGGATGAAGGAAAGTGATGATTTTGTTGTAAAATCAAAGTGCTAGCACACATCCGGAGTCGTCCGTAGGTGATAGGGAAAACCCACCCGCGAGCATGGAATCAAATCATAAAGCTTGGAGTTTGATGAAGATGATCCAAAGCCGAATTCTTGGAGGAGCAAACTGCTCACTGCCGTGAATGAAGGGCTTAAAAAGTTTTTGTTGTCCACCGCATCACTCAACCGATCATTGTGAGTATTCTGTAACTTCCTTTGTTGTATTCGCACTTGGTTTCAATACTTGATTCGATCCTCGGGACTTAGAGATTTCCCAACAAAAGTTTCATGCATAAACTAACAATCTAAATACTACAAACAAATGCATCAAACTAATCCAACTATTGTGCCTCAAAGTCTTCTTCAACTTCACCCATCAGTTCCTCTCCAGCAAATATAAGTTGTTCAGGAATGGAGCTAAGGCAACAGTTACAGTATATTAAAGTATATATATGATTTTTTTTTATTTAAGCTCAGGCTTAGGCCCGAGCTCGAGCCATGCTTCTAAATCTAGGCCTCGGCTCGAGATTTCTTATCTCGTGGTGGATCGGACCGGGCCCGTATTTTTCTGCCATCTTTACTATACAGGTCTCTTTTCAACGTTCGAAAATACAACGACCATGTTTTCAGAAGCCATTTCTTAATTTCAGATTGGCATACCTATACTGTAGATCGACATACCGGCCTCGGAATAGAAATCGACTATATTTAGTTTTAAACCTATAAATTGAAGTTTGGTTTCATTTTTACAAAAGGGAACATTTTAGGAAAAATATATTTAAAGTAAAAAATCATTTTCATACATCTTTTGATTATACAAACAAGCTTTAAACACTTTCAAAAAGAGTTTTTCAAATCTTCTACATCTTACACTCTCTATATTGAAAAAAACTCATATTTCATTTCATATTCATATTAGTGAGCTTTAATACATTTTGGTTAAGATACTCACATTTAAATCTTTGTAATATTTTGTGAATACCCAAATTATGGTTGTAAAATTTTGTTATAAAAAACTTATGTGTGAAAATCCCTTGTGTTAGTGTGAATACTCAAGAGGGTGAAATTGTATAAAAGGTTTAAGAGAAGTCTTGTAAGGAAATCTCTTGTTGTAAAGGTTGGGGAACCTTAGAAGAAAACCCTAGTGAAGGTTAAGAGGAGCCTTGGATCAAAGACCTCTCGGTTATAAGTTTGTTGAAAACTTACTGAAAGCTTCAAGTATGGCTTGGAGAAGTGAACGTATGTAAAAAGTTGATCGAACCACTATAAATTACGGTTTCAAATTTCTCTATCTCTAACTCTTTTGTTTATTGCAAGTTTTATATTATATTTGCATATCACATGGTAAAACTTGTTGGTGAAATTTACATTGATAATTATTTTCGGTATTTTAATCATTGCTTATATCAATTGTGAAAGTTGTATTCTAAGATTACTTGGTAAAGCTACTAACTAAGTAATTAAAGTTGAAAAGATTTTTAATTATGTATTATTTTGTCACATATCCAATTCACCTCCCTTCTTGGGTATAGTTGTTTTTGTTTAAGTGTGTTTGTAGGCAATTTCACTCTTAAGGGTGGAATTGTTGTAAAAGATTTATGAAGCCTTGGAAGAAAATCCAAAAGGTTTGGGAGTGAGCCCGGAAAATTCTCGTTGTAAAGTGTGCAATCATTTTATATAGTGGAAAACTTCAAGCATGTTTAAGAGTAGTGTACATGAGTAAAAAGTTGGCCGAACCACTATAAATCTGGTGTCAATTTCTCTATCCGTATCTCATTTACTTATTGCAAGTTTTATATTATTCTTTCATATCCTATATTAACTTTGTGAGTATTAAAATTAATATTGTTAATCACTTTTTGGAAAATTAAAATCGATATTTTATTTATTGTTCATTGCTGAATATATTAATTGTGGAAATTAAATTTTAAGTATAATGGGTAAAGCTACTAATTAAGTAGCTTAATATTGAAAGGATTTTTAATTCCTCAATATTTTTGAAGGGCCCAATTCATCCCATTCTTAGGTATAGTTGTTACTTAATAGTGTTTGTAGGTCATTTCAAAATGTGTGTGTGTGTGTGTGTATGTATGTGTATGTGTATGTGTATGTGTATGTGTATGTGTATGTGTATATGCATGTGTATGTGTATGTAAATATATGTGTATGTATACACGTATGTATGTATATATGTATGTATGTATGTATGTATGAATGTATTTCACATGTTATAATATGAGAACACTGACAATCCAAAAAAGCAAGAAACTGGAAGCATCAATTTAATTCCACAACATCGTTTCAGTCAAAGCAAAGGCAGCCGATAAACATGTTACCATCATCTTTTTTTTTTTTAATTTTGCTCACCGAACTTGAAACTTCTTTCAAGATATGAACTACAAGTACAATGATTAAATATTAGTTGGCATGTAATTGATTTTAGGCTGCTAAAACATCCAAATCAATCAGCAGACTCCTCATTTTATATATGAATTTTCATGCAAATGACTGATTTATAGATTTTACATGCTTTCCTGGCCAACTTCATGATTTATATTGGAAAAAAAATATATTATTTTTTTTCTTTTTTGTTGGAATTTTTTTTCCCTACAATAAATTTTTACTAAAGGGTATGCAAGAAATGACCATATCAGATTATATTAAAAATGATAATATATATATATACACACACAAAATACTTTCAGCACTATATAAACAGAGTCTAGAAAATGTTTTGATGTACGTAATCTTATCCTTATTTTTTTATAAAAAGATTGTTTTCAAGATATGAACTTAGGACCAAATAGATTTGACATTGATCATGTATTAGATTCGGAAAAAATGAAATGAATATAGATTTTGAAAAAGATTAAAGGTTCCCATTCAAAGAGTTAAAGAGAGAATATTCCTAGACCCAACCTGAGTGCGTATGAGTCGATAATTGTATCAAAACTCCCATAAAGTCAAAAAAGGAACAGTTTGATGCATCAAGAGTTCAAAATTTACAACAATTAGTATATAAAATTGATACACGTGCTTGACATAATACAATTTGAAACTTAAGGAAAGCTAATGATTATACTCTTTTTAGCCAATTAAAGATTAGATGAAATCTTTGCAAAATCAAAAGGCACCAAATTAATTTCAAATTAAGCAAAGATTAAGGCATATAAATTTGACTTTGTGAATTGCATTTTCTTCTTTTGACGCCAATGGAGCCACATGATAAGCTCACATTCACCCCCTCTTCCTATTCCATTTCTCACTCAAATCTGTCCCTTTCAATTCTATTTCATAGAACCACCTTATAGATGTAATTAATATTTACTCGTTTTTATTTATTTATATATTTTTCTAAAAATTTTGACATATTTTGTTGAAAGACTATTTTTTATGTAAGATTTCAAATGTAATTGCATTTAAAAAGAATCGTGTCTTCTAGAAATACGACAGGTTCAAGAAGATCCTGTAGCAACTAAATTAAATTATAAACTGAAAAATAATATTTATATATGATTAATATTATTTTTATTTATTTTAAATTCATTAATTTTTTTTATCCAAATATTGGTTTAAATTTTTTTATTAAAGATGAGCTTATTTTCCTAACATATATTGAATTTCTTGCTTACAAAAATAAAGAATAAATCTTAAATTACCAGCCATAGAATTATAAGAATAAAATTTTATTAAAGAGGTATCTTACAAAATAAGACAACCAAACAAATACATGTTAGTTGTTGCTATATATTCTTCATATTGGACAATAGGCTTTTTAGGCTACAAAGTTAAGCCGTAGAATTTTACAAAAGAAACAACAAAACATTAAAACAAACAAAGAGGGAAAAAACTTAATTTATTACAAATTTAAAACTTGTGTGAAAAAAATATATTACATTACAGTCAAATGTTTCTCTCTAATTAAAATTAAGTAGATAAATTTTTTTTTTCTTTTTGATTTTGATTCTCTTTCATGTCTCTTTCAAAACATGAATCC
Organism: Zanthoxylum bungeanum; assembly: GCA_019454045.1. Lineage (NCBI taxonomy): Eukaryota > Viridiplantae > Streptophyta > Magnoliopsida > Sapindales > Rutaceae > Zanthoxylum > Zanthoxylum bungeanum. The sequence continues at coordinate 25,063 of SKCR01011666.1, read as the reverse complement.
ATTTCCCACATTCTCATTGGAATTTGAAGGTGCCCTTGAAGAAGAGGAATCGTTATGCATCATCCCCATTAAAAACCCGTCGGAACCTTCCGGCGGCGGCGGCCGAGGATTTCCTCCAAGTCTCTGAAAGAACCCATCTCCAGAAGCTGCATGATTATTCACGTAATTGTCCATTGAAGCCATGTACCCTTGGCTCTGGTACTGAGGCTGATTCTGTAAACGATAACCCGGGGACGAATACATAAGTGAAGCACTAGGGTTAGGGTTAGGGTTATGAATATGACGGTTGTTAAAGGCTGCTCCGAGGCCGAAATTGAAGCTTTGTGCAGGTGGGGTTGCAGCTAAAGGGGAGCTGGGACCGCCGTGAACTGCTGAACCATGGCTCGGAAGTTGGTGGTGTCAGTGTTGAGCAACGTGGTGGGGGTTCTACGTGAAGCCCTAGAGCGTTTACGTGGCTTTGATATTCTACTGCTTCACTAGGGCTAATTAAGTTTGTGCTTGAGCAAGGAGCTGAGCCATGTGGGCTTGAGAGATCGGTTGATGTGATGATCATGCCGGTGGAAGTGGAGGCACCGGTGGCGTCGGCAGAACTGGAGAGATTTTGGTGGTAGAATTTTGCCCAGTCAGTAGGACTAGACATTGTTTCACTCATAGCCTTTTTGTGAGAAGGAAGGAAAATGAGAGTAGGGTTATTGTGATATTTATGGTGGTGGCTTCATCTTAATTGGTCAAAGGAAGACTAATTATCATGACCTTATGAAAGTTCATTCTAAAGAAAAATTTTAGGTTAGCACGTTATCCAAATAATAACTCAATAATTTATCTGACACTATATTAAAATGGTAAAATGATAAAAAAAAAATATTATTAAAAAACCTATTTTCGAAAAAATTTATCTCTTAACTTTTTTTAATCATATTATCTCTTAATTTATTTCTTTTTTAATCACAAACAATAACTCAATAATGTGTGATTATGCTCGATGAGAATAAGGGACGATAATGTGACAATGTTACAAATGTGACTGAGGTAGACTCATGATTAAATGGACAATTACTCAACTGATAGTTATATTATAACTGTGGGAAAATATGACTATAACTAAGTTCTTTGGGACTTCAGTAAAATGTTATTGTGGTTGTGGTCAATGTGACTAAGGATCAACAATGTGATTGAGATAAATAATGTGACTGAACGTAAGAGATGCACTGAGGCACACATGATACAACTTTTAGTCACCTATGTGATTGGAGGTAAAATATGATTATAACAAGGAAAACCCTACCTTGAGGCCAATGTACTCTCAATATTTTTTACATTGCCCCCGTGTACTAAATTTTCTCCACCCTAACATAACTTCAAAGTAAAAAATTTGCTTAGTCCAATCCGAAAATTATTTTTAAAAAAATGAATTTATGACAATTTGTAACCTGCATTATTTTAGAAATTTAGGTAAAAGTATTTCAAAATTTGTCAGTTTTACATTTTTGTCTATTTTTTATTTGTTTAATAAATATTACAAATTTAGTATTTATTCATTTAATTTTTTGATAATTTTTTAATTTAATTAAAAATATTTATGTATACAACGAAACTAAAGAATGGGCAACTCGTTATAGGATTCGTAATCAATTATGGTATGAATTATTGTGTATCTCACCAAGTGTGCTAGGAGGAGACTTTGCAGACAACATAGATTAGAATTTGTGTTTTTATATTTTTAAGTGTATTTTTTATATCTTTATTTGTACTCTTTTTTAAATATATTTTCTCTAATATATATGAGAATATTTTTATAATACATAAGTAGTGTTGAATAAATTAAAAAAGAATCACAAAAATTAAATGAATAAATGAACACAAAATAATTAATAATAATATGAAATTTATATATTTATTAAACAAATAAAAAAGATTAGATATATAAAGAACAAAAATATAAATTTAAAAAAATAAACAAAATTAAAAAATTAAAAAAATGTAATATATATATATATATATAGTGTTAAATAAGTGTGTGTATATATATATTGGGGGAGTGGATTTTTATAAAAGAGAGTAGCAATTTCGAAATTTTAACTAGGGGAGAGAGAAGGTGTGGGGGGGGGGGGGGGGGGGGGGGGGTGGGGGGGGGGGAGTGACCGTAGTGCCCTATAATTATTCACTTGTTATAGCTGATGTCAAAATACTTCTTAACTCCGTTAACTTGCCGTTAAAATAAGGGTGGAGTGTCAATTTTTTTAGAGTGCAAGGGTGCAATGTGTAGAAAATTTAGTATAGGGGTGCAATGTAAAAAACATTGAGAGTACAAGAGCCTCAATTTGGGTTTTTTCTTATAACAAAAGTCAATGTGAAATCTATGCGACATAATAATTTAGGAGTTAGTTTTGACTTTATATAAATCCGAATTTAAGATAGATTTATTGATGAAAGTTCTAGGTATATATGGTAAGTATATGTATATTTTTATGGATTATGATTTAGAGTTCGAATGAAAAAAGATATGAATGTTTGAAAAAGATTAGTTTGAAATTTTTATTCTCTTATAAATATAAATTGAATTTTTGATATTTTTTTAATCGAAACATATCACAATAAGTTTTATTTTAAAGTTCATATTTGTAAATCAATAGTATATATATTTTTTTGATGAAATTACGTTTTAAAGTAAATATGGCAAAAAAAAAGTATTTTTTTTTCAAAACAAACCCCTACATGGTTATTAATTTTTTGAATATTTTTTGGTTAATTCCTTATCCTTTTGCTAATTTTATACTCATAGTATTAAATATAATTTTTAAGTTGGGCTTGGGTTAAATAAGAAAGCTTCCATCCTATTTAGATTTTTTTTTTATAAAAAAAATCAGTTGAATAAATAGTAATTATATTTCATATAATTTCATATCTTACCATAATACATTATTATGGTAATATTCTCCTATCATAGATATTGGAGAAAATCTTTGGTGCAACAGTGGTACCACGTCATTCATGCAACAAGCCCATCATCATTTGCCACGCGTGCTAAAAGTCAAAAAACAACTAAAAATAGGAAGAAAATTAAACATGTTATTTTTTAATTGGTTGGTGGTACCACGTCATCCATACCACTGTTGCACTAAAGATTTACTCCAAATATTGAGACTTATCATCGAATAGAATATATTTATAATAATTTATACGAAGATTTTTTATTTTATTAGACGTTCATTATTTAAAATTTGAACCAGTCATACAAAATATAATCAATATTAAGAGTCGTTTCTCTTGGGATATATAGATATTAAATATTTTTAAACCTCATTCTCGCGCCACGTGATGATTTTATATTAAAATTATGAAATTAAATCAATAAATCTATTAAATAAAATTATATTACAATAAAAATACATAATATAATTTTATATGAATTCTATTATAACAAGAAAATATATTATAATATCATATTAAAATAAAAAAACACTATTAAATTATCCACAATTAACCTAAACTCTACAATTAATATTTTTACTATTAAATTATAAAATTAAAATATCTCTACAATTAATTTTTTATTATTAAATAATAAATTATTAATATAAGAAACTTGTTACAATACAAAAACATAATTTACTATTAAGGTAAGAAACCTAAATTAATTAATTAATTGATATTTTAATTTATTTTTATTAAATTATAAAATTAAAATAAAGAAATCTATTATAATAAGAAAATATATTATAATCTCTCATTAAAATAAAAAATATATGTGACACTTAATCTCTACAATTAACATTTACAATTAAATTTTTATTATTAAAATATAAAAATAAAATATATCTGAAATTATTTTTTAAAATAAAAATCTATTAAATAAAAATACATATTATAATTTTATAAGAACTGTATTAAAATAAGAAAATATATTATATTATCATATTACAAGTAAAAAACACTATTAAATTATAAAATTAAATTAATAAATCTATTAAATAAGAACATTATTATAACAATAAAATATATTATACTATTTGATTAATTTTTGAATAATATCACAGATAATCTAACAAATAATATATATATAAACTAAACATTTTTAAGAATATATACATAATCTTTACAATAAATTTTTTTATTACATATTCTAATAAGAAGATATATTATAATCTTCAATTAAAATAATATATATATATATATATATATATATATATATATATATATATATATATACACACACACACCGTGGCACATAATCTCTATAAATAATATTTTATTATTAAATTATCAAATTAAAATAATAAATTATTACAATAAAAAAAATTATTACAATATAAAAATATAATCTCTTATTAAAATAAAAAACCTAAATAGTAGCCTCCACAAAATCCAGCCAATTTTTTGGATTTCATATTTGTTATTTTATTTTGAATTATTTCTATAAATTTTTTATTTAATGAATTTTTATTATTTAATGTGTTTTAGGATGTATACTTTGACTATTAGCTCTTGTAAAATGAATTAAAACTATTATTTGGGAATTGAGAGATAAACGAATGAAACATAAATATTACCTGTAAGTAAATAAATTGTCTCATTTAGATTATAAAATCGATAAAATCCGGAACATTTACAAATCAATACATAAATATATGTTCAACCTGCATAAAGTGCGGGCCCTGTACCATATATATAAAAGTCAAACATTTTAAACCTCATCATCGTGTCACGTGACAATTTCATATTAAAGTTATAAATTTAAATAATAAATCTATTAAACAAAAATACATATTACAATAAAAGTATATATTATATTTTATAAGAATTATATTATAATAAGAAAATATATTAGACTATTATATTAAAATAAAAAAAATACTTTTAGATTATATACAATTAACCTAATCTCTACAATTATTTTTATTATAAAATTAAAATAATAAATTATTCACATAAGAAACCTGTTACAATATAAAAATATAATCTACTATTAGCGTAAGAAATCTATCAATTTCATTATTTAATTAATATTTTAATTTATAATTATAAAATTAAAAAAAACATATAATAATCTCTCGTTAAAATAAAATAAAAAAACATATATGATACTTAATCTTCACAATTAATTTTTTTTTTATTAAATTATAAAATTAAAATATCTTTACAGTTAATTTTGTATTAAATAAAAAACCTATTATAATAACAATATATTATAATTTTATAAGAACTGTATTATAATAAGAAAACGTATTATAATATCCTATCATAATTAAAAAAACACTATTAAATTATAAAATTAAGATCAATACCAAAAATATATGCTCAACGTTAACACGTACAAAGTGCGGGCCTTATACTAGTTATGTTAAATTTATAATTCCTAACGTGGAGAAGTGATAGTTTATATTTTAATTAAAAAAAATGATAGAGAAACTAAAAATGGATTAAAATCATTCAGTAAGTGTGGGTATTCTATGGTTAAAAATAATTTTAATTACAAAATATTTGTATTTTGTGAGTGATTTTAGTTGTAATTTAATTTCCTTTTAGTTTTTATATCTCTCTTCTATTTTAATTGACAAAGTGTAAATATCCACACACTTATATTTGTAATCTGAACCAGTAGACGACTTAATTAAAAACATTAGTTTTAGAATTAAAACCATAAAGACTTGAAATATTTTAAGATATATGATAAGGTCGCCAAGCTTTTTTTTTTTTTTCTGTTTTGTTTTGTTTTAAATAGGTTACATGATTTTTCCCCCTTTGAATTGAAGCTTCAATCAAATAAAATGGATTAATAATCACAGCATGATGTGCCACGTCGGCATACGACTTGTCGTTGGTAGGTGACGTTTGTGATTTGGAGTCTTTAAATTACGTGGAGGAACCGTCTAAAGAGGGAATTCCCATGTGTCTTCCAATTAAAATACCATTTTAACCATTGGTTTTGCTCACACAAATTTTTTCAAGATTAGGAATGATTTAAGCTAGTAATTTTCTTTTAATTCTTCATTTAAATACGAGAAGAAAAAGACTTAAGAGAAAAAATAAATATCTTTTTTTTTTTTTTTCAATTTGATGAAGTTTTCAAATAAGATGTGAATATTTCGTGTATTGAAATGTATAAACCGTTATTTTTGCACTTCAAAGAAGGACTTACAGGGGTTGGTCCTAATGTGGCCATTTAAGAAGCAATAATACGTGCATTAATTTTTATCTTTTTCAAGATGAAAGCGTATGGTAATTCATTATTTGAGATAATAATGTTAATAAATTATTGTGATTCTCATATTGAACAGGATGAATAGTTTTCAAGGGATGTGGTTTGGTGGTGTAAGATTTAGAATCTCACATTGAGGTAATGGTTCGAATTCAAGGGATGTTTTTTTTTTATAAGAGTATGAGACAGTCAATGGGTTTTACCTACTTCGGTTAAGTCCGGAATGAGTGGTTTGATAGTAAGATTTTCAACGATTTAAAAAAAAAAATATCGAATTGGATTTTACACCAACTATATAAAAAACGTTAATAAATTTTGGGACAAAGCTTTTGATAGACCATATTAAGGCATGTCAAGGCAAACTGGTAACTGTATAATCAGTTTTGTAATAATAGAAAAATGAAAATGTATGTATTAAACTTTTTATTAACGTGATTCATAAAACGCCCATGTGTTTTTGACTAGTAATGTTTTTTGTTTTGTTTGGAAAGCCCGACTCATCTTGCAGAATTTGCGGCATGGCAACACGAAATTGCCTGTCTTCTATTTTTTTTTTTTTTTAAAAATATTTACAACTTAAGTATGTGCGATGTCATAATAACTCTTATTTATTTAAGGGTCATGCTAACTAATGCTCTAAAGGCACTCATTAATGATCAATTTTTAGTAAGTTTTCATATCACTTTTATGGGGAAAGTAAAAAATTGTCAAAACATTAATTACTTTTTCATTTTTTCTATAAAAACTATCCTAAAATGGACCCTTAATGAGTGCCCTAAGGGCACTCATTAGCATTTCCCTTTATTTAATATTTGTGTGATAAAATATTTGTTGACGGCGGATTTTGGTCTCAGGGTAATATGGGAATAGTACCTCCGAGGTAATCCTCCTTCAACGGTGAATTTGTTTGGTTATGGGGGAAACCAAAAGCAAACTTAGCGAAAAGACAGAAAATACGCCAATCGACAAGGAGATTTAAAGTGGTTCGGTAGATTTGGATCCGACCTACGTCCACGGACACAAACCGAATAGTACTTTTATTGCTGAGATATGCTTCTCTGATATCTCTTGAGTTTTTACAAATCTAATCACAATGAGATTGATGATCTTGATCCTGATGTTTTTGGATGCTCTTCCCCCTTATGCATACTCTACCCTCCTATTTATAATGGTGAAGAAATCAGATTCCTACTTGTACAAGAATTCCCAGTCTAAGATGATTTTCCTTTCCTACAAGGTTTCCTAGTTGAAACAGTTCCCTTTTCCCATAAGGATTCCTAATCAAAACTATCTTTACTTTCTTTATCCTATTAGGATGTTGACTTATCAATTTTACCCCATGAAAGTAGGATAATTAAATATCTTATCCTGTAGGAATATGGTTTCTTATCTTCTGGAGCACGACTCGCCGGATGGCCGGTCTTCATGAGGTCGGTCATCATGATCCTTCGAGCTAAGAATGCTTCTGCCGATCTGATTAATGCCCGGTCGCTGATCCAAAGTGGTCGGTTACTGATGAAAGTGCTCGGTCTCTTACTGTTTATAATACTCATGTGACCGGGTCGGCATTTAATGACTTTGATCAAGAAGGGAATTACCATTTTGTCCCTACCGTGCTGCTTTAAATTATATAGTGCCTAAAAACACCATCAACAATATTATTAAACTATTATATGGTGATTAGATTAGCAGAAAATCTCAAATTTCAATTGGGATCTTGTCTTGTTTGATTTGGGATGATTTTTCTTGTCGAATAAAAAATCAAATTAAAATTCAAGATAATTTTTCGTTCCGATTCAGAATACCAATTAGGATTCTGGAAATTTTTATCCTGAATAATAAGCTGAACGGGATAAGAATCGGTTGGAATATCACATCCTGACAAGGTACTATAGTAGAGTTTTTCTCTTCTTCTTTGTCTTTACTGGCTGCTTTGTTACACATGTCAGAGTGTATGATTTTTTATCATATAAATCGATTAATTACTAAAGATAAGAAAGACTAAGATATTGCTAACCCGCAAATCTGCAAAAAATTGCACCCATAATGAGTAGAATTTGGTAAATATTTAAGTGGGTTTGATGCGGGTTTGGTAATTTAAAACAAAATCCGCTGAGGGTTTGGTGCGAGTTTGGTAATTAAGCAAAACCAGCAGGTATCCACTACCCGCACGCTTAATTTTTTTGTTTTATATTTTTAGGGTAAAAAAATCTCTCATATAAAATGACTCACTAAATTACAATTTTTGAATTGCTCTCTCTTAATATTTTTAAATTACTTCTGGTCATGGTTCAACAACTTTGATGATATGAATTTAACATAATGAAGGATATTCAGCTAGTGATTCATGAATATAATTGTGATGATATGAATTTGACATTAAGTTATAAATATTTTAAACTTTTATTTATATATCATAATTTGTAAACTGTCAAATATTTTTTTTTGGTATGTTATGAAAAAGTATCAATGTTTAATTAAAAAGATTGTATTATCAAGAGCACAAAAAACCCGTAAAAAATCCGCTAGCTATCAGTGCAGGTTTGATAATTTATTTTTATATACGGTGTGAGTTTGGTAATGAAAATTAAAACTCGCAGCGTCTATGGTGTGACTTTGGTAATTTATTTACATATGCGGGTGCAGGTTTGGTAATGGCAAACCCGCACCAAATTCTACCTACTTTCATCCCTAATTGATAGATTATTAGGTCAAGTAAATAATAAAGAAGAATATTATTATAATGACGATATAAATAAGTGAAAATGATTTGCTATGCTGGGAGTATCCTCATTAATAATTTATACAGGAGAAGATGATATTATATAGATAGATAGGAAAATTTTCTTAGGTTGAAATAGTTTGTTAATGGGCTTTACATGAGGCTCATATCAAACTTGGGCTATTTTAACCATGTTATTTTGAAATCATGGGCCTGGCCCTGAATCAAACCTTTATTTTTTATTTTTGGGGAAAAAAGGGGCAAAGTTAGCTACATAATTATATCCAATATGGAGGAGTTATTTTTAAAAAAAAAAAAAAATAAAAGTAGGAAGCGATCAGTCATAATGATATCCAATAATCATATAATATGAAAAAAAAAATTAAAATAAAATAAAAGTAGAAAGTGATCAGTCTACATTTATCAAACAAACTTTGTAATTTTATGAAAATATTAAAAATATGTATATAAAATTAGGAGAAAGTAAATTTTTAATAAGGTCAATTGTCTACTCTCAGCGATGAGTGGATCATCCACACAACATGATAATACTTGGGTATTTATACGGATATTAGGACACGCAATACAAAATCAAAATTTGTGCTCATCATATCAGTCGTCCCACCCATTGGGCACCATCAATTCCTTTAATATTGACATTTTATAAATTACGTTTTCCATTTTAGTTTTTGAATTTTCGGATTAAATTTTTAAAATTCTATATTTTTAAAATTCTACATATATATATATATGTATATATATATAATGAGATATGAAAAGTGGAAGTTGGGTGGTTAAAAAGAATTAAAAAGAAAAAGAAACAAAAGAAAGTGGCAAGCACTTGTCATTTCAAGTGGTATACACCAAAATAGAGTAGAGTTGGGTTAGGCGGTGGGCACGTAGCAAGTGATAAATGATTTTATATGATATATGATGATTTATCATGTCTAAGGAATGTGGTTTGGTGGTGTAGTGTTCAAGATCTTATTTTGAGATTGTGAGTTCGAATTCAAAGAGATGTCTCTTGTAAGAGCCTGGATAGTCAGGTGTTTTACTTTTTCCGCTTAAGCCCAAAAAAAAATGATTTGACAGTGGATTTTTAACTATTTGAAAAAAAAAAAAAATTTATATGATTCTTTTTTTTGGTTATATTATTATCATTTGGATGTGGTATGGGTATGGCTCAGTGAAATTTTGCTTTTTGGCTTGCAATGGCTACTTCAACTTGCATCTTTCAGGTCTCTTCAGCTCTTGGTTATGGCAGTTTTCAAACAAAAGAATTTGGATTCGTGGGTACCTCAAGGATTCATCTTCTCAATTCTAAGCCAAAAGGGTCTCCATTTATCAGGTACTTTTTAGCTGGGGATTGATTACTGGTTATAGTGTTTTAGTGCCCATCTGTGAACAGTTCAATCTCAAGCATTTTGTAATTTCTCTATTGGAGTTATTTTTCTGTTTCAGTTTCTGATTTAGCAATTTTCTTGGAGACCAAACACCTCTCTTTTTGTTATTTATACTCACTGTTCTGACGCTTTGCTTACTTTATCCGCTTCTCTATCTCTATGAAACTTAAACATATGTTGGTTAAATTTTTTTTGCCCTATTTTCCAAACAATTTGTACCAATTAAGGCAGCAAAATTGAATCTTGTTGAATTTCAAGTTCAGTTTTTTTTGGTTTTAAGACTTTTCTGCCAATTTGAGGTAAATATATAAATTTTCTCATTCTTTTATTGTAGTGAAAGTTTATTGAAATATTTGTGTTCGTATTGAATTTGTGGAAATGTTTTCATGTAGATGCCAGTCGACAAGCACCAATGAACCAAAAACAAAAAGGAATCTTTTGGACAATGCAAGTAACCTTCTTACCAATCTGTTAAGCGGGGGAAATCTTGGTTCCATGCCTACAGCTGAGGGCGCCGTCTCTGATTTGTTTGATCGCCCTCTCTTCTTCTCCCTCTACGACTGGTTTATAGAGGTAAACTTGCACTACACATTAATTCTGCCCATAGATGCTTTAATTGGAGTTTTTGTTTTGTCAATGTGTCACTGGTAATGCTTGTGTTCCCTGTAATGACTATTGGTCGATTGACACTGGATAGCGTTGAAGGTACTTAGGTATATAAGGTGTCATCAGAAAGAGATGCTGACATATGGTGTAGTGATGGTTCAATTGAATATTTGCTAAAATAGTATGCATTGATATCTAGATTCTAGCAATTGCAGCAAAATTGTTGCACCATATTTTCTTTCACTAAATGCTTTTCCTTTGGTTTGCTTTGTCGATAATTGCTTAGAGATCTATATAGATGTCTGTTAATTTTGCAGCACGGCTCAGTATATAAACTTGCTTTTGGGCCAAAAGCATTCGTTGTTGTATCAGATCCCATTGTTGCAAGGCATATTCTTCGAGAAAATGCATTTTCTTATGACAAGGTACAATCTCAGAACTTGCTGATTTAGAAAGATTTTGTATTCCTTGATTTCATTCCACTATTGCATTTAGAATGTATGTTTCTAGCGTTGTTTTCTATTTACTGGAATTAGCTTGGTGTACTCTGACTTTATATTTTATTACTTAAAATACTTTAAGCATATTACTTTATTCATTTACATATTTTTATATTTTAATTAAGGGGTTCTTGCTGAAATTCTAGAACCAATATGGGAAAATGACTTAGGGTGTGCTTGGTTTGTAATTTTTAGGGAGAATGGATGGAGAATTAGTAAGGGAATAGCCATTCTCTTGTTTGGTTTGTATTTTTTAGGGGTGAATAGTTAAGATCATTCTCCCCTCGTTCATTCCTAACTCTCCATAATCCATTCTCATTTGAAACATGGTCAAACTCACATGTGGAGAATCATTTCTACGTGTATAAAGTCAAATTTACCCTTAATGAAATTGAGAGCGACCATTAGATGAAATAAATATCAACCATTTGATTAACCCTAAACTATTTATTCACCTTTCACCCTTTTACTTCAATTAAAAAATTCACAAGTAGCATATCCGTAGACTCTTGGGACATTCTTTCCTCAAGATATTAACTTTGCAATTAACGATTTATTGTAAAATATATTGAACATCTTCGTGTTTGTTGTTCATTAGTGTTAATTCTTCTATAATAAATCTATTATATTTTCACCCAAGGTTATTAATGGAATTGCATGTAATTTTTTTTTTTTTTAAATATATAGCTGAAATTCATGGTACCTGACTATTTTAAACCAAATGAGATAATTTGTTCTCTGCTCAACCTCATTCTCTACTCATGCTCAGTGTCAAACTTTCAACATATTACTTTATTTATTTACATATTTTCATATTTTAATTAGGGGGTTCTTGCTGAAATTCTAGAACCAATAATGGGAAAAGGACTTATACCTGCTGACCTTGACACTTGGAAGCAAAGGAGAAGAGGTGAGAAATACACAATTATGTATTTTTTTGCTCTACAATAGAAAAAAACAAATACACATTTAGTTATTAGTTGTTGTAACTACTGCTTTTACTTTGTTTCATCACAATATGCAGTTATTGCTCCTGGATTCCATGCCTTGTACTTGGAAGCTATGGTCGAAATGTTTGCAGATTGTTCAGAAAGCACAGTAATGAAATTTGAGAAACTTCTAGAAGGAGAGCACTTACTTGGAGGGAATTCAATTGAGTTGGATCTTGAAGCAGAGTTTTCAAGTTTGGCTCTCGATATTATTGGGCTTGGTGTCTTCAATTATGACTTTGGTTCTGTTACAAAAGAGTCTCCTGTGATAAAGGTATGAAAGGAAAGGCAATACAATATTAAGATTCTGGTCTGGTGTTGCATTGATTTTCTGCTGCATTTCAATATTTCTCTCTTTATCTCTGATTAGCATTTTTTTTAAACGCGTTATAGGCTGTGTATGGTACCCTTTTTGAAGCAGAGCATAGATCGACGTTCTATATCCCTTATTGGAAAATCCCCCTGGCCAGGTGGATAGTCCCCAGGCAACGGAAGTTTCGAAATGACCTTAAAGTTATCAATGACTGTCTTGATGGACTCATCAGAAATGCAAAAGAGACTAGACAGGTAAGAATATAAGCTTTATAAGAAAGGAAAGAAAATCAGATCCTTTATTTTTAAGTAAATGAAACCTAAAAGTAAGATGCAGTATCAGCCACTCTACTACACTAAAGGTTCATATAGACCCTGAATTATTTTTTCATGATTTTGCTTCTGCTTTAGCTTCCTGTTGGCTTGCCCATATTACTACCTGGCTTTCTTGTCAATGCGGGGTAGATTCCTCTCATGTAGCATGTGCATAAGGAAACCAAATATCTTAATTGGAATCAATGCCTAGACCCTGATTTTGATTGCATCGCATGGCAGGAAACAGATGTTGAGAAACTGCAGAATAGGGACTACTCAAATCTTAAGGTGCATCAGTATACTCTCTATAAGTTATCTTCCTTGTTAACATTGGCTTGTTAACTGGGTGTTGTACAACTATTTATATATTTATATTTACTTGCAAGGTGTCATTATAACTATAAAATTTGCAGGATGCAAGTCTCCTGCGTTTTTTAGTTGATATGCGAGGAGCTGATGTTGATGATCGTCAGGTAAATATCTTAAAGTTTCCCTGTTCAATATTTACCAATGGTGGTGGTTCTGACTGAATGATAAGTTTCAGAGTGGCTAAAACAAGTCAAGACAATGTAAACAACAATACTCAAGGAATTCATTTCATTGTAATCTCTGCTGAGATATGGAATGTCGTATTGTACCAATACGCTGCTCACATTACCCATTTAACCCAAACCCTCGGCTGTCCATTTGTGAAATACCTCAAATAATCCTCCAAGCATCTGTTAACAACTTCGGTTTGTCCATCGGTTTGAGGATCATAGGCTGAGCTCATCTTCAATTTCGTGCCTACTAACTTGAATAACTCTTTCCAGAAATGGCTAACAAACACCCGATTTCTATCCGATACTATGGAGCAAGGAAAACCATGTAATCTCACGACTTCTTTGAGGAATAGAACTGCTACTTTCTTGGCAATGTAAGGGTGTCCGAGGAGTAAAGTGGCCATATTTGGTCAGACAATCTACCACCACTAGGATTGTGTCAACTCCTTGTACTCTTGGTAGTCCGCTAATGAAATCCATAGAGATATCCTTCCATGGAGCACTCGGGATAGGTAAGGGTTGGAGGAGCCCTTGTGGACTCAGAGTTGAATATTTCACCATCTGACAAATCTCGCAAGATGCCACGAACTTCTTAATTTCCGCCTTCATTCCTTCCCAAAATAATACAGATGAGATCCTTTTAAGGGTCCGTAAGTAGCTTGAATGTCCCCCTTGAGGGGTATAGTGGAACTCCTTCATCGAAATAGGGATCCTTGGAGAATTGCTAGGTAATACCATCCTGCCCTCATGCATCAGAATTCCTCCTTGAAGCGAGAAGTGAGTCTTGCTGTGTGGGTCAAGAATCAGACTTTGGATTATGCTTCTCAGGTGAGGGTCCTGCAACTCTTCTTGCAGCTCGGTAAGAGTGGGGCATGCGGCTGTAGAAAATGTTGTAAGTTGGTTCAACATCCCTTGGGAGCACAACTCTGCTGAACTAGCCTTCCTAGAGAGTGCATCCGTTGCCTTGTTTTGGAGTCCAGGTTTATGTTGAATTTCAAAATCATAACCCAACAACTTCACCAGCCATTTTTGCTGCCCTTCTGTAATGATCCTCTGATCTAACAAGAATTGTAAGTTACTTTGATCCGTTCTTATTGTGAATCTCCTGCCCAAAAGGTACGCCCTCGATTTTTCAATTGCTAATACAATGGCCATCAACTCCTTTTCATATACAGACTTGGCTCGAGCTCTTGAAGATAAGAGTGTGACTCCAATAGGCTATAGGGTGGCCTTCTTGCATCAGAACAGCGCCCAACCCATAACCTGATGACTCTGCCTCAACAATGAACCTTTTAGAGAAGTTAGGCAGGGCCAATACAGGTACCCTCATCATAGTTTTGCTTGAGGCTATTGAAGGCCAGTGTAGCCTCATTACTCCACTGAAAGAAATTCTTTTTCAAGAGTTGTGTCAAAAAGGCTGCTATCTTTCCATATCCATTCATAAAGCTGCGGTAGTACCCGGTGAGCCCGAGAAAACCTCCCAATTCTTTAATGCTTTTCGGTATGGCCCAGGAATACATGCTTTCTAGTTTGGCTGGATTAGCGACTACACCTTGAGCAGATATAAATATGGCCCAAGTATTCAACTCATGGTTGCGCAAAAATGCACTTCTTGCCATTTACCACTAGTCGATTCCACCTTGAAAGTCATTCGCAAATGCTCCAAATGAGCCTGTAAATTTTTACTAAACACCAAAATATCATCAAAAAATACCAATATAAATTTGAGAAGGAAAGGGCGAAAAATGTCGTTCATCAATGCCTGGAAAGTTGATGGGGCATTTGTTAGCCCAAAAGACATGACTAGGAACTCGTAATGTCCTTCATGTGTTCTGAGTGCAATCTTCTCTGTATCTACTTTTTTCACTCGTATCTGATGATATCCAGATTTCAGATCGAGCTTTGTAAATATTTTAGCACCATGTAGCTCATCTAATAATTCTTCAATGACCGGAATATGGTATTTTCTGGTATCGTCAATTTGTTCAAGGCTCGATAATCAACACACATCCTCCATCCCCTATCCTTCTTTTTCACTAGTAACACCGGACTAGAAAAAGGATTGTTGCTTCTCTTTATGATTCCGGAAGATAGCATATCTTTTATTACGCCCTCTATCTCATTCTTCTGGTTATACGGGTAGTGATAGGGTCTTATGTTAGGCGGATCAGCCCCTTCCCTCAGACGTATGCTGTGGTTCCGCTTCCTCTCAATGGGTAACCCTTCTGGGTCTTTAAATACCTCCGAGTATTATGCCATTATTGCTTTATTTCTTCAGGAATCACACTGTCTTTCTATGTCTCATTCTTGCCAATTACTGCACTTAATCTTAATTGTATCAGAAACCCCATATCTCCTCCTATCGAATTCATCAAACTCTTGAAGGATACCAAGGTTTTCGATAGAGTTGGGTCCCCTTGCCATGTTATAATCTGACCTTCATAAACGGACTTCATAGTTAATTTCTGAAAATTGGTGGATATATCCCCTAATATCTTCAACTAAGCGACACCCAAAACCACATCAGCCGTTCCTATCTCAAATGAATGAAAATCCTGCCTCATTGTAAAACCTTGTACTGTCAACAACACATCCTTACAAACTCCTCTACCATGCACGCATACACCATTCCCCATTTGGACTCCAAATCATTTAGATTCATCCACCTGTAATTTTAATTTTTCAGCTAAATTTGGAGAAATAAAATTGTCTGAGGCTCCACTATCCACCAAGACCATAACCTCTAATCCCCCAATTTTCCCCTTAATCTTCAGTAAATTATTATTAGAGGAAAATCCTAAAATTGTCTTGAGCGACAGGGCTAACGTCTCTCCCTTGAGCATGTCCTTGTCAACAGAAGCTTCCGTGTTGAGCTGGGGTGAAGCATCCTCCTCATCAAACTCTTCCTCTTCCTTGGGTGATTCGTTGGGTGCTACATCTTCTTCCTCATCTGTAACCACCAATCCTTTAAACCGCCGACTATTGCAACGATACCCAGGGTGGTACTTCTCATCGCAATAGAAGCAAAGACCCTGCTCCCTTCTTCTTTGAGCTTCCTTCTCTGACATTCGCCGTAGGCTATCGCGACGAGGATGGGTGGTTGATTCTCAGCTGGTCGCGTTTCCCTGTCTGGTTTAATATAAATTGGTTTTGTGTTTTCAGCCCGACCCGTGTCAACAACCCTGCACGGTCCTATTTTATGACCCGTCTCCCAGTTTCGACCCGATCCCCCACGAGTTAGACCAACTAGGGCACGTGTTTTACTCTTCATCTCCTTCGCACGGTCTATGGCGTCATTTTTCTCATCAGTTCTCTTTGCTCTTTCCATCACACCAGTGAGTTCCATACACTGGTACAATCTCAATTCAGCTTTTATCTCATCTTGCAACCCATTCATGAAAATCCCAATGAGCATCTCATTCCCCAGATCTAATAAGGGTGCTGATAGCTGCTCAAAGTCTTCTCGGTACTCGGCCACCGTACTCGTTTGGCATAGGGATAACAGGTCTCATACCCACTACCCTCTTGTGAGTTCTGAAATCTATCAAGTACAACTGCTTTGAAACGGGCCCAGAAGGATATAAGAGTCCTTGCATCAACCCATTGGTACCAACTCAAAGCTCGTCCCTCCAAACAAACTGCTGCTGATTGCACCTTCTCATCCTGTGTAACACGGTTCACATTGAAATATCGTTCCACTCTAAACAACCAACCATATGGATCGGTTCCTGAGAAAATTGGTAATTCTAACTTTCTTCAAGTGGGGTCTCCCTTATAGTTACTTGGTTCATTTGAGTTGTTGTAGATAGGGTCTGATGCTTCACCATCAACCTTCTCCTTACCCTCGTCATTCCTTTTCATCATCTCCATTAATTCATATAATGTATTTTTCATTTCATTGATATCGGTTTTCACTGCCGCAACTTCCTTCTACAACGCTTTTGTGCGAGCCTCCATTTTTGGTTTGGCCATCCCAGAATCGTAGTGCTCTGATACCAGTTTGATAAGTTTCAGAGTGCCTAAAACAAGTCAAGACAATGTAAACAACAATACTTAAGGAATTCAATTCATTGTATTCATCAACTAGGAGTAAAATTCAGAAACAAGAGCGTTGGCCATTTCGAGCATGCCAAGCTCCCATCACAAAATGTTTTCCATTTCAAAAAATAACTTCCCCCCACACATGCTATACTACTCATAACAAACTGGAAAAAAAACAAAATGATACTAACAAATCAAAGGTTGCCATCTGGCATACAATAAGTGCTAACAAATTCAGTATATTCTTTTCAATATCTGCATTTGGCCCATCAGCAGACTCAGCTTCAAATGTCTGTCTACTGATCCATCAGCAGACTCAGCTCCAACTGTCAGCCCACGCCCATCTTCTCTTCTGTTGCTATTCTCCTGATTTGTATTGGTTCTCTTGGATCTTCTGGCATAGACATGCACAACAGGCCTATCACTGAATAATCAATTTCTCAGACACGAGTGTGTGTTCTACATGTTATTCTAGATACTCCGAAACCTGATATTTTTCTCTACCATTCCCATGGCTATCTTATGGTTTTATGTGTTCATCTTCTAGTGTGAGAATGTTGAAAATGGATGGATATATGTCCTGTTTCTGTGCTTGGGATAGTAAACAAACATTTTTAGAAAGTGGTTGCTACCCAAGCACGCCCTTCAGACTTTTTTGAACTTATTCGGATTTTGGAGAATAATCATATGTCAAAACCCGTGCAAAACTATGGTTTTCATTTTGCTATTTTTTTTTTGCTTTTTCAACAGCTAAGGGATGACCTGATGACGATGCTTATTGCTGGCCACGAAACAACAGCTGCTGTTCTTACTTGGGCTGTTTTCCTTCTTGCTCAAGTATGATTCTTTTTTGGATGCAATATCTTTTTCCTTGATTAAGTATTAAAGTTTTGTTGTCAGAGATTCTTACGTAGTGAGAGCTTCTGACCATGCTGATGCATGTTGATTTCCTGTTCTGCAGAATCCCTCAAAAATTAAGAAAGCTCAAGCCGAAATTGATTCAATACTGGGACAGAATAAACCGACTATTGAATCACTTAAAAAACTGGAGTAGGTCTTTCTAATCACTTATGCAGGATGAATACACCATGTTGATTTTCTGAAAATGCTATACCCGTCCAAAAATGGTTTGATACATACCATATGTCCTATGTTTTCAGGTACATAAGACTTGTTGTTGCAGAATCTCTTCGCTTGTATCCTCAACCCCCCTTGCTCATTAGACGTGCCATCAAACCAGATGTATTACCGGGTATTTCTCATGCCTCTCTCAATTACTTGGGTAGATAATATATTCATTTTTTATCTTGTGATATCTGGGTTAAGCCATGACCTTTGTTCTGCAGGAGGATACAAGGGTGACAAAGATGGTTACCCAATTCCCGCTGGTACCGATATCTTCCTTTCTGTAAGCAGCTGTTACATTTTGCCTAATTTTTTATTACAATTTATTTTTTAGTTTACACGTTGAGTTGATATGGTATGCGTATTATAGGATTGCTTGTCAGCTCAATTTGTCATGAGATCATGTTCATATAAGGCATTTTTGCTCTAGCTTCTTCTGTTTTTATCGCTTAACTGAGCTTTAGACAAACAAACATCGCTTAGGTATATAATCTCCATAGATCGCCATACTTCTGGGACCAGCCTCACAAATTTGAACCTGAAAGGTTCTTAAAGCAAAGGAAAGATGTAGGCATCGATGGATGGAATGGTTTCGATCCATCTCGTAGCCCTGGAGCATTATACCCGAATGAGGTTATTCTATCTACAAATTTATTTACATTAAACATTCAGAATATTTTAACTCACATTCTGTCATGGAATTTATGGTTGCAATTCCCAGATTGTATCAGATTATGCTTTCTTGGGATTTGGTGGGGGACCGAGAAAATGTGTCGGAGACCAATTTGCAGTTATGGAGTCAACTGTAAGTTTAGCTATGTTGTTACAGAAGTTTGATATCGAGCTGAAAGGATCTCCAGAATCTGTGGAACTTGTTACCGGAGCAACAATCCATACAAAAAATGGCTTGTGGTGCAAATTGAGGAAGAGATTGGACGTCCACTGAATGTACAGTTATTTTTTGTACTCCATAACACATTTGGGTCACTAATAATAACTTTTTTTAACATAACTTTTGCGGTTTTCATTCCTAAAGAAGGATCTTTTGATATAAAGGGTTTCAAAGCCATTACAGATGCACACTTTTTGTTCTAAAAGCTTATACACCAAGATTCAGTACATAATGTACGTAGAGTTGTTTAGATTTGAAAGAGGATCTTTTTTAAGGAGACGAAGATCATGCCATGGTCAAAAATTATTTTGCTATCCGCTTAGTTATGTGTTCAAACTCTTAAAATAGTCTGGGTGAAAAAAAAAATGGTAAGGTTGTCACAATCTCTATTTGTAGTAATTGGTATTACCTTTATAAGGTTAATTGACTACTGTTCTATCAACTCATATTAAGTGAATACACATTCAACCTTTCAACTACCGAGAGATGTGCTTATCTTGCAAATGCTTTGATGAGATTCCATGAAACTGGGGGGAGCCTCCAGAATTATCCTAAATCAAGATGAAAGAAACTGAAATGTATAAGAATCCCAATTTAAGTAACCAAAAAAATTTAAAATTTGAGATTTAAACAAATTATTGATATGCACACCATGTCTTGCAAACTATCCTGAATGTCAAAGCATCCGTGCACTGCTGGTGCTCTCAAACCAAGCTGTCCCTGTAAGACCTATGTATCAATTCTTGAGATGGATATACTTGAATGATTTTATCCTATAAATCAACAGTAATTTGTGAATCATTTACCAATCCCTGCATGCTTTGTTGAGTCCCGTAGTGACTAACGCGTGCTGAAATGGAATGCAACTGTCCCTGAAAATTATTGAAACTAGATTGTCAAAATTGGAAGAATATTCTGCTTCGGTATCTATAAATATGATATCATCAAGGTCAGAATGAAAACAATCGTCATACCAGCCCCTGCATGCCCTGTTGATTGCCATAATAAGCCTCACGAAGTGGAGAAATAGAGTTCATTTGTCCCTACAATAAGTATAAGATGAGGCTTGGTCATCCCCGTCTAGAAGATACAAGATTGAATTTCTTGACTTAATACATAGTAGTTAAAACCAGAAGATTCGATACCATGCCTTGCATGTTTTGTTGAGAATGATAATAACCATCAAGTGTTGGTGCTCTAGAGCCTGTTTCCTAAGAGAAGCCCAAACGAGAAACCCCAGAATTAGAACTACACAGTAAGCAAGCATAAGCAAATAAGTTCCTTCTTGCAGCATACTGTGTGCATACCATTTCTTGCATGTCCTGTTGAGGAACATAACAATTATTAAGGGTGTGCGCCCTTGAATTCATCTGCTCCTGCAAATATGGAAGCAAAGAGTTCTAATATAAGTATCAGGTTTCAAGCAACTTATTGCATTTATGTTTGCAAACTACATGTGGAGAATAAAGTTTAAAATGCGACAAACCATCTGCTGGCAGCTGTCTTGCAATCCAATAATCGTCCTCCCTGGTTCTGACCGTACCTAAGATGCATAAATGAAAGGCTAATTTATATAATACAGCTAAGACCTAGTAACTGTGTTAGCATGTCAATCACGAAGTCTTAACTGACCTTTCCTTTTTTAAGCATTTTCTTTCTCTTTGATGACTTGGCCCCACTGTTGCAACGATCCTCCTCTTCATTGTCAAGAAAACCTTGAGCAGATGATGTGTTGGCCTCTAAAACACCCGTAACAGAATTTTTCGTGTCCACACAATGTTTCAAAGCTTCTCCTAGTGCCTGCGATGCAATATCATATGCTTCTTGAGATAATGATCCTTCTTCACCCAATATGATTGCCCGTTTACAAAGATCATTAAAACGTTGCACCCGGTAATGAAGCCTGCTTGATATTTCACTAACGTTTTCAGTCATCTTTGCATCATTGGTCCAACGCTTCAATATATAACGGGATGGGATCTCAGAAAAACCAGACATTTGAAGAACAAGAATTGCATGTTTACAGAGAAAACCTCTGTATTCAAATGAATGGCATAAACAACATATATTCAACTCTGCTTTGTTCCAGGCTACATAGAAATTCTGCCGATCTTCAAAATCATCAACTCGGAAGATTACAGTTGATCCATCTTCTCTTTCTTTTTGCAGATGACAAGAAACTACTCCCAAAACTTCAACCTGAAACTTCTTGAATATTGTACTTGTATAAATCCTTGACATTTGTTTCTCAAAAGTTGAGAGAGATACTGATCCAGGTTGTTTATTTCGTGTTTCAAAATCAGCTTCAGCTTCCATTTCATATCTATCTTGCAAATATGCATTATACTGCTCAAAAAACTCCTTGAATGTAGCTTCCCTGTTCATGTACTTGTCAAAGAAAGAGGTGACACTTCCAGATCGCTCGGTTGTAGACATTCCAGCCAAAAATGTATTCTGCAAATATGTAGGGATCCACTTTTCCCGATCTTCATACAATGTGTTAACCCATTCATTTTCCCCAAGTTCAAATGTATTAACAATCTTCAACCATCTCTTTTCAAACTGTTCATCCGTCCAGGAACGATATATGCACTTATTAAATTTTGCCATAAAACTTTCATAGCGATCAACAACACAGCCCAAACTTTCAGGAATCTTACTCAAGACATGACATAAACAAAAACAATGGCGAGTACTAGGCAATACATTTGCAACAGCTTCTTTCAAGAATTTGTCTTGGTCAGTGATAATCACTTCAGGAGTTTGGCCCCCCATTGCTTTAAGCCACGTCCGCATTAACCAAACAAAAGTTGAAGTAGATTCATCCCCAATCAATGCACATCCCAGCAGAATGAACTGGAAATGATGATTTACACCAGTAATAGGAACGAAAGGAATTTTATATTTGTTTCTGACATAAAATGTATCAAGGAAGACTACATCACTAAAGTTCCTGTAATCAAGTCTACCTTTTGCATCAACCCAGAAAACATTTTTCAATTGCTTTTCGTGGTCCAAATCTATAGCATAAAAGAAGTTCGGATTCTCATCCTGCATGCATATAAAATGATCGAGCATCATTTGCACATCTCCTCCATCAAGAGCCAACTGCAAGCCTTTCTTTTGGCATGCAACTACGGCAGACTGTTTGTTCCTTCCTCTGATGGCTTGATAGAAATCATCTGGGCAAATCTCATGATTATGCTCCTTTACAAAACAATATATAACCCACTTTTCATCCGGTCTCCTTTTCATATGCATGCCCGCATTGCAGCCTGTTTTAGGAAAAGACCGTGCATTGGTGGTCGTACTAGATTCTCGCTTGCTTCCAAACCTAGAACATGCAATTTTTACATCAATAAATTTTCCAGATTTTTTTGAACGGCGACTGGATTTTATTGTGATGCCAAATCCCACCGATCGAGCATATTCTCTGTAAAAAGAATAAGCTACTTCCTTTGATTCAAATTCCAAACCATTTTGGGGCTCAGAAATGACTTCTTTATGGACAGCATCTGCTCCAACATTGTTAACATCCACTTGATTCCCACCACCAGTAACTCTTTCGCTTACACTTGGCCCACACTCTTCCTCAACATGTTCACCTATTCTAGGAGAATTACCATCTCCATCGTCCACATCTATTATATCTTCACCGTCCATGATATCATCATTTGTATTTGATAAAGTCTCTAACTTCTCTTGTTCATTTGAAGGCAACTCAAGATCTATCTCCATCACATAAAACTAAATTTACGCGACATGAAAAATCACTTTACCAAAGGCACCTGAAAATTGGAAAATAAAATAAAAAATATGGACCATCAGCCGAAGTTATAGCTATCTATGATTCACCAACATCAAATTCTGGACAATTTTCATAAAGTTCGAATCTTTGTTGATCAATCAGAGCAAAAAGCAATAGCAAATACACTTATAATAACTACATTTGGTACTACAATTGGGTTAAAAAATAAACAAATCCCGAATTAGGTTGCATAGAAAGAAAAATAAACATGGAAATTTTGAACTGAACTGAGCTAAACTTACCTCTACTGTTCCGAATTCGAGCTTTTCAGCTCGTGCAAAGCCCTAATTAAAATATATATATATATACATGAATTTAAAATTCATGTTCCATAAGAATTCGAGCTTTTCCACGTGAATTTAGAATTTCTTGGCGACCAAACAATGAAGTTAATTAAAAAAGGAAAAAAAATTGCATGAAATATTATACAAAGGGACAAGAAAGAAACATACCGCGCAAAGAGCAACTGTCATAAGAGAGACACAGAGAGAACCAAAGAGTTTTTGAAGTTTAGACCGGGATTAAACCCGAGTCCGTCCGGTTCACATAATTGGCGGTTCGAGTTCGACAATCAGCCGCTTATTAGCCTACCCTAGCGGTTAGTATCCTTCTATTAATTAATTAATTAATTATTAAATAAAAATATTAAAAATTAGGGAAAATGACAAGCAATTCTCGGTAAATTATCATAGTGATACTTTAATTCTTATATTTTTAAAAATATAAACTTTAATCTCTGTCATTAACTAATACAGTTAGTTTTAAGCTTCGCCAGCTTTGACTTACAAAAAGATATATATAATATCAACACAGACAAAATCTTATTAACTATCTTCACCACATAATTTCATTTTTTTTTAAAATAAATTAAAATTATGTGTTGTATTATTTTTAATGTTTTATTATTGCAGTATAAAATATTAATTTCAGTACATAATTCTAGATTATAAAATTATTATAAGTATAATTATTTTACAATAATACCGCTCTTTTGTAGTTGAAGTTATTTTGTATTAGGATAACAATAATTTTTTCCAATTAAAAAAGACTATTGAATATTTTTTTTATCTTTTTTTTTGAGGTTATTTTTGTTTTTTGATAAGTCAATATGAGTCAAACTGTAAAAAACTAATTGTATTAACTAAATGCAATGGCTAAAAGTTGTATTTTTAAAACTATAATGATCAAAGAGTATTTATATCAATTTTGTAAGGTAGATATATGTCATTTTTCTTAAAAAAAATATTATAAGTAAAGAGATCATTCTGTTATGAATATGATGTATACCCAACTTGTGGGTAGTTTTATATACATGTATTTGTAATAAACTAACCTTGTATTTATATTTTTAAATTCACATTAATCATAAAATGACATTATTTATCATTATATATATTATTTAAATTTGTTTGGTATGATATATATAATAAAATCACTGAAATAATAAATGATGTCTTTGATGCCCTATGAGAAACTTTACTCATGAATATTCATAACTATAAGTTTGTGAACAATCAGGACCTTCACAAATCGAAAATATTAGTATGCTAGATACAATCCATTATTAAGTGGGGTAGCTGATCTCATAGTTTATTAACGAACTTCAGTG